>CM060964.1:84214429-84219429 GCA_030765045.1 Tenodera sinensis | reverse complement strand
AGGTTATGGCAGAAACATCTCGTACGGTTACTTCCCTGTTGCTCGGGTAAGAAACAAATCTTCAGCACGCCTGTTCTAAGAACTTGCAAATGATGTTAATAGTAGCTGCCAGTTGTTGCCTCGGGTGCTGCGTAAGTGCTCACAACTTGATGTTAACTATCTAATGCGGGTAACTGTCAATGCAATTACTCTATATATTGCAATTTTAATCACCGTCGGTTTAATGTGTCCTTCAAAGTTAAGGCTAAATTTTCTTAAATGCGGTGTATTGTATGTTACGGAATCACGAAATAATTTGGTTTAGGGTAAATTCTCTTCTGGTATGGAAGGTCATGTATTGCTTGCCAGAAACAACAGACGGAGTTGCAGAATTTGAGCTGGGTAGAGAACAGAGAAGCTCTATAGATTGCCTTGAAGCAAATTTGAAATTAACGGCTAATGAACTTATTTTGTCACCAGAGCCGTTTGAGTTTGAAGGAACTTAATGTAAATTGTATTTCATCAGCGACGCTCAATAATTCAGACTTAATTACCATCACAAGCAAATGGAGCTTAGTCAATATTATCAGTGGTGCACATTTCCAGGTGAGCTAGAGGTTAACCCAACTGTGCAGAGTTGAGGAACACATCTGATTAATTGGATTCTTGCACAAAATGTGTCACCAAGAGAGCACCTTGAGCATCTGTGACAAAGTCCTGTAGTGTGTAAGAGTTTTAAACTATTATGTGATCTCAAAATTAAGCAAGAAAACATAATAATAGAAGAAACCTCGTCGTTTTTGCACAAGTTCTTACAAGAGTTGAAGGTAGATGAGCATTTGTATTGTCTTAAAATTAGCTGAATTCCGATCAATTACTTTCTTATTTGCTATACATATCGATCACTCATTTTTGTATTTAAAGCTATTTTAAAGAGGTTCATTCATGCCCTTATTTGATTTTCCGGCTTTTTTTTATTAACAAATAAATATTCTATGGTATCCGGTACCCTTTCTTCTTCATTTTCTTCTACATCTATTCATCTAAGTGTTCGACCGTCAGGAGCGTTATTAATTCAGTGAGTGAGTGAGTGAATGAGTGAGTGAGTTACTACGTGGGACTTTAAGAGCCCGTCCACAATTAGGTCATTTGGGCCCAATTTATAAAGATTTTTCGATACGATTTTAAATAGCTTAAATTAATTTTTATGGCCGTGTACTTCACTTCACAAGAGAATAAATTTTAAGGACGTGGAAACTATGTGCCAGGATGACAACTTGGAAGCACTAATCTTTTAAATCTTGCGTGTGTTTTCTTGAATACCTATAGGGGTCGTTTTAATCCGAAATGACATATTCCGCGTAGATTTAAAGCTTTCTTGAGAAAAATAAAACAATATGTAACTTTCTTATATCCTAAGGGCAAATCGTGCATTAAACTGTTAGAATTCAGATTGAAAACCATGCCTAATATGAATAAAAGACTCTTTAGACTTCTTCACTAATCTTCGAACAGCCTATGCCAAAAAATTTGAAAGAAATCGATCAGAAATTAGGCCATTAGGAACATTTTAGTCTGCCATAAACGTAAGAGTGCAGGGTTTACTATTTCGCGCTATATTTGTAAAAAAAAAGAAAAATAAATAAATAAACGAACGAACGAACCAACCAACCAACCGACCGAACGACCGAACGACCGAACGACCGAACGACCGAACGACCGAACGACCGAACGACCGAACGACCGACCGAACGACCGAACGACCGAACGACCGAACGACCGAACGACCGAACGACCGAACGACCGAACGACCGAACGACCGAACGACCGAACGACCGAACGACCGAACGACCGAACGACCGAACGACCGAACGACCGAACGACCGAACGACCGAACGACCGAACGACCGAACGACCGAACGACCGAACGACCGAACGACCGAACGACCGAACGACCGAACGACCGAACGACCGAACGACCGAACGACCGAACGACCGAACGACCGAACGACCGAACGACCGAACGACCGAACGACCGAACGACCGAACGACCGAACGACCGAACGACCGAACGACCGAACGACCGAACGACCGAACGACCGAACGACCGAACGACCGAACGACCGAACGACCGAACGAACGGACCCACGGACCCACGGACCCACGGACCCACCAACCAACAAAAACTACCCGTGACCAGTCAAACGTCGCATTCGGGGATTTGGTGGGCAAACCGAAATTTAATCATGAATTATTTCAGTGGGGCAGTAGTGTTTAACGCCTGCTTTGGCTACATGCGGCACCGCAGGAGATGACATTGATGATACATGTAATGAGATCGCGGGGGAAACCGGAGAACTTAGAAGAAACCTGCCCCTGCGTCGCCTTGTACATCACAAATTCCATATGCGGTTGCTTGGGATCGAACCCAGGCCACTGTGCTGAGAAGCGAATGGTCTAACCACTCGGCCATGGCGCGGCCTTGAATTTCAACAGTGTCGTACCTGCAGGGAACAAAATCTTGTTGAGTTACAAAATCTGTTTCATTTAAAAACGGAAAAATCTCCGAAGAAATGTTTTTCCGCACTCAGTAAGATATGTATTCTGGCATACATTTTCTATCAAATCATTCATGACAAGGGGAGAAAAAGCTTTAAAAGTAGAAACCCCTTAAAATGCACTAAAAGAAGCATTTCTCGAAACTACACAGCACAATATTGCTACACACAACAGTTTAATGGAATTATAACACAATAGCCAAGTACGATAAGAATTTTCAGATTATGTTACACGAGTTCTCAAACTTTCACGCTTTAGTTGTGGTAGATCAAGCACATATATCATCATAAAAAGTATTTATTCGAAATGTATCAGGCAAATAATCCTTAATTTGATCACATCTTCGATTATCTGTGAAATTACGCAAGTCTTCCTTCAAAGATGTACTAAGCACGTGTTTGGTGATTCAGTAAGAACTAAGCCGTGCTCTTCTAAAACATCAATGTACCCTTTAGATTTCACAGCTCCAACAGGATCCATTGAATATGTGAATTCTTTAAAATCTGGAATACTTAGGTGCTATTCCTTGTCTTGTACACATCTGCTGTTTTTTTTTTTTTTTTTTTTTCTTCAAAGCAATCTGTTATAGGAAGTCGGCCATCAATGCCTGATACCTAAGTAGCATTGTTTGAAATAACATTCACCTCAAATCTGTTGTTAGTACTTGAGTGCACTGTCAGGTCCACATATTCCACGAATTCATAACATGTACTACGTTTATTCACAACATATTCTGAATCAACTTGAGTAACCCTTCATACGCTGTAAATGTGTGGTTTCTGCAATTTCCTAGAAATTCAACACTGTAGAAAACCAATGTGAATCCATGGACATACAGGATTACTGTACTAAATGATACAGGCACGAAGTAACGATTAAGCTTTAACGAAAAGTAACTTTGCTGAGAAAGTGCACATGTAGGGTTTCTGGAATTCATGGTTCAAATGAACTCTAATTCTGCAATGTTCAAGGAATTTGTCAATTCAATTCTTAGAAAATAGATTTATTATTTTACAAAACTAGACCAATGAATATATAGGACTCTTAAATTTCAATTCCGCTCAGTGTTAGAATATGACTAATATAAATATAAAATGCTGTCTGTATCTTTACAATTTAGCTTTCATGTTTGATAACATTAGCTTTTAAATGAAAGAGGCCTTAAATTTGTTAGTCATACTCTCTTTTGTTTTCAGGTATGTACATACAAGGTGACACAACTCAGAAGGAAGTAATATAGGCATGGTGCCACTGTTGAGTCTATTTTGAGTCTACATGTCCCGCAAAATCTGTGGCCATTTTAGAAACACACTGTAATATCACCGCAAGCAATACATATGCCATTTCAGGGATTAGTGGTATGGAATTTTCCATTATTCTGTAAGTACACTAAAGTTATTGATGTTTATGATAAATTAATTTTTCGTAACTGAATTGACAATAGCATCTACACTGTCTTGTTCGTCTGTGTAGAATTCCACTTATACATTCTTCTGAGAGATGTAATGTGAGGTTAGAATACCACATGCTAGAATTGGGTATCACTTTCACATAAAGACATACAAAGCAAAATGCGTTAGAGCAAAGGTAAGGCAATACGTGATACAGATGGACATCTCTGCCCTTGCACAGTGATACCACACACACTTCCTTCTTTGGCTTCACACGTTGAACTTCAGGATGGGTCATCTAGTCCAGTCTACCAGTAGAGGTACAAATTCTCTGTATTTATGGCAGCGCGTCTGTAAAAATAAAAAATACACAGCTTTCTATTGATTGCTTT
Organism: Tenodera sinensis; assembly: GCA_030765045.1. Taxonomy (NCBI): domain Eukaryota; kingdom Metazoa; phylum Arthropoda; class Insecta; order Mantodea; family Mantidae; genus Tenodera; species Tenodera sinensis. The sequence goes on along the minus strand of CM060964.1, from coordinate 84,215,108 downwards.
GAACTTTTTGCCATATACTTGTCACATAAAACATATAATGTATCCAAAACTTCAACCAGCTACAATCAAACCGCTAAGATATTACTTTTTCTTACAAATATCACTTTTTAATATGGTAATACGAAATGCTCCTTGTAACCTACGCTTTAACCTGCCGCTACCAAACTTTTAATTTGAGCTTTGTATGCATATCTATGTAAATTGCTGTAAACACTTTTGTTAATTTTAATTAGTTTAACAGAAAAATATTTTTCGTATTCATATTATTCATGTTTTCAACTTTTTTCAATGTATTGGGTTATGGGAACGGTAATTCCTGAAGCTTTCCTGAAAACGTTAAGCCATCCAAGGCACTTTCGGTTAGTGAAAATGCTAAAAAGAAGGAATTGGGAAAAGTGGAGTTTAAATTCAATGTGATGGTTTATCTAAAAGATAAGGAGCAGGCAAATGGCTATTTGTGGCTTAAAATTCCCGAAAAAAACATCTTTATTACGGAAGTCCTGTTGTAAATTAGATAACAGTGCAAAAGCAACACACTTTTTACCAAATTTCACCGATCATTGCCTTGGCTCCACTTTGTGGAGCGTTGCATTTAAAACTGACCACAATTGTAACCATGCAAGCCTTTTACAAGTCAGTTCTGTAGCAAATTTACATTTAGGCATCACATTTCAGAATT
>CM060964.1:84179429-84209429 GCA_030765045.1 Tenodera sinensis | reverse complement strand
TGTTTTGTTTACGCCCGTAAGCCAGTGCAGATGTGTGAATTAACTGGAACTGTTTGCATTGTAGCCGAGTTCTACAGCCACATTAAGTGTGCAAAACGGCGTTCGAAACGTTATTTTTAGCAGTTAATAATTTTAAAACCCTGTGCGGTGTCACATAATTACTATCAGAACCATGACTGAAATAGTTACTCTGCTCATCTTTCAAGTAATAAACTAGTATTGTGGTATATTTTCACGGAATAAAGGATACTTAAAATAAAAGTATACGTTTTCTTGAAAAATGGCTGATCAAGGAAAAAATGTTATTCTTTCTTTCGTTTTTTGTTTTCCTCCTTTTGTGGTAGGTATTTCTATTAGTATATATTGTAAGGAATATAATACGCTCCCTCTCTCATCATTTCCTATTAGTCGTAGGAATTGTTTTTCACATATTTATTTATATAAACTCAATATCATTTTTTGTATTCACAACGAAATTACTCTGCAATTGACGCTTTTTATTTATTCATAGACAAGCTCTATGCAGTGTTCGTAAAAAAATGTATAAGCACTTTAACACATAATATCAGAGTATAGTTTTCAGAGCTGCATTAATTTAATCTATGACGTAATTATGTAATATGATGTTTTTAAACATATGTTGGTATCCGTGACTCTTATGACTAACATAAAATGACTGTAAGAACCAAAGTGGCTGGAAACGCTTGACGTTTGAAGAACGGAACATCTTGTTAAGGTGATGCTTCAAGATTGAAAATTTCACTGAAGTTCAAAGTGCGTAGACGCTTCCAACGCGCTGGGCAATTACACGGCTTTATTGGCAAATTTGGTACTCAAGGTATCATTATGATTGCACAAGGGAGGACCCGGAAGACCTGATGCAACTACAAGTCCTGCTTCTATGGCCATAGTTTCAGTAAAGCTTGTAGTCTCCTTATAAATGTGCTAGATAGTGTGTTCCTAAGATGGGTGTTAATATTGTGAGTGTACGAAGTAATATAAAAGTCGCTAAGTGGAAGGTGTGCACACCATGATTATTGCACGCATTGAATAAGGACAATCCTGATCGCGTGAGTGAGTGAGTGTGTTGGGTTTAAGGGCCCGTCGACAACTTGGTCATTAGGGCCCGTCCTGATCGCTGAATGGAGCTTTGTGAATAGCTTTATCATATGGTAAACGAGGATGAAGTGTGCATGGCGAAGATTGTATGGCCTCATGAGGTCCAATTCAACGTGAACGGTTCTAAGTCACCCTATTTGTGTTTACCGGGCAGCTTAAAATGCTATATTCTTGTTGAGAAGTCGGTCAATCTACCGAGCGTGAATGTTTCGTGTGGACTGTCATCTAGGCGTTTATTAAAACTCTTGTTCCTTGAAGCTACAGTTCCAACAACAGTATGGTGTGCCCTGTCTCCATTACGAAAGGTGCGTATTCCTTGGATGAGTATCCGCAGGGAAACTGATCAGGACGAAGAGATGCATTTAAATTTCCAGCATGTTCAGTGAATTGAAAACCATCAAGATTTTCATCTTTGGGGGACCTTGAAGGGTAATATGAATCACAAGAAGCCACATGCGCTGGAAACCCTTCCTGAAGAACTTACAGAAACATGTGCAGAAATCCCCATAGACACACTGACCAACTTTTCTCAACTAATCATGCGCAATTTGATGTGTGTCTTGACCACTAATGTCAACCGTTTTATCTCGAGAATGGAAAGCAGGTAATTGAATAGCCGCAGACAGTTTATACTAAACCTGCGATAGTTTAGTGCTAACACGCAATAAATAACTACGAGCCTCTTTATACGGCTACCACTAAATCAATTAATATATTGCCTTAATACTTTTGGACGGTTCTAGATTTTCTTGAGAATACTCATGTGAATGACCTCAGTAAACAGCCGAGGTAACCAATAAAGGGCCAGATAAAAGACCAGTGCTATATATCGGACGAGAAAGTCCTTTGGTGTAATACGTACGTAAACGCACTAAATATATTAAAAGCATGACGTATAAAACGGAGAATGTTCTCAGGTTGCGCCTAAATGCTGTTAATTGGACAACATAAGGGTGCAGGATATTTATAATACATCTGGACGTCGAATTTGTATGATACTTTTTTCTTGACAATTTTGTTAAAGGACATTTGTTAAGAAGATGCAGCTTTATAATTTTATCATGCTGTATATCTCTTTCTTCCTCTTTTCCATTCTTTCGAGTGGAAGCTTTCGAAACCACAAAATAATCATCCGTAGCGCAGGCACTGGCTGCGCCTCCTGGAGACATCCACATTTTTATTCCTTGGGGGACCGTCGTATACCATAGACATCAAAAAGTAGGGTATTATCAGCGGAAGTGGTATCCAGTGCATCGTGCCCGACAAATCCTGCTATCAACAGGACAGAAAACGTGGCCAGTTGGAGTGTAACTAGATCTACCACCGTTGGCAGGTTAACCTTCCCCTGAAGGATAATGCTATTACTGACTCAGTTCCAAAGAGGACCACTACCTCTTCAATAGCCAATGGCATTACTGGTACTGTCTGTTTTCTGGCACGCTTTGCTGAGATTATATTGCAATACTATCTCACTGCCTGTTAACTAAATACACTTCATTGTCGACGTCTGAAAATACCATTTGTTTACTAGGTTGTAAAATTGGGTGTTATTTACAGACGCTCTTCAACTGCTGTGGTTTTCAGCGTCTCATTGCACATTGACCACTTAATTTAGCTCAGAGGCCTCTCTATCGGGCTTGAAGTTCTCTTACGTGCCGTAAATCTACGACACGGGACTACCGGCTTTACTTCTCTTCCAAAGGAAACCATACTAAGGAGTTTTCCACCCGAAACCAATCCATCATCCTTCACGGGGTTTAAGTCCGCTACCTCGTGAACGAGAAGCGAGCATGTTACTCATACAACATTTGTTACTATGTTATCAAGACCGAAAGCAAGTGGCATGATTTCAAAGACAGTGAATACTTAAAATTGTCCATTTACCCGGGTGGAGGATAGGCACCCATTTTGAATATTAAAATAAAAGCAAGCAGCTTTTAAGAATGACTGTTACATAATCATTGTTTACATTCATTTGTAGTAATGTTTTAGTGTGGAGAAGGAATTTCTCTATGATCTCAACAACTTGGCTCTATACGATGCTAAAGGTGGGAATTACTTTTTTAAACATTATTTTAATAGGACAAATGATGAGCCTATACTCACCCATTCCAATAGTGATCGTACGCCTTGCAAAGCTGTGCGTCTACAATGCATCTCTGGTACTCTAACATCCATGGAACGATGTTAAGTTTTAGTGAGTTAGTCTGGTTCCACATAAGAATACCAGTTACTCTCGCACTATACTTTGACGTGCAACCCATGTGAGCGCGTGAAGAAATTAAATGTTTTTTTCTAATTTATCCTCCATTGATTAGCTGAAATACTTGTAGACAACTTACGCTGAGTAATACGAAACATCCAACTCAGACTTAAAGAACAGGTGCAAAGAAATGGATTCCCTCTTAGGCTATAGTGTTCAGATAATACAATTTCTTGAAGTATAGATAAAGGGGGTGGGGGTTCTTTCAAAGCAATCAGCGTAAGAAATACTACAGTTTTAAAATCTTCCGTTTGATTGCTTTATCTCCACTGCTTTTCACAAAATGGCAAACGATGTGATTCCCGTGACAAGTTTTAGGTACAAATGCAATAAAAACCTATATTGAAACTGTAAAGACTTATAGAATGATATATATTAAAAATGAAAGTATCGATTTATTAGGTTTTGTTGCAAAATATGATCTTTCTCAGTAATAAATTATTTGGGTATAACTGAAGATAAAACGCATTTTAGAAAACTGAATATTTGACAATAACTAATTTTTTAGCTACTATTCCACCAAATAATTTAATTATAAAATCTCTAGGTTAGATATGGAAGCTGTGTCGAGTAGTGTAATCTACTGTGGATTTAGGATATACAATAGATGAAGAAAGTATTTTGATTTGCCCTCTTTTTGGTGCTTCAGTGAAGCCCCGTCTATGCACTTTGTTACTATATCACACACCCACGCTATGTATCAAGTAGGGAGTTGATGGAATGGGATTTATTCGATACAGTAAAGCGATGCTGTGCTGGTTGTCCCAGTACAATAACCAGAGATCTGAAATGAAATAAAAGTTTTGTTGTTCAGCGCTGTCTTTCTCGGATATTCGAGACCTAAGCCGACAGTTATCCCTCGGCAATTTTGCTGTCACTTCCCGTTGGAAAGGTCCACTCTTTTATAACATTCGGAAAAAGGCGATTCATGTCGTACTTTGAAAGATATTTGCTCCCACTGAGAATACCATCAACATGCAGATATGTTCACGTCAGGAGCACTCACTCATAAATGGGCATTTAATTCACGTATCCTAGGTAGGTAGGGTTTGTTTTTTGAGGAATTTATTGCCAACATGGGAACAGAAGGTTTTAGCAACTTTAAACATTAACTAGCCAATTACATTGCTGAGGATGTTTTTACTCCTCTTTAATTTACAAGATCGTTAGATTCTCGTTTTCGACCCTCCTGATTCATGGGGTTTTTCGAGGGTTTTCCCAGGTCGCTAGGCGAATGCTGGGAGGGATGGTTACATTCCCGGATTTTCTGTCCTTCCATTCATTATTTCATTCATCGTTCATCCCGGTGGTTCTTTCAGGGTCACAAGTGTCAGCGAAGTCATTAGGTGCAGCTTGGCAGGGATAATATGTGCAAAGAAACTTTTTCCATCCATCGTCCGTGTTATCTGGGTAGAGGGCGGCATATGCCGGCATTGAACCCCTCCGGGCTCCCCCTGGATGGTCCCGGAAGACCTAAATACCTCAAGATGTGTTCAAACTTTGTAAACCTTAGGGACCTCTGTCAATGTCTGTACCACTAGTATGGATCTGGCCGCCCGGTGTCTCCCCTCACCTCATCCTTCCTCCCGGGGGTTCCCCTTGGGGACATAGATACAACAAGCCTTGCTTCAGTGCCGAACCCTTTCCGTATCTCTCCTATTCTTATTCCTATTTTCAATATGACGGCATAACTCTGCCGGTAAGTATGTACTCAGCATGAATAAACAAATATCCAAGCAATGAACAAACTGAGGCGTATAAAGAGTAGGCTTTGATTATTATGAAAAACAAATGCGCTGGCAACAGATTGACTGTTAGTAAGAAAGTAAAGTATTATATACAGATATATGTAGGTTAGTTAGTTAGTATACTGTTTTAAGAGGCAGAATCAGCACTGACCAATTCAATGCCGTAGCCAGCATTTGGACCACGGATCTTCCACATATCGAGCGGCTGCTCTAACTACTAAGCTACCATGGATAACTTACCAGTATGACATTAAATTCATCAACCGATTCTTACTTTCTAGGTAGACCACAAGGGAATTTCACATCAGAGATATATACTCCAAGGGCAACATGCAATAGTAAGTACTTTATGTCCCGGGTTTAAGTAATCTATGGATGGTAATTATGTTTCATTTATGCGAACAAAGCTACTGCTGTTATGTTTAAACACACAAGCCGTGTGTGGGCAATGTTTTAAGAGGTGGAATCGGGACTGAAAAATTCGATAAGCGGAAGATCAGTGATTCAAATCTCAGCTATGACCTTCAATCTCTCAGTCCTGATTCCACCTCTTAAAACATTTCCGACACACGGTTTGTGTGTTTAAAAATACCAGCATTAAGTTCGTTAGCATAAATGAGTATAGTTATTTAGGGGGAAGCCGTAGCCGAGTGTAAACCACTCGTCCTTCGCCAAGGTAGCCCGGGTTCAATCCCAAGGGACTGCAAGTGGCATTTTGGGATTTGTAGTGAACAAATGGGCTAGTTTTCTCTGGGCATCCTCAGTTTCCCACGCCATTCGTTCCACCAATTGCTCTATTATACTTTTCCTTTAATGAATTTCGTCCTAATTTCCTAGCTGTCATACCAAATTATACGGGTCCGCTGTTCCTGGTTCCCCGCTCACCAACCCGTTTCCTGGTTGCGATGACCACCCTCTCCGGCCGGGAGGGACAACGGGTGTTAACCATGTCCCATCCTCCATTACTGCTCCCCACTCATGACGTCCGTTGTGGGCAGAGGTAGGGAACGCTACGGTTGGATGATAGCCCTTTTGCCTTGCATGGGCTGTTGTGCCATGTAGGTAGCTTTATATAGGTATTTGAGTTTTTCCTCTACAGTAATCCGCCCCACCACTTATACACAACACGAGTACGTCATCTTCTCCTAATAAAGTTCAGAAGTGGAAAGAGTTACAAACATTTCTGATATGTTGTTTTTCTTATATTTTAAAATTAATTTTCGGTGTTAACGGTGTCAACTGCGTTAAAAGTTCAGCGTGTAAGAACATTACTGTCTTGTTCTTCTTCAGGGAAAAAGGACCGAATGCCAGAAACATTCGTCTTTTTACAACAGTTGACACGATTATACCAACATTTCGTTGATTAACGATCCCGAAAATATTCATTTTAGAATATTTTAATTTTAATCCACTTTACTACTGTTCCTTTTTAATGTACCATTTATAAACCACCTTGAACTTCAATTGCCATATTGGCGGTATTTTGTTTAGCACATATTAGCTACAGGCAATGAGGTTAACTCGTATACGGTTTCTTTGGGTTTTTTATAAATTAAATCACACATGCACACTCGCATTCATACTTCCATACTTTTGGGAGGACGGCCAACAGTCTTGGCTAGAGAAGAATTCCCACTCCCCAGATGGGAATCAAATACAACAAACGGGTGCTATACCGACTGAGCTACGGCGCCAGCCTGTGAGTGCCACTGTACAAAACATTTTCAAAATATTTCTAACGTTTGTTTTAAATATTTAGTAGTATATAGAATACACTACCAACCATAGCCCCCGCGCGGCCCGCTTGAAAGGACAATTTACATGAACCACTTGGTGATATTAACCAAATAACTTTAGGACATAGCTTTTAAGGTACAGGTACCTAAGAGTAATTGGGATAACCGGGTGCCAGGTAAGGGTAGAGAAAGAATGGAATCGGAACGGGAAGCTGGTTACGCCTCAATTAATCGAGAACAGAAATGGGTATCCGCAATCCTAATCTGAATTTAATATTTGGAATTTATGGACCACTAAGCATTTTCAGGACAAACCAGAAAGTGTTGAGGGCGTTTAATTTACAATGAATATTGGATGGAAACGAGAGGCATGTCGATTGGTACATCGATATTAACAAAATATCTCACATACCTGGGTTTGAATCCAAATGTGATGCTGGTTATCAAAATTACAAATTAGACACTATCGTTTATTTTTATATAGCTCCTGGAAGCTGTTCTGCAGAAAGCCTACTTTTCTATTTAATGTTAATCCAGATAAACTTTTACAGAATTAATTTCATAAAACATTCCGTTGCAGCTGTAAGGTAGATTTGGGAAATCGAATCGATATTCAGAAGTTTAGAGGCGAGTGGCTATACGGTGGTCCTGAAGTTACGTCTCTTTCCCATGACATTCCGAGGAACAAAATAGGGACAACTCTTTCAAAGAACGACAAAGTATGGAAAGTTTAAAGCTTATAACCGATATTCCGAAAATGCCTGTTTTCACTAAATGTTATTTGAAATAAATTTTGTGTTTTAGTCCGCTGTGCAATTTTTATGCAGTACGTTTATGTCAATCTCTTAACATTTACCAGTTGTATGAAACAAAGTCGACTGCGAATGAACAGGTCTCCATAAGATATTCCTGTTATTGAATATTATCCTTGTGTATTAGAGATAAGCCATCGAGCATGAAACTGTCCGTCTGCATGTACTTACGATTAAATACTCTGAAATCATCACTCAATGCATCACATGATCCTTGTGAAATCACGGGTTTTCTCTTTACGAAGAAGCCTCTGATCTTGCCACTAATGGGAGGATAGGCCTACAGATATATTCGCCTTCGCACCATTAAGCAGACAAGCTTTGATGTTGGATGCTACAGTAGGATTTGGATCCCATGCTGGACAGGCGATGAAGTTTTAATAAAGCAAATACATTTTAGAGATATATATACATATTTGGCGTATTAATCAAAGCATTTAGAAACTAAGAAGTCCACTAAGCAAAAAGGCTCCACGGTAACGTGTCAGGCTCGCATTTGTGATCCCGTGGGTTCAACTACGGAGCCTCTTGGCCCATGGTTTTTTTCGGGGTTTCCCCGGGTAAGCAGGCAAATGCTGGGAAATATACACGAATTCCCAGTCCTTTCCTTATATCCAGCTTCTCATGGTCGTGTATCGGCTTCGTTGCAAGGATGGCACCCCTCCGCGGGTAGTAACTACGCTCCGTAAACACGGTTCTCGGTGCCGAGGTGGCGTTGCGGTCGTCTGTTCTAGGGGCTTACCAGCCGAAGCCTGGATGGCAGGCTCCGTGCGTGAACTTCTCGTCGGGATGAAAAACTACACGTAAACCTTGATGGGTGTGTGCTTGTTGGTCGCCAGAAGCCCGTTGGGTACTATCATCTCATTCACTCCACCGGGTATGAATACAAAATCCGAATAAACATGGTAAGTGTGGAATTCCCTCCGATAATTATCAATTAACCAATTAATCAAGGGCCGTTTTGGGGTAGTGTATTTTAATGACAGTGTTTCGCATTCTTGGATCTAAAATGCCTGTTTCATATTCAAGGAGCCCCAAAACACGTTTTCCAAGGAAACACCGATGTTAAGTTTGTGGCTCAAATGCAGTAACCTATCAAGTAAGCTGTACAGGAAGCAAAGGGCACTAGTGTTATCGTTTGTAATGATTATCGTAAACGCCACATTTGGTAACAGACATCAAACTCAGAATAGAAGCACATGCATCAGCCGGGAGTCATTCTAATTTTGTCTTTCTTAGCTTCCTGGTGTACAGAGAGAGAGAGAGAGAGAGAGAGAGAGAGAGAGAGAGAGAGAGAGAGAGAGAGAAATGGAGATAGCGAAACAGAGAGCGAGAATGAGACAGAGAGAGAGAAGGCGGCGCTAACTGTGTTACGGGTCATGACCTTCGTGACAGTCTCGTATAATAAGTACAGATATGCACAAAAAGCATACAATATGCTATGATAGGGACCTGGCAAACATGCCCGAGCTTCCTGTTGGTGTTCCCGTATTCCAGAAAGCTTCCCGTTTATTGTGCATGCTCACGAGTGTTTCTACCGCCCCGGTTCCCGTTTCTGTCCCCGTTACCGTGTTTAGCATGTTTAGAACGTCATTTGAACCGTAAATAGTGTTAAACACAAACCTTGCCATGCACTTAAAGTTAAATTTCACAGGTTGAGCTCTTAAAGAGCAAAGATTTAGGTGCTAGCCCTTTTTATTAATGCGCATTTCGCTAGGTATATGTATAGACTATCCAGCTGAAGGAGAAACCCCGCGCACTTCAACTTACATAGTTCTATAGTGGCTACCACCCCCAGGGAGAAGGGGTAAAGCGAGGAACCGCAGGAGACGACAGGATAGGCCATAGGCGCGCGGAAGTCCTTAAACGTAGCAGGCTTGAAAGGTCCGTCCCAATACTGGAGCTGCATAAAGAGGGCGATGAATGACCTATTGACCAAGGAGCACTCTAGTGTCCACGGAGAGTACTCATTCCTCTGAGCAAGCAGCCGCGCTATCTGTCCGGCACCGCGATACGCCAGGAAACCTAGAAGCATACCTGGAAGATAAGAAGGAAATAGAATGGAATGAAAATATATAATGGGAAGAAAATCGTGGTGAATGGGAAACCACCCCGGCATTCGTTATGAAAATGTTTGTTTCCTTTGTACTTTATTGACAGTTTACTGGTTTATTGTTTATTGTCTGTAGATTTGTGAAATACAAATATTTAAACATGAACAGGGAAAACCTAAGCAAAGCCTAAAGTTGCGAATGGGTGGTCGGCGGGAATCCAACCCGGAACCTCCTAAATGAGAGCCTCACACATCATCGCGGAACCATCTCGCTTGGTAAGCATACCACCAGATGACACTATCATTCTCTTCTTTTCCCTAGAAATATCCACTTCCTTAACTTTATCAACTACCAATAATACTACCGCTGCCATTGAATAAATTGATATCACATTGGTTGGATGGATAGGTGTTGATGTACTATTGGTGTTATACGGAGATTTAGTGTACAAGATATGGAGTGTAACAGCGTATTTAGTATACAAATAAAATGTGAAGTAAAAAAAAATAAAAAAAAGGATAGAAAAAGAAAAAACAACCACTTTCTCTACTCTTGCACACATTGTTCGTATAAACGGTTATTCCTATGTTTACTTCACGTTAATCTACATAAACGTATACCGAAATTACCTTATTACAAATTTTCTTGCAGGTGTAAGGTCAAAATGGGAACGCAGCAGGCTTTAAGCGATTGGAAAACTATTTAAGAGTAGTCTCTATGTGATGGCTTTCAAATTCCGTTCTTTTTGCACAAACAAGGGATACAGTAACAACCTATTCCCATTTGAAAAAAAAATACTCCTACGTATTTAAACATTCAAACAAAAACAGGGGATATTTCTAAAATGTTTATTTCCACACACACACACACACACACACACACACACACACACACACACACACACACACACACACACACACACACACACACAGAGAGAGAGAGAGAGAGAGAGAGAGAGAGAGAGAGAGAGAGAGAATATTTGACGTAAATAGTGTGTATTAACGAGATTGTCATCTTTTGTGTAGTAAAATGTTATTATCTATCACTTCATTGGTCATGAAAATATTTGAAGCATGTGTTTTAATCAAGATCGTTATAGTCATTCTTGAGAAAATTTAAAGGTAGGAAAGATGTTCCCTAAAAAGGGTAGGGTGTATTTTCTTGAAAATCTTCTCCGCTTTTACTGCTTTGTTTTTCAAAAATTATGCACTTACAGTATATAACAAATTTGCTATCATCTTATCACTAAACGGGAACCAACAGTTCTCTTAAACTACATGTTTTATACTCTCATCTGAATTGTTTCCCTGAAAGTTGTGGGAAAGTTAGCGATGAACAAGGCGAACGTTTCCACCAATAAATAGCATTCATGGTAAAACGTTACCAGGGAGTGGAGTGCAAGGATGCTTGCTGACTACTGCTGGACAGTCATCAGGGAAGCTCCTTAACTCTACTTAAAGACGGAAGCAAAGAGAAAGTATGTGCAGTAAAGGTATGCGATCATGAATATGTTTTGTAAGACATCCGACACGTTTTCAGAGAAAAATTAGTATTGTAATGTATCTTAATATTGTTCTCAAACCAGAACCAATCTAGCATTCTTGTTGTCATATTCCTGTTCAGCATAGTATAGTCCTTAAGAAAAGTGAAGTTTCATTCACGTCGCAAACAAAAAGCCCAAATTTGCTGTCCAGTATCATTAGTCCTGAATAAAAGAAGGTAACGCCTTAACGAGGCATGGCGTACCGTCTTAATTTTTTTGCGCCCTATATGCTTGTGATAAAAGAAATGTTAACCCAATCAGAAGAAAACTGTAGATTGGTTTTATTTGCACAACTCCATTGCCTTAATATTGGAACGCTAAATCACATTCTTCTTGGGGTTGATGCGGGTACTGTTCTAATCATTGAAGAGAGAGACACAGAGGCATGAATGCAAAGCAAAGGACATTCCGCCACTTGGATTATGTTGGTCCTTTATTCACACTAGAGGCTTGCCAGTTAGCAGGGATAATGTGCTTATAACCGCAAGTCTAAGCGGTGTTGGTATGCCACACAGTTATCCACTCTCTATTCACAAGCACCTAGGTGCATTCGGAATGGAATGCTCATGATCTACTCCTTGTGTGCAGTAGACGTGCCACGGAATGTCCTATTTCATCCTTTCAAGCGGAATAGTACGTCAATAAATAGAAATATTGGATGCAACCATCACTCATATGTATAACTCAGAATTATATTGTGACAAAATGACAAATCCAGTTCAATTACTTTATTTTCTTCTAAAGTTTTGCACAAACACACAGTTTGCTTCTCGTTGTTAACACAGTCTACAGTCTTTCGTGCTAACATAACTCACAACTGTTTAATTCTCGTAACTTTGACTCAGTGACCTTTCAGTGTCTTCTTTTTTCAACTTCTCTGTCTTTCATATACTAACTACGACGGTACAATCACTCGACGCTGGTATCTTCTTTACGACGCGTCGACACACGGACACCTTTCTCACACTCACTGACACACCGGCTAAGAAACGTCCGTGTCACTCTCCGATGTTTCCTCGCCTCCTTATTTAGTGGGAATGACGTCACACGGACCTTTCACGAACTTCTCAAACACACCGGCGATGATGCGCCAGATATTTCTCGAAGACCCTGGAGAAAACCCATTTTGGTTCTACCGCTCTGATTATTGTTGGCCACGTACATACAAGCATTCGCGCGAGGCAGTCTAACCTTTGGTGCCTTTGTTTGCTCGCCAGCCTGGTATATGATGTGAAGTAGCTTAGCCTTGATAGTCCCTTGTTTTGCGCCGCGCCCCGATAGGTATTTCAAGAATATTTTAAGCCATGTCTCGTAAAAGGATAAAGGCAAACGGAAGTAATCTCCGTACCCAGGTAGGGCAAAAGGAAGGTACACGGTCCTGTTTGCTGCTCCCAGTCCCCTAGGTGGGAGAGATGAGGGGAGAGACATGAAGGGCGACCAGATCTGGATAACGACGGATGCAAGCATGGGCGAGTTCCTGAACGGTTCAAGCTCGAATGCATCCGATGACGCTGGAAGCCATCCACTACCCTCACCCTCGGTGGTAGCCCTCGGTGGTGACCGAACGGGTTGTTCCCTGAACAACACCATGGAAGAAACGTGCAGAAAGGAACTTCGAACGCCCAGCCGCTACCGCCGAGCATCTTTGCCTGGCTCCAGAACCCTGAAGCAGATGACAATGAAGGATGTGTAGGTACAGAAAATGAGCGGCAGAAAAATCGTGATTCAAGAGTAACCACCCCAGCATTCGCCTACTGACACGGCAAAACCGTGAAAAATCCAGCTAGCGGTCGCCAGGGATCGAAAGCAGGACGTTGCTAATGCAAGTCGCACAAGTTACCGTGGCACCACCTCTCGGTACTTCGCTCATAACTAGAGCGCGGCACCGTGTGTGGTTTCAGCGTTACATGTTAGTTGGACACGGAGAGTGAATGACGCACCCGGGACCGCGCAGCCGTTGTATATACACACGCATCAACAAACGCCTACAGCTGTGTACATGTGCGCGTAGCAATAGCAGAACCCATGTGCACTAAACTTATCGCACAATCTTCTGCCCTCTATTCACAACTCTTCACTGAAAATATTTTCTATGATTAGCTATGAAATATTTGGGTAAACAATTTATTTTATTTGACCCATTTTGAGTTTCTCTACACACACGGCACATAAATTACTTTAGGAACTCCATATGCTATTTGAAATAAACTATGATAGCCTAATGAAGTACACATCATGATTAGTCCACTATAGCTACCTTGTGTGATAAAACTTTCACAAAATAAAATTAAAAATTTCCATAAAAATAAAAATGCATTTTTACTATAATTTACAATGTAAATGTTACGTGTCTATCATATACACTTACTATGGAAGCACAGAGGAAATATCAATAAGCTATCCTGAATACGTCTTGAGATATGTGTACCCGAATATTGAAAAATTCATGCTGAAGTATTATCTTATTTTAAATGAAACTAAAATGCTGGCTCCATGTCTTAAAATGAGCCTGTATATGGTTGTCTGTATAGTATCAAGTTATGATTTAAACTTTTTGTGTACCTGCAAATATAGGTATATTTATGTAACTGTTTCTATCTGCTCTCCTATAAAATACTGCAGTGACCTTCCAAGCTAGCTAAGAATAATAGTTAAATGCCTATGTTACACATTATTTTCTGACGCTTTACTGGTGTAGATTTTTACTCGTAATTAGGTATGCAAGTATTACAGATTGGCAACTTAGGGTACACAACAAAAGGGGTAGCTCGCGTACTGTGACCTACAGAAAAATCGATTGCGGTTACTATACCCAGCAGGCTACAGGCTACAGGTAGGGAGGCCACAGAGACGCGTCAAAGTCCCACAGTTCCTAATTTGAAGACCCATTCCACTTCTGGAGTTGCTCAAATAGGTCGATGAACCATCGTCATATCAGACAGCCTCTCGTGTCCACGAGCAAAGTATTCGAGCTGTCTTTCTGGCACCACCTCAAGCCACGAAGCCTGCTGAAGCATCATAATTAAGATCGATGAAAGGGATATGAGAACAAGGAAATCGTGGTAGGTGAGATCACCCCAACAATCACCGCTCAGGGAAAATCACGAAGAAAACCCATGTTATAATCTTCACAAAAGTTAAAGGCATATGTAGGCGGGCCGTACTGCAGACTCCAGCGAATCCTAAGCTTGCCCCTCCTACCAGCGCTGCCGAATGTGGTACACGCATCTCACAAGTGCTTATGTACAGAACCTCTACTGGTACACGCACTACGCTTGGCAACAGCGCTCTGCTTGAGCATTGGCCAGTGTTCACATGCCTTTAACTTTTGCGAGCAGTATAATTTGTGTGATCGACGGGAATTGAACCCGGACCTGCCGAATGTAAGCCACACACGTTACCACGGGACTAAGTTGCTCTTTAGTGAACGAACACACTTCTTACCGTAGTTTTCAAGTAGGTCAGGTAGAGTAATACAATTCAGAAGTACAATATTTGTAGCTTCTAACGCACCCTAGCTAATACTAAATGCACAGAACATCACCTATGTCACAATGAACTGGACTGGTCTTTCTGCCATAATAAGTAAGCAAAGCATGCTTCAGGGGTAGAATATAAAATTGAAACAATAGATTCTGGTAGACCAAAATCCTGTTGGGCGTCGGAAATCACCCTGAACTAAAAATTGCAATCTGTTACACAAAGAAATAATTTCGGTCAGTATGCCTCGGAGTAGCTTATACGAGTACAAATGCTTACAGTGTGTAAAATATGAGTTATTTAGCCTTCCTTTGAATTGCAATTCACGCAAATTTAGGTTAACATCTCATGAACGTTTAATTATGAAAATAATGCTTAAGGTAACATGCCGATTGCATAGATTTGGCGTATTTGTGTAGTTTAGGGTGGGTCTGAAACCAAAACATGAGAAACGGAAACAAGCCCTGGGAATGAAGAAGTACAAAATTGATGATTTTTATATTTAAGCTCATAAGTGATCCTCAAACCCTCAATCATCGGCTAGCACTGAAATTTCTTTAGTTTCCGTCATTTTTAAAGATCTAGCACAGGCTTTAAATGCCATGTGCGCTACACTTAAACGTCCCGTTTCTGCTTTAATTTTCTGCAGTATTTGAACAATGTGTGGACCAAAACGAGCTCAAAAACAACCAAATTCAACGGAAAGGAGTGGTTAAGTGGTGTCTCGCCGCAAGGGAAAAGCTGTGTATCTAAGGAGAGAGTCTATTAGAGAAAAGAGTGAAAGCATGACAAACAAGTAATCTGACTCATGAACACAATGCATGTTTGCAGAAAAATTGTTTTTTTCCGACTTTACATTTTTAATACACCGTGTGCTCCATGCGCATTAAATTTTCTACTGTGCTCCTAGAATTTTTTCAGCCTCTCCTCCACTTATGTGAGTTTCACTTCAGTTTTTGTTTCAAAATATGGAAATTTCGTTAGTTTTAAAAAAATTAACTACACAAAACTGTATAAAAAGTTTAAATTTCCATAAAGCAAGGGAATTATTTACTTTAGAACTAAATACTTTTTGTTTCTGCCAGAGATTAATGGTGTTTGTTGGGCAGTTAGTTTATAAGATAATAAACTCTTGTGATATTTTAGTTTTTGGTGTGAATTAAAATGTTGAATATTAAGGCATTTTCGCACTGTGAATAAATTGAATACTTAATTCCCTCAAATCTATCAAACAGATTGAGCTGGAACTTTGGTTCATAGTTTGTAACATAAATGCCCTTAGGTGTGCAAAATATTGTCTTCATGTCTATAAAAATTTACAAAAATTAAATTTGTGTCCTAGCCTCCCTTAATAATACAATGTCACTGTTTCGTGATATTACTTTGAGACCTTCGTCCAGAATTTCTAAGATTAAGGAAATGTAAATATAGCAGATTGCTAAATTTTGGACGAAAATGCAATTACGAAAGTCCTTTGTTGTGTTTATCAAAAAAATTCTACAATGCTGTTAAACTTTATCGTCATGTTGGCATAAAATGGAGAGAACGTGACTTTTAAAAGTGGAACACACTTATAAGAACATAATTGTTGTTTGACACCCATGGGAGAACATTATCCAATATTAAACGTCCACAGTACAAAGCTGCATGACAGCGTATCTGCCTTAAACAAGGCCGCACCCTAATATACAACACAAAGATAATTAACCTTACAATCGATCGATGTCCGAGATTGGATTCGAACTAGTTAATTACGCGAGCGAGTATAGCCATCAGGATTTGCAGATATATTTGCTGTTCCATTTTCTTTCTTTGATTTCCATTGTGAGATTAGTATTGCTGATTCTGCAAAATGAACAGAAATCGAGTTGGCCTTTCAAGGCCGGTTTACTGTTTACAAGAGCTTTCTGTATGCATTCGAATACTACAGTGGAAAGAAACAGGACAATGTTCCAGCTGATCAGTTAAAGCTTTAAAAAAGTCAGCTAATAACAGAGCAGAAGATCTTTTACAGATTTCCCATAACATTCGGAAGCTTTCTTGCGGCTTCTCTGAAATAGCAATTGCAACATAAACCGACTTCGCACTCATAATATACCAAAATTATTAAATAGAGGTGGAAAAATTGTAATTATGCTGGTAAAAGTTTATATATTACAGATCCAATAAAACTGATGTGTTGCATTCATATAACCTCTTCTGATTCCACTGCACAATTCTTTAAGATTTTCTCCTATTCCCTGCTTGTGAATTTAGATCACAGGAAGGCAGCTTCAAGCGGTGTGACGTATTGGAACGATGAGCAATCTTATCAGTTCACGTGACGTCAGGCGAGAGGCATGTAATACTATCTTGCCTAGATAAATAGCACTGTGAGTATGGAACTGGAGGTGTAGGGCTGTCAATGACAATATCGTGGCCAGCACAAGTAAAACTGCTCCATCCAGTGTTTCTGTCTGGTTCTGTTATGAAATTACCTAAATCCAGATCCCGAAGCACCTTATCAGATCTCAAGCTGGCATGCACTTGTTTATTACAAATTTTCCACACATTATACCCTAACTTTGATAAACTAGCTAAAGGAAAACAAAACAGAAAGTGTCGGAAAACGTCATGTAATTTTGCTTTGTACGGTTCTGTTCTAATTTGCTGAGAAAACGACATTATGTGCTGATATATTCTCTCTATAAGAGCGCTATCCTCTACATAATCTGGAAATGTTATACATTTTCTCACAGCATGGAGCTGAAATGCAATTGTCTGTAATGTGTTACCAATTGTGTAATTCAAACAGTTAGCATTAATATTACAACCTCCAAGGTGTTAGTGGTGCCATTAACAGCAGGTGTGTTTCCTGTCTTTCCTAGATAGCTGCATCTCGGATGCCTCACCTATTTTCTCTGCCCTGTACAGAACGCTGTGAGTAACACAGCGGATGGTTCACCTTAATGAGGGAATTGCTTGTGTAAGAGCTGCACACAACTCAATGTGGATTTCCTAAAAATTTTGGCTTTTCAAAAAGCTCTGTTGAAACGCATTTCGTAATAGAGGCTGCCGCGATTTGTTTATTCATTTGAAGCTTAGAGCTGGAAATGTGCTGTTTGATGTGATCTTGCTTGTGTTTTTCATATAACGAAATTCCTGAACCGCAAATAGCACATCGAATAACAGTTCCATCTTTGTCTATGAAATCTTGTTTGAATTTTGAGCCAGAACAACAAGTCGAGCACTGGATACCTTTGGCATGGTTAAATCTAGTAATACCTTCTTTTAGTAATGTAACAAAGGACTAACATCAGTTCACTTGCTAACTCAGTGTGACTCTGATGAAATTACAACGATAGAATGATAAACAATGACAATGAGTCATTGTCAGTTGCATTATTGCGGCCTGCTTTATAGCGGTAAGGCAAGAGAAAGAGGATTTGTCGTACACAATTATTTTCCATTGTTGTAGGTGTGCTTTCAACTCCCGCGCAACGTTTTTGAAAGAGTTAGGCTCACTCTTCACATGTTAACCACAAGCTGAGGGGATATTAATTAAAAGTTAAATATTTTGTATTGATTAAAATTATATAGAGTAAAATGGAAGGAAACTTAAAAGAAAAAGGGTGAAAAGCGGATTATGAGCATTGTTGGGGGAAAAGGGGATAAAGGTACCCAAAAAGGGATAAAGGTGCATGAACAAATGCTTCTTTTGGCAACTAGAAACAAAAACTTCACACTGTGGTATCTCTCCGAAGAGCTTAAATTTACCTTAAGAAAAGAAAGAAAAAAAAAAAAAAAAAAAAAAAAAAAAAAAAAAAAAAAAAAAACGTGCGCACCTAAAAATCCTAACCCTGATCATAACCTTCCATTTTCTTCTATCAGCGTTAAAACAAAGGAAAAACATGCCCTTAGCAACCATTTTGCGTGATTTATCTCTAATCGCTGATACATAATTTTAGGATTAGAAAGTTTATGAACTATGTTTACGTATTTTAATGCTAGAATAGTATAAAACGTTGTATGTATAACGTGTCTAGTTATTAGATTGTGACACTCGCAAAAGCACTCGCGCCACAATCAGATTATACACTAGTTAAATAAATAACTGCTACCTATTTCTTCTCTGTGCAATTCAAGCTTTAGAAAATTGTGGAGCCAGAATTGAACAAGTCATGCAAAAGTTATCGACAAGCTGAATAATGTGGAAGGTGACATGGGAAAAAGAATAGCTGTGAAACTCAAAATATGTTGCAAAAGAATAGTGGTTAGTATAACCTCCATAACATTACCGATGTGAAAACACTGCATTATAATACACAGTCATAGACACAAATTATGTAAAATATTTTACATAAGTACCAAAACTTGAATACCCTGTACATTGTAAATATAGACCGACTTTAAATAAATATGGCAAATTATTCGGTACCCTGAGCCTCACTTCACCGTCACCATGAACGTATATAGTCAAATAAACGTAAGATGATATGGCCTAAATGAATCTTGGATAGAATTTAGCCTAACGCCGAAAAAGAATCGAAATCAATCTTCCAGTTCAAATTTTGTCTAATGCCGAAATTTATCTTTTAGCGTACACTTTTTCTTGCCTGTTCGTACCTTGTCTTGTAGCACTGGAACTTTCACACTTTTACACCATGTTCTCTGTAGGGTTGTAGCCCGTCTGCCCTGCTAAAACTATTTCAAACCTCCCTAGTCTAGCTTGCAAAAATATTAAATTTTTATTGGTTGCCTAAAATGCGGCATCTTTTAAATTTAGTTGGCTCGGGATTTATCATTGGATAGGCGCGCGAAACTGCTGGCCCCTTCTTGTCATATACCAGTGAATCTAACAGATGCTCTACCAATGATTTACGGTATTTTATGACTTTTGGAGAAGAATGGGTCTACAAATAAGATGCTATATAGTTTTATTACTCCCGGCGTCAGTATGTCGTTGCCTGATCTGCCGCTCTTGCATTGTGATGAAATGAGGAATTCTTGTACCGTATGAAACTTATTGTGATATATAAAAATACATACTTATATTTTAAATACATTATTACACACGGGATACCGTTCAAGAGTTTTAAGCACATACGCAATATTTAAAGAAATGCACTCAACCCCTTTGTCAGACGAAGATTGTATAATGAAGAACAAAATAGAAATACAACACCTCCCGACATAAAACTACAATCGTATACACACACAATTGACAATAATGCATACATCAATTGTTTTTATTTACTTGTATCTGAGGATGTGTTAATATAAAAATATTAAGAGGAAGCCATACGATGAAAACAATAATGGTGGCCATTTACAGTTTACAGGTCCGAGATTCCGTCTTTAGTGATACTCGATTGAATAGCGTTTTAAATAGGCCTTTCTACTCATTTCAAACGAAAATTAACAATTTAGCGCTAAAAAAATATCTAAGTGCGTGTTCGCAACCCGGCATAAAACTAAGAACTGACTCCTGTCTGTAACTCAACTCTCTCCAAACCCCCTTCACCTCTCTCTCTCTCTCTCTCTCTCTCTCTCTCTCTCTCTCCCTACTGTTTCCTAGCCTCATTATATAGCGAGGATGACGTCGTGCAGTGATATAACCACACGAAGGTACAGTCTGCAGGTAGGCATGCCGCAGAGACGTGCAGAAGTCCCTAAGAGATCCCGGCTCGAAGAGCCATACCACTAGACTTAAGAACACACGGGCTTTTCGCCGCTCGCTTTTTGTTAGTCACATATACACAAACAGTCGCGCAAGGCAGCCTGACCTTGGGCACCTTTGTTTTTTCGCCAGCCTAGTATATGGTGTGAAGTAGCTTAGCCTCGCCCATCCTTTGTTTTGCGCCACCCTCCGCGTCACAATACTTTTAAATCGTAAACAATATGCTCTCTTGCTCCGAGCGAGACAGAAGTCTGCTTCATTCATACGACAGCTGGTGTGTGGTACGTGCTTCTACGGTGTAAGACTGAGGAATATTGCATTGCAAATTATTATTGAGGTGATTAGAGATGAACCAAAGTCTATAATCAGATTACATTTTTATTACCTCTCTAGCACGTAGGCAGATAAGATATTACAGAGGTATTTTTAGAGGTGGCGCGTGACCTTGTCACTCGCGCATATCCGAGCATCACGCAAAGCGATGGTGGGGGTAAGTTTCCAGCAGCAGCCTGCTGGCTAGTAGGCTGCAAGTCGAAGAGATACTAACCAGACACCCCTTTTATCTTGCAATAGACAAGTGGACTCGACCATGAGCTACTGCGCAACATTACGACACACGCACCTCTAAAAAATACCTCTGTACCGTATTTGACTCAGGAGTTTAGCTGTGACCTTTTGCTTATCACAAGTGAACTTGAGGTAGCGTTTTATTGTTTTCTTCCTCTCACGCTGACGGTTTACAGCCTGCTTCAAAAGCAACTTATCACTTCTTTCCCGGTACAATACATAGCACGCGAAAGACCATCACTAATACTTTATATTATCGCATAAAACAAAGCAACTCTTATCATACTTGAATAATATCGCTAATGAATTATGTTTATTGGAGGCTCAAGAAACCACACGATATAATATTGCAGCAGAATGGGCACTGCATACAGTTCAACTGCATTGTAGACAATATTGAACTGCTGGTGTTGCTCTGTTTACATAGTGCCGAGAAGCTCCCCACTTCACACCACGATTGCACGTTCAGGGACAAACACCTTCTCCTGAGTCAATGACAGCACATTCCACTGTGAGTAAGAAGAGAGATTCAATGTCTGTGTATTGCGAGTATATATATAAATAAAATGTGAATAGTCTCCTAGATACAAAATGTCACATTTTATTTTAGAACCTTGAAAATGTGCAGCATGAAGATTTTCAAAAGAACACCCATCGAAAATACACTTTAAATGCAACAGTATTTGAAGTTCTGTATTTTGTCAGAATGGCTGAAACGATATTATTAGAGATATTTAAACAACAACTAAAGTGTTTGATTTCAACTTTCTAGAAAAGACTAGTGAAGTTTGGAAGGCATTTGGTATAGTCTTGGGTAACTGATAGACGCTAAACTATACACAAAACGTACTGCACACAACTTAAATGAAAATAAAATAAAAAATATAAACAGGGCAGATCCCTGTGAGGCAATTCTTTTGTGGGATAAGCCATTTCTGACATATTTAATATTAATGGTTGTTGGTAATATATGAGAATTCCAACCAGTACATTTGCTTTGGGGCACTCATTTACATGGAAGTGATAGAACATTTACGAATGTTAAAAGAGACAGTGATTTATGTTTAATTATATGTTCCTATTATTAATTTCACTCACTGCACAGCGAGAAGAGGGAAGTGTTTATACGAATATAACAGTTATGACACAGGATAACTAAATCATGCTGCAATTTCATTCTTCTACAAATAAACGTTTTGTGTGAAATGGATTTGGTAAAAGCGATTTATTTATTAAACACATATATGATAGGTTTATTACACTATGTACATTACTTGTACTCACTAGACTTCACAAAACAAAGCAGCTCTTTGTATGAAATAGTATATCGATTGCTTACTTAACCGTCGCGGCCAAATGTTGAACAAAGTTTACATTTTACTTGCATGTTTATGGTAACGATGGACTGTGATTCCCTCTACGTCGATATCGAGGGACGATTTCCATGTAAATTCATCCAGCTGTGAACGCTGAATATTGATATTGAAGTGAAAATGGCCTACGGGAGGTTTATGTGTCAGCACCGCACATAGAGGTTAACAACCCATTCAGGCGCTTCTTTCTGCGCCTGTGGTTGAGAATGTTGTTTGCAGGGATTTATTTCGTATATTGAAATGCATATGCTTTTAATTTAATTACAATTACTACACCGTTCACTCAGAGAAAATACACATGAACTGCGGAAACAAGTGCTTTCCTCATTATTGCATTCAAATCTATATGCAAACATTGAGCTTTTCAGGTTTTCACTACCAAAATCACCAGCCGCATTGGAAACATATGAATGCAAAGTAAATTAATGAGAAATAAATATGAAAACATTTTAAATTAAGGTCCACTTTCAATATAGATATGAAATATAAGTTGTATTATACTTCCTCTACTACACACTAGCAGTAAAGGAAGTAATGCATTCCGCTCAAAAATTCAGTACACAGATTTCAGTGGAAATATATTTTTGGGTCCCCTGACTCTAAACAAAATTATTTTTAGAAAAAGGACCATGTGTGTGTGTGTGTGTGTGTGTGTGTGTGTGTGTGCGCGCGCGCGCAGAACTCAAAAACGACAGGTCAGTTAATCCATACCTCGTATTTAAATTTAAGACATTCCAAGGATGCAATACGATTTTCAAGATTTTCAAGAAAATTCTCACACCTTAATACCCTTTCATAGACAAATTTTCTCAACAATTACGCTACCGTTTTTATTGAAATATTGTAATATCTGCCCATGTCAGCAGCGGCAGCGGTAGCACAGCTAAGGCTCGGGGCCGTTGCCCATAGCTACATTTTGATACCCACACCCGCGGCGCAACAGCCCCTTCCGGACCATTCGGCGTCCCCCACTTCTGCCCACCACAGGCAACATGAGTGGGGTTGCGGTAATGGAGGTGGGACATGGTCAGCGCCCCAGTCCCTCACGGCGGTTATGCGGTCAGTCGGTCAGTCAAGTAGTTCCTCGATTGGCCCCTCAGAGATCTAACGAGGCTGAGTGCACCCCAGAATATTTTATACATATTGTGTATTTTAATGGAATCTAAGATTTTTCCATAATACATCCTTCGGCGTTATCCTTATTTAAAATTTGATATGATGAGAAGGATTTCATAGGCTATTCATAGATGCTTGAGGTTATACGCTTAATAGAACTATATCGGCTATAGTACACTACAGCCTACATTGAGACATTGGCTTGATTAAAATATTACTGTGTTCTGATTATGTGTGATCGAACTATGTCATTCACTGTTTTTTCCATGGTGGTATTGTTACGTTGCCATTGCATATTTTGCACATTTTTGGATGCTCTTTAGCTGCTAGGTTCTCAGCATCTCATGGTATATTGGACGTGAAAGAACTCATGATTTTGTTGATAGTCCTTTTAAGAGGCTTGCTATTCTTTTACGTATCACAAATTTACGGCTCGTGACGTTTATTTTCCTTTTAAAGGAAGCCATGCTAAGGATCCTTATGCCCTTTGCCACCCCCAAAATCCATCTCCGCTGGAATCGAACGAGTTATCTTGCCCCAGTGAACAATTAGAAATGTTTCAAAACTGATGTTCCTGTTATTTTGAAATTATGTTACAGCAGCTATTTCTGCCACGTACTTTTGCGCAATATATCAATCATTACAAGCCATAGAAGAATTCATAAAATGAATCATATATAACCTAAGCCCAATTAGTGGATAGTAATGAAAAATATTTTTGTTATTATGCTAGAGAATTTTGTGTAGAGCAATACAGTTCTGACTACTTATGCTTCTACCTATCCAGCTGCAATATCCAGGATGAGGTCAACATGATGACCTCATGACATTAAGCACGATGGAAAATGCAATATTTTTCCCGATACTACTGGTTTTCCTCCCTAGTATTTACTTTCTTGTTTAAAGAAATGTGATGCAATAATGTCATATATGCTCACCACCTAACGAACCATATTTGGACGAAGGATTGGGTATAAAAAACTCTTCATACAGTGACCTGAATGTTTTTGCGTGGAGTATTCAGAAATAAGACCACTTATTTATTACAGCTAATTCAGTGTTGTAGCGTGATTATCAGGCTCGTAAGTAACCCAACGAATATTGTAAAATTCATTAAAATATGACCCAATGTACACACAAATGCCCTTCAATTCTTTTTGTGTTTCTTATCAGTTTCTGAAGGAAATATTCTACAGTACTGAGTGCATGATTCAAAAGAGAAGCTGTTTCTCTGTCGTAACTTACATCTGTAAATCAAATAAAACTCAGCATTTCCGTTAACGTTTATGTAATGAACGGTGCAGAGTTGTTCTTCACTATCAATGTCATGAGCTTCATCTAATATCAGTGAAACAAAAAAGGCATTAGAAAGTTCTTTCTTAATTCCGTGTGTCATGACGACACTCACACCTGAAGTTAAGTTATTCTGAATATGAGATGAAGTTGCAAGAAAAATAGTTGATTTTTCCAAGCACACTTTAGGAGAGGCGTTAAACATTGTTAATTCATTTAAATATTCAATATAGTTGCCCCTGTTTGAAGATCCTTCATTCTCAGTGAGCATGAAAAGCAAATGCTTGTTTTCCCAGAAAACATACAGCCCGTACAAAATGAGAAAGTAAAGCTCTGTTCTTTTTTACTTCATTGTGGTCATTACGGTCCTTTAAAATAGTGCTCTTCCCTTAACGCACACAGCGTGTTCCTATATAAAAACTTGTTTTTCTCAAAACTACATTTCTGTATATTCCAAAAGTAGGTCGCACCTCAGGTTTGCTTCAAATTCAATGAAAATTTCCAAAAGTATTCATAAATTGCAGCTAAACAATTCTATGAGTCAATAGTGATGTTATCAGTAACATGAATTTCAAAAGCATTTTTTTCTATGAGAAAATCAGTGATTTTTCAGAGTAAATTTTCTTTGTTATTAAAAAAAATATGTACAGCATAATCAACAAACCTATTTGAAATATCTCTTCATACCATTGTTACCCATGTTTTAGAGTACCAGTTCTGCCAATATAAAGAAATTTTGAAAAGTCAGTAGACGCGTGTCACATTTTGAAAATGTGCCTATTAAATTCATAAAATAATTTATATATCATAATCGCATCATCCAATTTTAATGACATTTGGTGTATTTCCTATTATCATATAAATACAAACACTAAAAATATCAAAAAATCTATCAAGAAATGTGGAACTTTCAAATTTCACTCCCAGTGTCCCTTAAATCTTCACTGCTGCTAAACTACCTAAGTCACTTCTTTTGACAAAAGATAAACAAAATATTTGTTTTAAGTATTACGACACAGGCAGGACTCACTTTCATAAACTTTGATGTTGAAATGCGTTATTCATTTCTAATGTTCCTCGTAATACTGAGTACGGGCTTTGGAGGGTCTGCTTTAATTACATACTACTTCTTAGAGAAATGTTAATGTTTGGGAGCTTCTTACGTTCAGTTTGTCGATCACACAACAGTTATTTTGATTTTCGTTACAACAATGGCACGGAAACGCAGTTTTGTTTACGCTCTAGCTCTGATTAATTTCGTGACCTCTTGGATGTGATTATCTCTGTCACATACCTATGTCCCATATTCCGCGCGAATCTTGACCTACATTTTCCTTTAATAGTAAGAAACCAACAGTCCAAATCATGCTCCAATGTCCACACCTAAGGGGCAGAAATACAAGAAGAAAGCAAATTGCAAATTAGTCTCTATTCATGGCTACAAATGCAATAATGTGAGCGCGATACTTAACACGAGATGTGGTCTTACATATCGCATACCTTGGCCGAGGCGCACAACACCAGCCTCCTCTAGCTGACAAAAGATGCCTTCGCATGTTTTGCTTCCTAACATACTGCTGCAGAGTGGTGCGAATTCAAATCATAGTGTTTAGGAAATCTTGAATTTTAATGACATTAAAACGTTATGTGTAACAAAATTAGTTTGAGGAAAATTACAGGATATGTAATATATCTCCCACATCCGTTGGCGCTACGCCTCTACTAAGATTCAATATTTCATAGATGCCTAAATTGCAGCACTTTTTGCCATGGCCATCCATTAACCGTGAGCAGCTTCGCAGTGGCCTATTGTTCAAATTCTCTCAATACTTCGCATATGCGTAGCTTGACAATGGAACTATCGGACAATTTATACAACACAGGTTAATAGTAGGGTCGAAGAGCAAAATCTTTGCTTCAAGTTTTTCGATAATAGGTAAGAAAATATCTGACAAGTAGTCAAGTGTGGACAGCAGCAGCCAAGCTTGACCTGCATCCATTCAGGTGGCATGTTTCCGTACTTCATCTCATTTCGCTGTTCCCTAGGTCTGACTTTAATTCTTGATAACGTTGGACTTCAATTGAGGCGTTAGATGGAAGGCCATGTTGGTCGAAGTTACCTTTTCGGTATAACGCCTTTTTGAGGTCTAACAGTGTGTAGTGCCAGCATTTTGAAGGCAGTAATGTAATTCATATTTTTCAAGCAGCATTATAAAGCAGGCTACTTTTCAAGGTTACACTGTTGTTGAGGTGTTCAGATGTCTGGATTGGTACTTGTATTAATTATTTAGATAATAATAATGGATAATATTAATGCCAGTTCAGCTAATAAGCGTGGTATAAAAGATATATTTACAAAGAAAATTGGGAACATCAAAAAACAAAATTATCAAGGCAATCTGATCAGGCATATACTAACTCTTCTGGGAAAGACATAACAGGTAAGTCACTTGTTATTTTAGATTGCCGCTCAGCAAGGTGTGACAAATTTCCTGCCGAATTTCAAGAGCAGATATTTGGATACTTCTGGGGTTCGAAAATAAATACAAGACACTATGTATTCCACTATTAAAGCTGAACTCATTAAAATACAAAAATATGTGATAGTGAAGTACAAAGCAAATGGAGCTTTGATGTGTAGCCAGTCATACAGGGTACCTAAGAAAAAAGTCTTTCAACCCTGGATAGCTATGTATGACTCGTTCACACTCTACAGTTACATTAAAGCTTTTAAAACCCATTCTCCCAGTTCCAATCAAAATGGCAAAACAGAAAGATCTTCAACTACTTCCTCAGTACCTGGATGAAGAAATTGTTGCTTGGATTTCATATTTGTTGGGGCACACTATGCCTTCAAATGATACAGAAGATAATACTGAGCTTTCTTCAGAGGAGAAAGACGTATTGCAATGTTCTACGGAAGAAAGGCACAAACACACAACAGCTTAAATGTTATGTTTCATGTTTGTTAACTCAAAACATCTAAAAGACGTGTTCAGGAGAATTTGTTTGAAGTGTAATAATAATATTTTACTCCTTTGTATTCAACAAATAAATGATAACATTTAAGAAGGAGCAGTGTCAATATTTCAACCCTTATTTTCTCAAAATGCCAATTTTACAGAGATGCACTTCTTCCAACTACCGTCTCAATTCAGACCAATGAAAGATTGACTCTCTTGGGCTGGTGCAGAATACAGATGATAAGGAAATTCTGACATAACTAAACAAAGAAAATCACTTTAGGAAACAGAAACTCCTGATGATTCATTGCACTCAACAGCATATGTTTGTTAAAACTTAAATGCGTGGAAATGTTTAGAATTGTGACTTATTTTCAATTAAACAAGATTTCAATGTAAAAATTATAAATGCAATTGGGTTAGTAGGGTTCATAAACTGTCCATACATATATAAGTGTATGAAAAGTTTCAAGAGAATTACGGGAATGCTAGTGCAGTTTTATCGAGTAAAGATGTTTTACACAGAACTAAAAAATTAATATATCAGGCACTGTTCCAAAGTGGAACATAAGCAGACAACAAGTAAAAAAATAATGGTATTAAAATGTATTTTTGGAGACGATCCACACGAAAGTCCAGGAAAGCTAATGTTCGGAGTAAGGGAAATTCTGCAGGTTGACAAACAAATTTTGAACATTTCAGAATAAAGGCCCCTGAGATGGTATGGACGTGTGCTTAGAATGTCAGAGGATCGAATACCCAATAAAATTCTGACTTGGAAAGTAGAAGGGAAAGAAGACGAGGAAAATCTAAGGAATCCTGGATAGATGGGGTGAAAAGGAGTATGGAGAGAAGAGGGTTAAAGGAGAAGGATGCTATGGACAGGGACTTATGGAGGCAGAGGATCGATGTGGGATGAAAGAAAATTGTGGAATATTCCTTAATAAAAGAAAAATCAAGATTACAGTTTGATTAGATGCAAAGTTCATCAGCTTGTTACGTACAACATTATTAGAAGACTTTATATTTGTGTATAGTAAAATGTCAAACATAGTTCAACGGCCTTCATGGTAAAATTACATTCTTTTTTATAGAATTTAATACAACAGCGTGTACAAGAACGAGACCTGCTTTTCGAAGTTGCTGCCTGGTTCTGTGCGATTCCTAGAAGAAGAGCTGTGTAACTGTTTGTTAACAATAGCAAGAAATGGGGGAAACGGCGAGAGTAATCGGAAAAATAGAGCGTTGATCGGTTGGAAGCGGCTGACGCGTTTTCTCTCGGGAAAGCGAGTGGCGTCTTCATACACATTTCAATCTGCTCATTTTTGTGAGAAGGAAGGGAGAGGGCAGTAGAGGGAGTGAAAGTGCTCGTGTAAACTGCACGACAGAAAAATCGATAGCCATAATGTTGTGAGAGGCACGAGTATGGCCAAAGGCTATGCTCCCTTCCCTTTTATTCTCCGCATGTCCGTTACTGAAGTCTCTTCTTCAAGCGGGGTACGGATGCTTGCTTTGATTCTGGAGCTGCCTAGGCCTGCAAAGTAAAATAGCAAGCTACGGTCTACGTGAACCTTGACATAAAACAGGTGTACGGGCACACAACGGGAAAGAGAGGGGGGCGGCAAGGAGAGTGTCAGAGAGAGACCAATATTCCAATTGTTTTAAAATTAGTCTCTGATTTCAGTCTATCTGAATGAGGAGGACATTCGATGATTTAGAGCGATGACGTCAACCCAAGCGCAATTTCGTCCTCGCGGGCATGAGGCGTTCGAAGAAACACTATGGTATACACAGAGGTAGCCGTGGCGTTAAGCAGAACATCGAAAAACATGGATGTACGAATTTCGAAGGGAAAATGACGATCACTCTCTTTATCGTTGTATTTCTTCTTGCTTGATTTAAAAGTATTTATTCACATAGATTTTGTGATTATATAGTTTTAGTATGAACTACAATAACCATGAAATTATTAAAAAACAAATTAATACGTTGGAAACAAAACATTAAAATACAAAAGCTAAGCAATATTTATATAACTTTTAACCTTAGAATTCAAGCTGAAACAAACTTCCTGTAACAAAATAAAAATAGGTGCACATTAAAACCTCTATTTGTCGTCGCGATTTGAGTCTAATTACACATTTATGATGCCCATTTTCCACTAACATCTTAACATTTGGGGGACATTAATTACAGAAGCAAGTCTCAAGGTAGATGTAAGGTTGTCTTCAGACAATTTTGCTCTTAGAGGACACTTCATGTTTAGATGAGAGC
>CM060964.1:83824429-84176929 GCA_030765045.1 Tenodera sinensis | reverse complement strand
GAGACCTGAGCGAAGGAAAATAACTTAAAATTCTGCTTTTATTTATAGAAGCCTTTCAGTGACTATGATTTTCAGCGTCCCATTTAAAGTGGACTTGAATCACCAATTAATTATGCTCAGAGGACCCTTTATCAGACTTGGTGTTCCTTTACGTGCCGTTAATCTACGACACGAGATCACCAACTTTACTTCCGTTCCGAGAAAAAAACTCATCTGCTACTCCGAGTTCAAACCTCGGGTACCAGAGACTAGCATGTTATTCTGGACGAGATATAACTTGGCATCTGCTTATTAGAAAATAAAGGAAATACTCACCATCTCTTTCCAAGCCGTCCTTCATTTATGGCTAACTAGGCAGGGTAGACACACCAGTGGTGGGTGATCCTTTTTCATTGTCACGTTGACAACCCATACTTTACTTGCAAGAGTTGCAACACCACTGATACCTATTTACCCTCATATCACCGCAGGTAATTAGGGTATACATAGGGCTTTAAACGGGACTGGCCATCTCAAGAAAAGGAATCCAAGGTCTTGGCAGCCTGTGCTAGACAAGGATAATAGAAAGAGTGCCAAGTTAAAACTCGCCAAATATACCTGTAGACCACGGAGGAAGGACTTCCCCATATTTGCTATAAGCATGTATACAAATGGCAGGAGCTGAAACCAGATATGATTCACCATTATGTAGGTGGTAGTTCCCAACCATTTCTGAAGTGCTCCAGGATCTCTTCCTCCCTCCCGCCCCTGCTCATCTGGGCGGGAGACTAAGTGAATAGTGCGTCTCAGGAGAGGTCAAGTTGGGTAAGATCATCACAAATATCAGAGGCATCCAATGCAAATCAACCAGTTTAGTTGCCACCGGAGTTTCAACCTGGGATCACAGAAGTGATTCAATTTTTAATACTGTTCATTTGGAAATTTATAGAGTTAATGATCTAAATAAGCCCAACTCAATAATAAAATCGATGTATTTAATACCACAATTACACGCTGTCTCCATAATGAAGTACTTAGCAACAAAATAATTAAGTGGTATCTTGAGATTTTTGGGATCCTTCTTTCGATAAGCTCCAGTAGGTGTAAGATTTACAAGGTAACTCTTTTAGACACCGTGGCTGGAATGCGAATTCTGTGTATTTTAAAAAAAAAATTACAACACAAGGGAAGTATATGGCAAATTTCCTTCTCATATCATTTATGCAAGAACGCTTGCGAATTAGGTGAACCTTCGCGCAGCTCTCACTGAAGTTGGGTGTATACCTTTTCAAAGATAGTACACAGTGATTGAAGCACATAACCTTTAAAATAAAGCAGTGGTAAATATTTTCACGCATGTGAATGAGGAATAAACCTTTTTAGAGTAGAATTCCTTGCCACATTTGTATTAAGTTCTTGTTCATTTACATTTATCAATACGAATATTCGAATGAAGAATAAATGCAGCATCAAAATAAGTCGTTAGAGTCCGTAAGTCTCATAAACCAAGGCCTACTTATGTAAGGCTTCTCGTATCATAGAGAATGGCCACGAAGAAAAACAATTATCAGAAATAAACAAATAAATCTTATTAGACTAAGACGATATGTGTGGTGGATGAAGCGACGTCTGGGTAAGTTTTCTCTGGATTCTCCGATTTCCCCCACCAATCATTCCACCAACGGCTCCATCATCACATTTCCAATCACTTCATCTGCATTTTATACCATCCTCTGCCTCACTCTCATACCTGGTGCTGGGCTGACCACCCGCTTCCAAGTCTTCACTCTGTGCGGTTCATAGGTTCCTCTGCTCCCTAAGAGGCATCAACGCTAGGCAAAGGCTTTTATGTACTAGGAGGTGCAAGTTCTCCACACCGGAAGCTTAATCCGAAGAAGAAGAAAAATAAGGAAAGTCTAAAATGGAGTTATGATTAGTGTATTATTTTGGAATCATCAAACTGCTTGTTATTTTCCCTGTATAACTATTTCTTTGTCAAGTTTGTATAAAAGATTCGTCTAACGATTAGGTTTAACTATGAATCACAGTGGCCACAGTTTTACAAAATATATGTAACAAAGTTGTGCTCTTAATTTAGATCCTGGAATAATCCATGATTGAGCGCGTTTTTTTCATTTCTCTGTTACAAAACAAACATTGAACACAACGTCAGGGCTTTTAAAAATATTGCACTTGAATAAAGTTTAAAACTCCATCATTTAAACAACCACGGTTGATGGCACAGAGGCCTATTCGGTCTACCAAAAGTGGTAGTTTCGTTGGATAACGCGCACATACCTTTAAAGAACACAAAACATTTGGTACACCTCAAAAGCACCCTCTAATTCAAAGCTAATGCACATAGAACCCCAAGTTTTTTTTTTATTTATTTTTTTTTATTTTGCTTCATATTAGGAGGTTTATTCATAAGCCTCTGTGAAACCACGAGTAATAACTTTCGCGTGTAACTCATTATCATAATGTAGCTAGAGATAACATTACAAGAGTATTTGTGGAATTATTCAATATTTCAAAGCCTTTTCCGGTTCGGCGTAACGTTACAAATACATATGGTAGCAATTCATGAAATAATGAGTGTATTTTCCGGTAGAAAAAAAAAAGAAGCAATTACAACTTCCGGTTTCAAGCAGTATTTAATATGGCGTGCCTACAGCAGTTCAGGGACCTATAAACATTTACGGATGTTCTCTTGTTGAGACATGTATTTATATAAAGGCATTCGGAATGCAGATGATCAAGTATTAACAAAAGAATACATAATTTTAGAATATATGTGCAAGTTATGTATTGAAGAATACAGCAAATGAGGATTGCAGTGTAGTTTTGAAAAATCAAAGTATGTGAAAGTAGGAGGAAGGAAACAGAATATCAAGCTTCAAGGTAAAGAAGTTGCTAAACAGTATGAGGAATACCATTACTTAGGTGTTAAGATAAAATATATTGGAAGAAAATGATACACAACTTTGATGCCGATAATGTGCGCCAACTATGACGTCGTCACCAGTCGCATTCTTCAGTGTTATGTCCTCCAGTGAAGGACTCAGCGATCTTTATCTCAGGGTGTGCGTGGGGGTTATGAGAATAAACAGCACCAGTTAAGTTGGTAAATTTCGTGTAGACTAATAATGATATATTTGAAGTGAGTTGCCAGCTGTTGTGGTTAAATAATTAAACCGCTTCTGAATCATATCACTCGAACTCACTGGCTGTACCAACGTTCCCATATAATATTGTAACATCTTAAAACTGCTTATTCATATCTGAAACGCTTCTGTTACTGCGTGTCATGCTTAAATTCCGAGGATTTACTTCTCTCTATAAATTTTAGAATTTTCCCTACGTGGCTTAGCAATAGCCTGAATCTTTAAGATAAATGAATTCCAGGTACCTTGAGTTATTTGCCTTCCCACAGAGTTTTGTACTAATAACATGAAACTTGCTAAAGACCTGATGACAAAATGTTGTAGTGATGGGATGACTTTAAGTCAGGATCATGATATGCATTGGTTTTAACGTATGGACATTACGCATTGCAGCTATTTACCTATATTTATAATAATTGTTATAAAATTATAAGTATTATAATTTCGGTATCAATTTAAACAGCAAATAAACAACAGGAAATCTTACTATCTCTCATCTGAATCATATTGTGCGACAAACAAATAAGAGAAGAAACTTAAAGAACACTTTACAACTCAATCTTTACTTTCTCTAGTACGTATAATAAGCAGGGAAAGTATAGTATTCGAACAAAAAATTCGATGTCGAGATGTCACCGGAAATACATGTTTTGAGGCCTGCTGAATACAAAAATAATTTTTAGAAAAAGTCGGTGTGTGTATGTCTGTGTGTGCCTATGTGTCTGTCTGTGAACAGCATAACTCAAAAACCAAAGTTGGTATTTAAACTTAATATCTTTTCAGGATGCGAAACGAAGATTTTGAATAAGATACCTCAGCCGCAAACTACCCTTTACACGGAAAATTATTCGCAAATATTGATTTCATCATAAATGACTAACGATTATGATTAAAATGCCATGCGTTTAACATATTTTTATGGCAAATGAAATGCAAATTTTTCAATTTTCTGGCTATAGGTCATGTAGTGCTGTTTACTCTTGATGACTTTTGCATAACTGGTAAACCGTAAGAGATGCACCAAACCTTACTCGACAGGAAATGTAGATCTCGTTAAAACACATCTTATATCCAAATACATTTGTTGTGTAGTGAACAAAATGACAAATATTCCTTGTTAGTTGTGTGAGGTTGGCAATACCTCTACTTTTCTCAAGTGGAAGGAGGTTATTCATTTTTTCCCTTGGTTGTGCCAAGAGAACGGAGTTTCCAAGCGTTCATGTAGTGACCAGCAGATTTGACCATTACTCAAAGACTATTGCATTCCCATATTACCCCTGCACTTACAAGGACAGTAGCAGTAATGCCATTTCTGCAAACGTTTATCTTGACCATCATTAAGATAGAGGATTAAGAGTCTGTAGAAACAGTTAGTACAAGGGTAGAGAAACTCATATCAATGCAACACATCACTTTTTTTAAAAGTACAATTTCATTTCGTTCAGAATATGTAAATTTAAAACTGTGTAGAAAATATTATGGCATAGGAAACGGATTATTGATGGCGTTCATCTCAAAATATTCATAGTAGATAATTTTAGGAATGAGAAATGATGCTGAAACTTGACATTAAAAAAGGTATACATAAAATACTTTTTGTAGGGGTATTTCTTGCTGTGATTAAACTAAACAGTATGACAGCCGTGACCCACTTAGCCGCTCTTACCTGAGTAAGCAACTGAAAAACGAACATATTGTGAGCAAGTCGCTTGCAAAAATCCATGCAGAGGCGGCTCGTCACTAAAGTGGATCATAGACTTTAAGTTTTGTTTTTGGTTTACGTTTCTACTCATTTTAAAATACAATTCTATAGAACATTTTGAATAATCTCCTCAAGATTGTTTATAATGGCATTAATATTAGACAACCGTTCGAAATGTGTGACTTTTAGCAAAGTGAACATAACTTCAAGTGTTTTGTTATTAGCTCATAGTTATTGCTCTTTCTTCTCTCTTTCGATTGTCTTGAAGACGCTATTCTGGCTGTTTCACAGTGCATCCCAGTGTAGTAGGTGATCCAACTATTTATCACTTTCACTGTACAGCTATTCTTTTAAACTGAATGAATTAGAATAAAGAGTCGAAAACCTGTAAGAATTTAAAGCATGAAAATGTCGAAGTATTACATTAAAATATAGTTAAAACAATTAAACACGTCCAAAAAGGCATACATATTGGGGTAAAATTCACAATAGTGTGGGAACCACGAGGTATAAAGGGTTAAACCAGACATTTCAATATGGAAAAGAAAGCGAGGGTAGATACTGCTCCCACATCTTACAGAACGACACAAGACGTTCAAGCCGAAGCTCCATTACACTGCTATTTGTCGTACAAATACACGTATACAGTAATTTAATTGTAAAACTGCAGATATTTCAAATAATTTAGCTCTAGATCGATGGCCATGTTTACTCATTATCGACTTATTTAAATCAGGCATCGGCAAACATATACTCAATGAGGCCTCGCAACTATGACCTGTCAGAGGCAGCGCTTACTCTGTCTCCCCCTCCCTCGCAGCCTCAACTGGCACTGCATACATACCAATCACGGGCAAACTGTCCTGTCGTATTTACCTGTACTTCTAAACATGTCTGTCAAACTGTAATTAAATACTGAGACTTAAAGATAAATTTATTTATTTATAACTTTGAAGGATATAGTTTATTTAACTTAAAGTCTTAGTATATTCATAGAATTAGAGTGCATCTGATTATTCCTGATCTATTAAATTTGAGATCTAGAATAGCACTTTGATGATTTCTTCTCTCATCGTGTAAGGAACGTAAGGTGCTTGTTGTGCTCTAAAGTTAAAAAAGGCACTCATCAATGGAACATCATGCGGTATTATGATACATGTCATAAAATCACCATACAATTATTCGTTTTTTTTTTCCAGCTCTAGATTGGACTAACCAACTGCAACAGCTCAAAGAGCAATATTCAGATAATACACCTAATACTAATTCAAATATTATAACTGATAGACAACTTCACGCCAGTGATGTTGCTTTGGAGATTGCTCAGTCACTGAGATGTTCTAGTAATGGAGATATCATAAAAAATGTGTGAGTAAAGTTGCCAACATAATTTGCCCTGAACAATATGACATTTTTAGTAATATTGCATTATCGCCACGAACCATACAGAGAAGGATACATAAAATAGCAGAAATAACCGAACTACAAACCGAGGTCCATGAATTTATAGCCGTTTCTCTCGCGTTAGATGAAAGCACTGACAACGTTGACACAGCACAATTGGTAATTTTCACTCGTGGAGTTACTAACAACCTCTCGATACAAGAATATATGCTTGAAGTCATTCCACTTAGGGAACATACAAGAGGGACAGAATTATTTCAAGCATTTAAGAAATGTGTAGAAGAAAAGAAACTGAATCCAAAAAAAATCTTGTATCGCGATTAACAGATGATAATTTACGTGCTATACTGAGAGTGGCTACTTGTGATATATCACTAGATTCCCATGGTACATTGCAAATAGAAATGAATTGAAATATGTTGCTCAAATATCTAGGCCTACCTAAAGTATCGTAGACCAAAATAGCTGGATTCAAGTATGTGTACTATTCCTTATTGCGCTCTGTAGCGAGCGAGTCCAGCACTGACTCTGAACGAAGGTCAATGCCATCCCCTGTTCTACATTACGTCATGTGCATTGCGGGTTGCATGTTTAGACGTCATACTGATACCTCATTGAGTACATGTTTGCCGATGCCTGATTTAAATAATGTTTCAAAGCCGAACAACTTAGCTGTAAAACATAAACCAAATTCATACCGGTTAATGTAGACCTAGATATACTTTTCCCATAATTACATTTTGAAATACTTTAACTGGCCCTAACAGATCGTTGGAAGTTGGTAATGGCTAATTTTTATTGACTCTGTTGGAGAACTGAGATTTCAATTCCTCAGCTGTCTGTTGTAGAGCGTGACAATAAAATTAATTATAATGTTGAAAAGTGTGATAGCACGGGGATATGCTTGTGTCATCCCGCAAATATTAATGTACAGTGGCGATAATGACTATGTCAAAGTATGAATGAACGAATGAATGTCTATTTCTCATCTCTCACAATTACGTAACTACAAATAGTACAATTTACTCCTCTCCCTTGGAGTTGGTTATTTTTGACACTTCTCCTTACAATTAACGTTTAGTTTTATATATAATGGGGAAGTGTATTCATACGTTCAACTCTCAACTTTCATCTAGCCACCGACATGTTTTAAGCTAAAATCTACTTACTCTAAACCTTGCTCAAATTTTCATATATTTAGTAAGCTTTCTATTCCCTCTTGTAATATTTCTGCTCTTCCTGAATTTCATTCTTTATAAAATATTTCATACTTTTCTTCCCTCCATCTGTAAACTCGTACAAATCTATCAGTATTTACTTCTAATTTCAATCTGCAATGAAGACGGAAGCTAGATGTTACTGTATTCATGACCTTCAAATCAATATCTGTAACTTTATCCTTGCTAAGCCTATTCTCTATTTCATATTCGTTACCATACTCCTCAATTGTCTTGATTGAACCTAACCTGTTTTTCTGTTTCCTGTTTTTTATAGCATTAAAATCCCCAACAATTATCCTCATTTCATCATATTTAGTTCCTGAATGATTTACTTAAACATATTTGACATCAAACATGTTTGTGTCAGAATTCTCATCTAGTAGGGGGATTATAACTAATGCTAATGCAAACTAATATAATCACTTTTGCATAAATCTGACATAGGGAAAGCCATTTCACTGATTTCTTCCACAATTCGTTCTTCTTTTACTTTCAAACACAGGTATTTCTACACTCAACTCATTTTCCAACCATGTCTCCACTACTATTATCACATCAAGGCTTTTTATCACTTGCTGCATTTCACCACTACACACTTCCTCAAGTAGGCCCTCAACATTCTAACTCACCATCACTAACTCAAATCCCTATCTGAGCCTTTTCTCCTAAAGTTAAGCTGACCTAAGTTCGCCTCTCTCTTTGTACACACACGAACTCTCACTTCCACAATACTACGCGATGGCACTGAAATCACGTTTAAATCATCTTGGCTCTACACATCCAAACAGCTGTTGCATCCAAGGCTTCTCTCCTCGAATGTTCAATCAGCTGTGCTGACGGCTGCTAAGTTCTTTTCGGTGACGTCACTTTTGACCCATTTTCCACCGCATCTCTCCGCTGCTGAGTAAGTTGTTCAACCACACGTGGTAGCTGGGATTCTTCTGATGCAGTGTAATGCTGACGAAGTTGCTATTCCACTCCTTCAATCCATAGGTTGGCCCCATTTATGAATGTCTACCCTTGCTTTCCTCATTTCGGTTATTGCAACTGACTTCAGTTCTCTTTGCTTCTACCAAAATCTTGTTCAATAAATATTTTGTGTCCTTGAACTGCTTGCTATTTCTCAACACTTCCCATTTAAATTTCATCGTGGTGTTTTCACAATTATTGGTCTCGGTCCCTGCCCTCTTCTTCCATTCCTAAAACAGTCCACAGTCTACCATCCTATAATATTCAGCTTTAATTTCTGTTGGAAAAGATCCTCAACATCTTCTCCACTCTGCTCCATAAATAATTAGGTTTAGCTTTCTCTTATTTCCTCGCAGTTTTCCAGCCAAACTAGCCTCTTTCTGCACGCCTTTACCTCTTCCTTTACTTATGTTTCAAATTGTTCTATTAATGCTTTAACCTGTTCAAACTTGTCATCTATCTTCTTGTCTATTCCATTT
Organism: Tenodera sinensis; assembly: GCA_030765045.1. Lineage (NCBI taxonomy): Eukaryota > Metazoa > Arthropoda > Insecta > Mantodea > Mantidae > Tenodera > Tenodera sinensis. The sequence goes on along the minus strand of CM060964.1, from coordinate 84,168,012 downwards.
TCCACGTTCTTGATTTCTTTTATGTATGTAATATCTTCTAACAACTTGTTTATCCGCTCCATCTTCGACCGTCACGAGCGCGTGTTCCAACGCGTCCGACTCCCTACACGACTTGCAAGCAACTCCCCTATCAAAGTAAATAATAAGTAATAACAATTACTATAGTTTCAATAAAATATTTAAACATACTGATGTAACAATCTTGCCATGTTAATTTTATTTATTTCTTCTTTTTTGTTAAAATGTCGTCTAATATTAAAACGAGACACATGGCGTAATGAATAATCACAAATTAAAGAAAATGATTTTCCATTATATAAAATCAAACATAATCCTCTACCCATTCTTGATGAAACGCGCTTGTAGTCATTTTGAACGTTCAGTCCAATACTGTTTATTAGTTTGAACTTATCCTGCAACCTGCTGGCCTGAGGGGCTGAGTATGGGAGGTGGCTCCTTGGAGACACTTAATACCACCCCTGGGTTACACGATTTAAAAGTTTGGAAAATAACTTAAAAGCCCTTTTTCTTAATACCTTAAAATATCATACCGTATATAAAGTTCGGAATGTTTGGGCTTCACTAGTTTCTAAGGTATCTCCATAGTAGGCATATCTTTTATCCCACATGACAGTGCAGTTGTTGACAACAATCCTTAGTTACTCTATGTGTCCAGCAACGTTTTAGGTCCTGTAGGGGTATCATAGGAACTGGCAGGTGATGACCGCACAAGACAGTGTATTGGGGAGGGGTGGAGAAGGTAAGATATTGCCTCCTATCGCGCCAGAAAGAATATCGTGTGTATTCCCTAAATGAGCAAGCGTAGACATGGGTGATTGAAGCTGGACTCCCATAGCTTTGCGATGTCATGGCAATAGCGTGGAATTTCAAGGCCAGTATATAGTAACCTATCGTTTGACATTTGACTCTAGTTATCCTTGTTGTGCCTAGAACGAAATATATCGTAAAACTATGGAAACGTTTATTTCAATCAACTTGAAGTAGATACCGTTGATTACCCTTTAAAAAAAAAGTAGATACAACAATAATTTATAGGAAATGCATACAAGTCGAGGTGTAGCGAAAATTATGTGTATGTAATGCAGCAGATTTGTAGTCTAATAGATATGTTGAAGCACCATCTATAAAAGTATTACAGTATAACTTCACTCTGAACTTCATGGCAAGGACCTACTATGTGTACAGAAGGTTAAAATAAATGTTCCTTCTTCAATATGTACACACCATTGTCGTATATCAGGCAGTAGTAGTTCCCCCGACACTTTCATCGTCACGGATAGTGAGTTTGTGAAGGCAGTAGCTAGGTGCAATGTCTCCGAAGCATTTAAGTCGTTGGACAAAAATCGCCCATGTGCCCGCAGCTTAATATGGAACTACACATAGCACAAGAGAAGACGACGGAGAAGATTTAATAACCTGGAAAATTCTTCTCATCCCCCGTACTCTCCAGATTTTCTGCACCAGACCTTTTCATGTCTCTACGTAACAACCTGGAGGGCCGTCTTCTACAAAGTAACAAAGTTATGAGGAGATTCTCCTCCTCTTAAGAGGAAACATCTAATCTCTTGATGCGCTCAATTCTTGTATTATATCTCGCGCTAAAGATACATTAATGAATGAACTGAAAGCACAATGAGTTTTACAATACGTTTTCGTTATGCATAAATACGGGATCATCAACTCCCGTAAAAAATATTTGGCTATGTTACACAGCCTATTTCTTGTCAAAATCCGAGCATATTTAAAATACGGAGTCTATCTTCTTTGAACACAAACACGTATGCATTCAAATGAAGGCAGATTAAACCTTTCAAGGTTGTCATATACTCAATTTTCTATGCAGAAATTCTGCTTCCTACTACTTAAAATACATAAGACTGAACCGTAGTATTTTCATTTACCAACTGGCCCACTTCATCCGGCATTGGCGTAAGTAGGTAACCCTTCAGGCATTAAAACAGTTGGAGAAGTCCACGGCGCGATTCTAGCTATAGAGTGACGTATTCTGCCTCTCTGCGCGGGCATGAGGTGAGAGGCAGTTGAACTAGAGTATGTAGTCCGTGATAATAGACAACAACTGTATAAACAACCGAAGAGGTCTCACTTTACTTACAGAATCTGTATTTTTCAGGGAATAAATTCATCTAATATAATTAATGCAATCCTCAATTTTTTTTTTTTTTTTTTTTTTTTTTTTTTTTTCACTTTTCCGATAGCTAATGACGTAGCATTTGGCTAGATTGCAATGGATATAACTGTTGTCTTGGAGTGCTAAGGCAGCTGCTCCACAGGAGTGTTGTGTTTGTGGAGAACTCCGGCTTAGAGGGCAAAAAGGGAACAAACAGCAATGGGAGTGGACACCGATATGTACGGAACCAGAATTGGGCTAATTTGAGCGAGGCAACTAGTTGAGCACAGTTTTTTTCGGAAAATGGAAGAGTGATTAACAACATTTTTGCTCTTTCAAACGTCATTTCAATATTGCTGTTAATATTAGGCATTTAATTGCACCCTGGCTCAGGTGAGGCCAGAAAAATTATGGAGTAGACAATAATAATTTTAAGCTATGGAGGAGCGTAAATCACTGAATTGAATGCGGTTATCAAATAAATTAAGTACGAAGTAAAGCAGAGAATGCACGGGATGTATAATGAAATCGAGGTTATTAAACGCTAAGTAAACAAAATGGGTGGGATTAATTTAATGGTGAATAAGACTATGGAAGCAATAGCTTTGGATATATACTCATTTTAATGCTATGGAAAGGTAGAGATATGAGGGAAATCAGTCAAAAATATCACTAGGGCTCGAATTTTTAGGTAAATACATATTTTGTTTGCGTCCTAGAATGAACTTGAAACTAAGCTTAATGTCCTGGATATTCACACCGGAGCAAATATTTTAAGTTTTATTGCACATAAAAATGTGTTTCCTGATTTTTTATTTAAATAAATATTTTGAGATATCCACATTAACTATACAAAAATCACATATAGGAAACAGTATAAACAATTATGCAAGTTGGATGTCGCAATTTGTTATTCATTATGGAAGAACTGATACGTCAGTTATAGTAGCCCTTAAGTTGGAAGAAAATATAAGCATCCTTGTTGCTCAAGCAACATGAGCCTGCAAGACAACAGGGAATTTCTCCACTGCAGCTGTTATTGCTTCACAATCCGGCTGGTATATACACCGATAATTGTTAAACTGTATAGTCAATTAGTCATTTGTGAATCCACAAAGTTTATACGTCGTTCTATAGTTGGGTTCTGTTGGGAAATTACACATCGACAATGGATTGAACATGTCTAGAGTGAAAAGTAATGCAAGTGCAACAATATATTGCGAAATTTGAAATACACTGTGTTAAGAAATCTTTGTTTCCTCTGTGATTCCATAAAGAAACAGGAATCAGTAGGAATGTCTTTGAGATGGAGAGAAAGGGGGAAAAATAACTCAAGCATAAAACTTAAAAATCTTATGTCTTGCACTCACGTGACTTTCTCTACTCTTGTACTAAGCATTATTACAAACTCCTACTCCTACATCTTCTTCGTGTTAGTTGAGATAAACATTTGCAGAAAATATATTATTGCTTATTTCCTTATAGGTAGAAGTGGAATATGACAATACAGTAGACTTTGAGCGATAGTCAAATTTTTAAAGCCGTTCCCTTTGCATGGTTCACACATAAAAATCTGAACAACGATGTTGCATTTGACGAAAAAGGTATGTTTTCCGAAACTGACACAAATAACAAGGAATATCTATGAAATGGTTCGCTCTACAGAAAAATTATTTAGACATAAATTGTGTGCTTTAGAGAGATCAAAATTGTTATAGTAACATTTGGTCTATGTCTTACGGTTTACGAGTTGGTCAAAAGACATTAAGAGTAAACAGGACCAAATGTGCTATGCCAGAAAATTCAAAACATATATTTCATTTGTCATACAAATATCTTAAACATATGTCATTTTAATCAAAACCGTTAGTCATCTTCAGGAAAATCAAAATTTTGGAAAAATTTTCCATATAAAGGATGGTTTAGAATGGAGTAATTTTCTTCAAGATCTTCGTGTCGCATCTTTGAAAGACATTAAACTTCAATACCAACTTTGGTTTTTAACCGACTTTTCGTTTTTGAGTTATGCTGTCCACAAACTGAGACACTTTTTTAAAAATGCTTTTCTTTTTTTACTCAGGATGCCTCAAAATATATTTCCGGTGAAATATAGACGTCGAATTTTTGGGTGTAATACCTTACTCTACCTACTATATGTAGCAGAGAAAGTGAAAAGAAAATACAAGGAAGTGTTCGAAAATAATAGTGGATTTAACATAGCCTGTAAAATTTCAAATGTGTTGGAGGGGCAACGTGAAGACATTGTTATGAGTGTGACTGACATTCCAGGCCGATGGTTTTTAAGTGTGCTTAAAAACGACAGCTCCATGTCAGTAGATTTACTGGCATGTAAAATAACTCCTGCGGGACAAAATTCCGGCACACCGGCGACGCTGATGTGATCCTGGCAATTGACAGCGTCGTTAAACAAGAAAATAATTTTTTAATTTTTTCCATGTTATAATCATGTTAGACTTACTTTTCGTGATGTGGAACGATAATTTTCGAAATTCAAGACATTTCTTCGTGACAATCGTTAATCTTTCGGAATGGAACATCTGAGGAAGCATGTGGTGGTAAACTGTAACCCTGCAGTACTTGATGATCCCTTCCAAGAGTAATGTGTGGTGAGTACCAGGTACATTTGTATTATTTCGGCCACTCGGATCTTATGTGTTATTTTTATAATTTTTATCACACATTTTTGACATTTTAGCACAAAAAATAAATATTTTCCACATTTTTAGCACCTAAAAATCCGAGTCCTAGATACCACACTGGTTTAATTTAGGAGTATGGAAACTAGGAAGCCTTGGGGCCCATCTTATATAAGATAGAGGCCTAATTGGGAAGAAAATGAGAATCGTTAGCATATTTTATTAGAATGCACAAGAATTGATGAATTGAAGAACAAATTAACGAGGGAAATTATCTTAGAAGTGAGTCATATAAAGATTAGGAAAGTGTTCAAGCAGGGACAAGCAGAATAGTGTCTGCTCCGAATCCACTTTGCATGGAACCCGCATAACGTTTTTGCTGGTTGGAGTAGTATTTCTTAAACGGTTGACAGTGGCGGATTGGTACAGTTAACGATCAACGCGCTGGTTTTTATTTTTTTATCTTTTTCAAACATAAAAGAGGTGGTCATACTTTTATTATGTGAAATCAGACTTACACATAAATTGTAATCATCCAAACATATGAGAAGATGTTCAGACTATGGCGTAATATCTGTAACAGTAATGCGCAGTTGCGCCGAGAGGTGGTTATCTGAAACGCGAGATTTCAGTTTTGATTTTTCAATGTTCATCAGAGAGAAAAATGTTCACAGGCATACGTGGAGCAAAATATTGCTGTAACAGTATAACAGAAGCAGGAAATTCTCTCAAACCAACATATATTACCTTACACAGTTCGCTGAACGCGTCTGTGGCAAAGTCTCTGCACACATTTTTTGTCACTAGATCTGTTTGTAGATCTAGAGATCACCTTGCAACTTAACTGTTACATTGACTACATCTACAGTAGAAGGGTCAACAGACATTGAAATGTCATTCTCAAGATTCCTGAAATCATGGAATCTATTCGTGTGTGAAGTAAACTCGGTTTTTAGCTCTTCAAGAATGGGAATATAACTAGTTTATCCTCTGGCTTAGTATCAAGCGATTTCATACACTTGAAGGAAGTTTCATAATTTGATTTGTCGGTTATGAGCGTTGTCACCTGTATGTTATATTTAGATTCTAGAACTTTTTCACGCTCTAAATCTGAAATTCTAAGAAAGGAATGATGATGATGATGATGATGATGATGATGATGATGATGATGATGACGGTGATGATGATAACAACAGAAAATGCGTACAACATATATAAAAATGTATATCAGAAAACACTAGCTTTTTCGTTGTACGTGGCATGACATCTACAATAAAGCCGTCCATTGTTGGCCCGAAGAAAACCATGTAATATCTCGTTACAAATGAGGTAAACGGTTTTGACACAGATAATTCCACCACTGATACCGGTCGTGAAACGACCTTTGGACTCCTGAAATCAACTAAGGAAGTGGATGTGTACCGTTGTGTTGCATAGTTACATGACGATCATGAATCACAGGGATCCACGAATCCCCTTTTTCCCACCTCTGTGTTAAAGGTTCAGCGATAGTCAAGGCAACGAGGAAAATTGTAATGTTAAAACCAAGTGGAAATGAGCGGTAGTTAAGTAATTGCTTGAAATGCTATAGAGAAAATAGGGCAGAACTAAACAATATGGTATGCAAAACAAACAGTAGAGGAAAACTATAAAAATGAATAGAAATAAAGAAGATCGATGGTTCAAATGGCCAGGGTCAATTCCTAAAGACTTTTCATAGAATTGACTTAGTACTGAGTTAATAAAAAATAAATATACCTGTAAGCAACTGAGATTGAAAATGTATTCTTAAAAAGCTATGTTTAGGTAAACATTGCGTTATAAGTAATCCCACGAGTGATTGTCAAATGTTCGATAAATTCTCGAGTCACAAAGTGACGAGAGAATTTGTGTAGACTTGTAGAGGATTTGGCGATCACGAGTTGCATTTATTAAATCTGTTTCCCGAATTAAAGTATGGTACAACCAATGAAATGTGCTTAAATGCTGTATTATAATTACCAACCTCCTAAAAGAAACATGAAGCAGGTGTACATGCACCAGCTTCCATTGTTCCAAACTTCTCTTATTGATGCTCCAGTTTTTGTAAGACATTGCATTAGAATATCACTTAAAATTGAAGGCAGTAGTTCAGCCTCACAGTGCTAATAGACGCGCAACGTCATTTGACGCAATAAAGCCGCTATTCAAATGTCAAATATGGTTGACTCTCGCTTCGGTACTGATACAGGTTAGAGAATTTGAAGAGTGAAACCTCAGAACATGAATACAATAGGAGATATGTTTGGAATTAGTCTGACAATTTTTGCATTGAACTTAATTGTACATTAAAAGCAGATACTCTAACTTCTGACATTGCCAACATGTTACAAAAATTGGAGCATCAATTTGAAAATTTTGGAACAATGGAACGTGTGTAGGACAAGGTTGGAAGGGATAGAGTGAGACTGAAAAATTCAATGCCATAGCCGGGATTTGATTGACATTATAAGTTGGTTAAACTGGAAGACCGGGACTTAAGTACTCACAATATGGAAGTCGCCATTAAGATATGCAATCTCATATGATTTTGAGATCTCCTTGTGTGGTTTACCGGAATAAATGCGAGTGATATTCTAATAATCTCTTTTCTTCTCTACAGGAATAAAGTAAACTTCCAGTTATATTGCTATTGTGTACCAAGAGTAATTTACCTCTAGTTACATTCTTTCTTTTCAACTGCAAAGTTTGAGGGTCTTTTCATTATACTTGATGTTTTCTGTGCATTTCGATATTCTTACTACCATTTCTCTTCATGACCTACGATTTGTTGTGTACCCCCCAAAATGATGTTGACCACCACTATTTCCATTGTTAAGTAAGCTTCACTTTGTTTCCAGATAAAACTAGGATACTCACTTACATTTGTAGCTGTGGAAAGAAAATATTCATTTATGATGGTCCTTGGATTCATGTTTTTGAGAAAGTTTTGTCTACGAGCTTTTGACTGTAATGGCTAGCTTGAATAGATGGGTTGGAGCCTGCTCCCTAATCGCTGTAGAACCAACTGTTGAGATTATGTACTGGAAAATTAGATATGTTAAACATAAAATGTGACCTAATCAAGCACAACAGCCTTGCAGCTGGTTTAAGGATTTGTGGCAACAGCTTCTCTCACGGCATTTACAACAGCGCACTTCTGTCGCACCCATAACGACTAATCTGCAGCATACAGCTGAGCTGCCCTTGATTCTCTAGTCGTTGCTCATGGGACAAAAAGTAGTGTTCTAAGTAGAAACCTTTGGTTAAACTACTCATGCTTGTCTGCATTGACAAAATCCACACTCTAACAACATGTAAATCCATTCATAGATTCCTTATCATAGCCGTTCCCTGATAACATGAGTGAAAAAGAGATCATAATAACGAAGTGCGAGTCAAAGGGCTACCAAACTTCTGTTTGTGTCTGCCAGGAAGCTGCGTTTTGCATCTGCACAGTAATACCCACTTTCCAGAACATACATCCCGTACACAACTAGACCACCGAACCTACCGCTCAGTATCTATACCAAGTCACAATCCATGTACAGCTTGTTCTCCAGCTCATGATCCCTGGCAGGAACCCAGTCAGCCAGTACGTCAGTAAACAATTCCAAGTAAACAGCGATACCTGAAGCAGGATTCGTGTTTCTAATCACGCTTGCAATAATGACACCACATTTGGAATGTCTGTTCAGGCTAGATTAAAGTAAATCAAAGAACTCGCTCAAAACAGCGAAATTTAAACGTTATTTTCAATTCCTAGAGTATTTTTAGCTTATAAAACGTAAACAATGGTTTCAACTACTCGTCTTTCTACCACAGATCACCTTTTAACTTTTCTATATTTTTCAAAAACCCTGCGAGTCTGTTTCGGTCTCAAGTGATAAATCCTTGAGCGTTATATCGTGTAATTCCTGTAAGAATAAACCACATGTTATATTTATTTAACTATTCATTCTACTTTGGCCCAAACTAGTTCTTTGGAACTGAGATCACACATGTATGGTGGCAAGCAAACGACAGTGTGGCCTAATAAAACCAAAAATTTGTCCCCTTTAGGAGCCTCAGGTTTCTTTGGTTTCAATCGTCTTATAAAGATCAGTTTTACTGTCACACCGAACCCCTTTGTTCTGCAACCACAATATCATAGCAGATTTCACAGCACTCCTAGGTGGAGGATTGTATGCTTCTACATCTCTTTTGCCAATACTTCCGATATAAAGCTAGTGACAAATATGGTTTTACGACTGAAATTAGTAGAAATTAGCAGCAAGTAAACATAGCGCTAATAACATTAGAATTAAGTTGGCAACTTGATCAGCAGAACAACGTTTACCTGGAAGTTTACAAAACTCCGATTACACTACTGGAATGTCTCTCCTCTCTCCTTCATTTCTCTAAGACCATGAGGTGGTGAACAGGCAGTAAAGGTATCAGTTTATTTTCATACTTAAAGGCAATAAGTTCGACTATAGTGACGTCATTCTAGAACACCAGTTTTGCAGAATGTCACAGAAAATAGGTAAGTAGCAAAGCCAAGCTGAATTAATTAATGCTAAGCAGAAGCATTAGATTTTCCACTTCCTCGTCTCAAACGTCAACTTGGTAGGTGTAAATTGTACAAAATTGCCTCTATGATTCCACCGTAAGCCTTAAAAGTGGAATCGTAATAAATGTTGCTTACACTGCATTTTGCTCTTATTAATTCACATTTGTTGAAGGAAAGATTAATGTTCAGTACCGGAGTTAACAATAGAGAGTCACAGACAAAATAAAACAAAAAGATAAACTGAAGCTTGCAAGTGTGTTAATAACTCGTAACTTAAACACAGTGCTACAACTGCTATATCCAACCTAAGCTTTCCTGATATAACATTACACTGAGTGCTTTTCCTTATCTTAGCAATTAACGAAGGTAAATTCTTATATTGATTTATCAAAGAGCAGTCAAATAAGGGTTAAATGACGTTAAACCATTAGCTTATAGCCCTCTTTAATATATCTCATTGTACATCAATTTATAGAAACAGTAATAATAATGTTCGGGGACTGAGAATAGAACGTGAAATTAAGTACAATAAACTATTCTTTGAAATACAAGATAATATTTAATGATTAACAAATTGAAGCCTTCAAACCGAATTTAGAATACAAAAAGTTGTATCGCGTACCAAGAACACTGAAGCACAATAGCTTTGAATTGCAACACAGTTTGTTAAAACCGACAGTCAAAGACACTTATCCACATTGCAGCTTCCACAAGCGTACATAAGTTCACTCATACATGCATAATCCACCCGAGCGACGGTGCTTCGTTACTGTCACAATACAAATGTTGTTTCTGATTGAAGAATAATTATACTTCAACCACACGAAACTGAATGTTGTATATTATTAGCCTGAGAATAAGTATTAATGATAAAGCATGTCATTTTGAGAAACAGTTGGTGACTTGTTCCTAGCTTGCGAAAAGTAGAATTCAACGTTAATAATCTGAAGAGTTTGGAAGGAGTAGTGCATAAGCTGTATGTTGACAACAATACAAATTATATTTAAAATGGTCATGGTCCTTTTTCTGAGGCAATCTTCAAATACTGGTTTGGGTACATTTATATTCATTGCAATCACTGTGTTTTAAGCTTGGTGTGAGAAAGGTTAACTCTATAATTTGAATCACATTGTTTGAAAATGGTTAAACGCCAGTAGGTTTATGTTTAGCTAGCGAGATGGCGTCACGGAAAGGTGTGAGACTCGCATTCGGGAGGTCCTGGGATCGATCCCCGTCGATCCAATGGAATATTCCGTGGTTTTCCCTTGTCACTAGGCGAAAGCTGGTGTGGATTCTCTTCTCCACGGATTCCTTTCCCTTCATTTTTCATTTTCCTACCTTGTCATCTTCCTTGGTAGCGAGGTATGTTCCGGCGAATGCAGACAGATGTCATAGTTGCTTGCGCTATGACTTGCTGTACGGGCCGCAAGGGTCACCTCGTCACCCTCTCCCTGGAAACGCTTCTGTTATCCGCAAGGCGTCCATATCTGTAGCTGGTAGGAACTCCCGTGCGTCCCTGGGCTTCGCTGGCTCCACTCTCTGACAAGTCTGCGGTCACAATATGCCTCATCCTTTCCCCCAGGGGCTGTTAGCCCACAAAAGATCCATGTCAAGAACGTGGTGTGTCAAGGTGCTCCCCGTCCGTTACCACACACACGCACGCACGCACGCGCACGCACACACACACACACGCGCACGCACGCACACACGAACGCACGCACACACAGAGTCATAAACGCGTATACGTTTATTGAGCTGTTGTGTAATAATGAATATTTGCTAACCAATTAGTCCAGCTTATAAAAGTGAACTTCATGTTTTGGAATGCACGTTTTCTCCGTCTCAGTGACGCAAATTATGCTTATGATCGTTGTGATTTACTTTTGGGAAACCGTTACTGCCCCTTACTTGTACTTTTAAAATCGTTGAAATCAAGAGCAAGCATGAGGTATAGAGGTCAAGTGAGGCTACCGGTATGAAGTTCATACCTATCTGTCTCTGGCTTACAGTACAGTACAGCTAATGCCCCAGTTGAACACCTCTAAATAAACGCACTTCTTGACAGTGTGACAAGAAACTTGTGTAAAAGTTTTGTCCATACCTTCCGTCTCCCACCCCTCTGTCACTGATGAAGAGCTCTCTGAAAGAACTGAAATATTTACATTTACACAGATAAGATAATAGTTACCAGTGTATATTGGAAATAAGCGTGCAACATGAAGTGAAGTGTACTACTTTTGATATTAGTAACTGTGAGAATTAGAGGAAACCTGTTTCCAAAGAAGATTGATACGGATTTCAGATTTCACTCCCCTTGTGTAACAAGCTTCTGACTTCCCCGTACCAATGTTTGCTTGAGGTTGCTTTGCGGTCGTCAGTTGTTTGTTCTACTACTTTAGGTACAGGTAGCAAACATGGAAAATGGAGATGTCAGAAGAACCAGAGTGAAACAAACAAGTATCGTCTAAATTACCTAGAGCACGTTTAGGAATTCCCACACAATGATTAAAATCATCTTCAGAATTACTCAAGTACATTTTGAAGAACACAGAAGTCATGTCACATGCTTTTCGCGCTTAGTAATTTATGCTACACATTGCGAGGGAAGTAATTCCAATTCTAATAATTCGTATAACATGAAACGTAGCAGTTTTTCTTGTCAGAGAAAGACTGTAAGCCACTATCTTTAGCTCCCAAATGAATGAAGTACTAAACAGGTTTACTAAGGTCTCAAATTTTAAATGCGAACATGTTGAAGCTATAACAAATATAATAGGATAGTTTTGCCTTTTTGTCTTGTGAAAAATTATATTGTGACGACGGTCGACGGCAACAGTACCACAACAAAGGCTCGGGGCCGGGCTGCGTCACACCACAGACGGTACGTGCATCAAAGACGCCCAGGGTCACGTTGCCTCGCATGACTATTTTTGAACACGTGACAACACAATGGTGTTTTCGAGGTCATTTGAGAAGTGTCCGGCGGCTGGCGTATTTGTTGAGATTCCAGAAAGGTAAAACTCGAGAAAGGTCTGTGTTAAGTCATCCTCGCTATGTAAGAGGCCAGGCAACCAGAGTTTGGAGTCAGTGAGTTTTTAGTCTTAGTGTATATGTATCAGTTGCGGGTGTGTAGTCGCGTCGAAAGGAATATATAGAAGCAGTTAATGAGTGTCGAGTGATTGTATCATCAAATTTCACTATTTGAGAGACAGAAATGAAGAAAAACATAAAGGAGTGAGTTAACACTGACTGTGTTAACGTCAGTAAGCGAGAACTGTGTGTTTGTGCAAAAGTTTTAGAAAAAAATAAAGCTAGGACAAGAGTTGGTACCTGGACTGGATTTTGTCGTAAGTAGGCGATTCCTATATTGTATTGTAATTGGCACATTATCGTTTACTGTACAAACATTCAGCCAACTTGATATCAATACCTTTAAATAAACTTTATTTCTATTCAATGAATATAGGTAATAAGGTGTGTCTGTGTCAAAACCTTTTAATAACCCTTATTTAAGTAAGTTTTGTTGGTTTGTTATATACCTCCTTATGCGGAAATCAATTTCATTTAGAAATGCATACACTTAAACTGTATAACTATATTACACAGTTCACATTTAAAGTGGGAGTAGCATGGGATCCTCATGGGCGTCTGTTTTAGACCTATTTCCTTGAATATTGATATCATCGGAATATGTGCCTCCCTAATTTGAACATGCAGATATTTTTGCGTTCCAAACAATCACGGGGCAAAAGAGAAGGCATATTAAAAAATGTTAAATTCCATTTTTTTTTATCTGACACTTACTTGATCAGGTACAGCAAACAGGATATACAGTTCGCAGTTCGCACATCGCGATCTATACCAATCTAATGTGGCTACCAGCCCCCAGGAGAAGCAAGGGAACCACAGGAGGCTACAGGCCGCAGGCATTCAAACCACAGAGACGTGCACAAGTCCAATTACCTGGCGCAAAGACCCCCTCGCCCGTCCACCGGAGCCACTGAGAATGTGCAATTGACTACTCATACAACACAGGCAGTTTCCTAGTGTCCACGTACCGCCTTATTGAGCTGTCTCACAGAAAAGAAGGAAACGGAATGGGAAATTTGATGCAGAAGAGAAACCATTCCTTCAGCCCACTAAATAGGGAGAATCAACAGAATTGCTAGGTCAGGATGGACCGTTACTGGGAATTGAACCAGGAGCTACGAAATACAAGCGACACACGTTACCACCTAGCCAACTCGATCGGTATTGAACCCAAAATGTTCGTGTACTTTCAAGGTCGGTCCGTCATAGGAAGTAAATTAATGGCATTCAGATTAGAACCTTATGGTCGAAGATTCAAAACATTAAGTTTGAAATCTTTTTCCCGATTATGACGAACATTTTTATTTTTGCCTTCTGGACAAAACGTGAATTTCAGGAGATTTTACTCTTCGATCAATAAATCCAGCTCAAAAGGCTTCCTTTACTTATTTATTCCAGTACCTATTTGAATTATTCCTTAAGTGCTGCTGGGATATATTTACAGGGTACATAACATTTCTGGAATTTGGAACATTACCTGTAAGAAGTTAAATGTCTCAAAAACCAAACTTTAGCTGATATTCACTTAGTACAGTGAGAGTAGCTAGCTTGCATTAGAGTTTTAGGACCAGGCGACGGTGGTTAGTGTGTTGCGGCGGGAGGAATTTGCGCTCTGGAAACATTTCTCCGGGGCACTTGGTGGGATCGCTGCGGCCCCCTTCCTTCCCGGAAGCTGTCCCGTCCACATATGGGACCCCCAGGATAAGGAAGGGCAAGCCAGCTCAGGATTTGTGTAATGTTGGAATTGTGGGACTCCGTCCTTGCTTGCGTGCATCGTCGTCCGCATCTGGTCGCCCTTGTGGTCTCTTCTCCCTCCCACGTTGGAAGCATAAAGGATCCACAATGTTCCATGTGATCCAGATACTGAAAGCCCCTCAATTTGAATTCTCTTAAACCCTATTGGCGACAGATGGTAGCAATAAGAAATTGATATGTTAAGAGTCTGAATTAGTTTGTCTTCGTAAAAGGATACTTTGGTTATCTTATGTAAAAAGTTAAACACACCTCCCTTTCTAAGTCATTCCATTAGACTTCACTGCCTAACACAACCGTCTAATTCGATAATTCCGTAACACTTCCTAATATAACACTTTTTCAGACTTACATATTAGGCGTTACATAGTATGTGTTACATTTACATGTTTTGAGAGCCCTGTATCTCTCATAGTATAGGTGCAAATATGCAGATATTTTCTTATTTTAGCTGTGTTTAAATACTATATATATCTTACTGCACTTGTTCTCTGATACTGTCTTGTAAGTGGTTTATAGAGGCCTATTTCTTATTCCATATCCCTCTAGCTCTGCATTATATCATACATATTACAGTTGAATCCTCAGCGTATGACATATTTAAGCCAATATTTGAAATCTATCATCGACGCCTCGAGCACCACACACAAACACACAAACATACACACATCCAGACAGACATATCGCATACATTTATCAAACTAGAAAAGTTTAATGAGTCTTCATTTAAGTACAACGCAAGAACTGTTACAATACTTTTTTTATTTTTTTTAATTAACGTCCTCCAACATTGTGTCATATCGGATGAATGAATGAGATGAAATGGGTGAAATGATGCTCAAATGAGCCCGAGGTCCATGGAGCTTTAAGTTACCCGACATTCGTCTTCTCAAGGTAGGGAAAACCTCCGAAAAACCTTACCCGGATAACTTACCCTAAGCGGGTAAGGTTGTCTCAGGGTAGGAAAAAAAAAATACCGGTAACATTCATTTGTCCATGTGTTGTACAACAGGAATAAAATCTCCTAACAAAATTTAATTAACTTCAGTATTTCGATACTATCACATTAATGCGTGTATTTTGGAGCTTAAAAAGGCATTGACATTGAAGGATAAATGGATTCAAAACATTGATGTCGACTCGTCGCTCCTATGCTCTCCTACGCCGACTGCTGCTTTCTGGTCTTCTGCTCCGGCTGCTCTGGCATGTGACTTTAATCTCAGGGTATGCATGGATGTTTACGAATAAAACCAGAACTTCGTTGAAACACTTTTATTCTCACCAGAATAAGAACGCGTGAGATTTGCCAATCGTTATTAAATTAGTTGAGTCGTTATCGTGTCTCTACTAAGACAGAAAATCGTTAATATTAACTATAATGTGTCCTCACACTTGAGGATCCGGAATACAAGTCCCGTAACTGAAGATATGGGCGACGAGTGTAGTGACCCGCCGGGTTCTGGAGGGCAACTCTCAACGACCTTTTTCTCTCCGGGTTCTCGCAGGCAAGTGTCTGTGCGTTATGACGCTCTCTGTATCTTTCACTTCCTAATTAGCGACAGGGTTTCGAAGAAACGACCATCCCTTGTTTTTTAGGCTCACACCTGCGCTGAGCGATTTCCAGGAAAACTGGTCTTACCAGGTCCCGCTCGACTACCTGAAGCTCGCCCCTAATGACTTGTCTGTACCTTTTCGTGCCTTTTGACAGTTTCAGTCACAACTAATATTCCCAGATCTCGTACATTTATACACGTAACAATTTTAACATTTTCTGATTATATCTAATTCCGCCATGTGATGCAGTATTCTATCCATAATTATGGCGTTCACAATTTCGGCTTCAACATATTGGCATATCATAGTTCCCCCATTTGTCTCAGAAGTGTTGGTTTTTTTTATGTGAAGCAAATTTTACAAAAACACCACTAGATATTTCGGAGAAAATTTGAGAAATACGAAAAGGCCCTTTGCTTAGGTTTATTAAAATCGTTACGTACCTCTTTCCATTTCCACTTCGATATTTACATCAAAATGTTCTAAAGAATTCGATATACTAGTAAGTTAGAAATTCTGAATTTTAATGTCTCATGCTTTTTTATCAATTTTCCCTGATCGGTCCTCTTGTGACGAGCTTCTCTTCACCACGCAAAGGAGAGGGAAGTAAAGAAACTGCGTGGGTGTGATAGTGTCTCTTTCCCAGGGAACTTTTCTCAGATATGTACCGAAGAAAGCCCTTTTGCCTCAATAAGTTTTTTTCATACAGTATGGTATTTTTCTGGTCAGCCTAACTTCTGTGGTTCGATCCCGATCACACAAACATTTCCTATTTGAATTTGCATTCTTTACCTCGCGAGCTGTTCATAATAAGTCCGCTTATGAACTCAGACACTCGGTTTTATGTCGGATACACACAAAGTGTGAATATTGCATCACCTTTGCCCACTACCACAAAGCGAGATTCATGTCCGGTTATGCAGGTTTCCAAATCTCGAGTGAACCTACAGCTTTATGTTAAAAATGTTATAATGTGTTAAATATTTCTGTAATCCCCCGCATGTATCTTTCTCCGGGAATTTTCAACACAAATGTTCCCATGAGGATTGATGCAACATTATAAGGCACGTCTCTCCAGAAGTTTAATTTTCATCTGAAATCGTAGCTTCTCTTGTAATGAACACGGCCCTCGAACGTAGAAAGGGGTTCTCTCCTGACTAGAGTTGTAGACTATCGTAAGTAAGTGCAGACTACCGTAGTTTTCCTGCTAGAATTCGCCAGTTAAGACCTATTCGCATTACGTGTGCGTTAGGTGTTGTGCATACCTATCAGGCGTTACGTCATGTCAAACGCTATGTGATCAGATTTTCCTAGATTCCTCTAGAAAACGGAACTGTTGACCTTTGAACCATCTCGAAAATTAGATAGGGTATATCAAAGGCCGCTTAACACATAGAACATTAGTATCTTCAAGAACATTTGGAAGCTCCTCTAGGTATATTGCAGTTGAGATCGAAGACACTGATGGTGATCAAGAGTAATGCTAATTTCAAACGAAAAGTTCAATTTTTATTTTGATTAGATTGACCAAAGTCATGATCGCAGTTTCTGGTGTTCATTATGATTGAATTTGTCATTACGTTTCGCAATTCATTATATTTTGTTTTGTATTTCTTTCCCTACCAATGCTGCCAATACGTACTACCTGAAATCCTACCCTTTAGTACGTCATTTATCTACCGTACCAAAACTACTGAACCGTACCTTTGGTAGAGCGCAAATCTACCAATGAAAAACCCTTGCCTTAGGTAACATCCTTCTCTCTCACAATAGTTAGATTACGTACGTCACCCTCTGCAACCCTGGTGGTGGCGGTGGTGGTGGTGAAATGAGAGAAATGTGACCAGAAAAATTCGTTTTAGTATATACGAGTAAACCACTACAATATTTATGCATGCAGAAGCCTTCACGGCCGGCGTTAATCCAATAGATGGTAGATTTCGGGCTTGTAGGTCGTGGTCCAGTCGATGAATTTTCTGACGTTTCGCCTAAGACTGCACTGGGTATCTTCAGAGAATGTCTCATAACTGGTTGACAAGTAGACAACGCAGTCTTGGGCGAAATGTCAGAAAATTCATCAACTGGACCACGGCCTACAAACCTGAAATCTACCATCTATTGCACTAGAATATTTGCCTATTGACCTGGGATAACCATAAAATCAATGTCAGGACATCCAGTACAACTGAAATCGAACCCGGAACCTCTCCAAAAGCGATCTCTCTTGGTATATTTATAACTAAGGTATTATAAAACGTCAATTGTGAAAAACCGCAAATGTCATGTATAAAGTGAACACCATTATAATGGGCCACCAAACACGGGAAAAAATATTAGAAAGTTGGGGGAAATAGTTAATTCTCCTTTATGTATACCAAACAATCATAATCCCGTTTACAACCTCTCAGAACCACAAGAGTTTTATCCAAAGGTAACCAGTGGTTGTTTAACAATGAATTGAACAAGCATGAAATATGGACATAATTGAGTAATGTATTGGTGCATTAAATGGTTATTACATTTAACAATTAGAGTGAGTAACGTTGAAATATGTTTCTTTAAGTTTCACAAAGTCATAGCTGAATCACTAATCATAAAAGTGTGTTTGCTGAAAGAGCTCAATATTGTAAAATTTGAGTTTGGTGCACACGTGTCTCAAGTTTTCCTGGGATGTTCCTTTTCACGATAGGCCAGATGCTATTCTGTGTTCCCAGGATTATTTTAGGGATAATTTTATATACACATATACATATATGCATATACAGGTGGAAGTGAAATGATCCGTCAGACTTTAACATCGAATTTCTCATGTTGTGAATAACAAGAAAGTTTAATACCAAAATGTCAATCAAATTATCATCACCTGGCTGAATTATTATTGATTGAAGGTTCTTGATTTATGGCTATATACACAGAAAATTGAATAAGTTACAACTTTTTCCTTTGGTGTATTTCGGTAGATTCAACGGTTGTTGTGGAAATTAAATTTAAAAAACCACAATTTATTGCAACAAAAAGGCGAGTGATTGGATAGTTTCCTAAAGAGGTGCCAAAAATATGTGTGTGAACAACGGCGCACAGTGTGCAATTTTCACAATCCAGGTGGACAGAAATCAATGTATGACTTCTTTGGAGTGACAGAGTTGGGCCACATTATTTGTTTACGACTGTATTACGGATGTAGTGAGGTATGCCGTTTAACGTTGAGACAAATGAGAGCTGTCAAAACAGGGTCTTACCAGCCACGCTCTTCCTTGCAGTAGAAGGAAAGTGCAAGGTGAATACGTGACGCTGAACACGTGCAGGCTTTTGCTTTTTTGCATGGAAACTCTTCTACCAGGTATGTTTTATTCAATAACACACTCATTTATTGCTACCATCAATCGATTTCCGCTTGACAGGTGCTAAAATTATATGATGCATATAAATACATTTTTTAATTGTTTTCAAAATGTAAGTAAAGTTTTAGAAAATAGGGGCACGCGTGGTCGCCAAGATACTTTATCGGTATATTTAGTGACTATTTCTGTAATGAATAATTACTTGGTTAACTGCGCATACTTGCGCACTTATTCAAAATGTATTATTTTCAGTGGCGTGGCCCATGCTGACGAGTTTTCAATATCTGGTTGGAAAACAGCAAAGAGGCGCGGATTAAACAAATGCTTAACCATACTATTAGTGTTTTACGCCTAAAAACAGTTCACATAACATCAAAATTGTTACTAAAGGTACAATTAAAGACTTTTTGTCAAGTATTCAATCGGCGCTGGTCAAAATATGGTAGGCATTGGAGTAGATTCTTACAAAGATATTTACAGTGGCTTGACAATGAGCTTACATTTCCTGAAGCACTACATAATTATATAAGTACAACCGCACCAGCTGATAAAGGTCGACCCAGGAAGTCATTCAGTAGCAGTAGTGCTAAAAGCAATACGAGGAAAGTCCAGGAATTACAAGGTCAAAGTCCCGAGGAGCGGTGTAGCAAACATTCTGGTAGCGGTACAAGTAATGATGGAAAAACAGCAAGAAGATTCTTCCAGAACGTCAATCAGAGTGCTTCAATCACAGGGAAAATGAAGATCTAAATCAGAGGTTTGGTGTTATTTTAGAAACAGGAGCAAGTGGTTACGAAATCAAATAAAGATGTTACCCATGTTGCTTGTTTCATCGCTACGCACGCTTCCTGTAAAGAAGAGCCGACAGCAATACAGGAACTCCTGTTCCAGCAATACAGGCGACATGTACATGTAGCGTATATGTAATACGATTCTAAATATACTGGGATTTAATACCAAAATTATGTGTTCGTAAATAATGCTTTTCTTGTATGTTGCATGAGAAAATCCGGTTCGCGGTATAAACAAAAAAAGCAAAAGGAAATTATTTAAAAAATAGAATAATTCAAAATCACGTTCTTTGGATTTTTGTCCACCTAGACTGTACGAACTGCACACTGTGCGACGGTGGCCAGTTTCAGCATCTCCTTTCATAAACTTCGTACGTAAAGCATTTAAAAGTAGTTTTAAAAATGTATGGTTTCATTCGCGCCTTTCTATGACAGCAGCAGGCGCAACGAGCACCGAGGACGTGTACAGGCAAAAAACCGCGCAGCCGGTTCGGAACCTTTGGACTCAAGTGGTACGATAACCCCACATCACGGATCTGAGTTGTTTCGACATATGCTACAGGTGAAAATCATATGACATTTCAACAGTCCGCGCAATGTTAGTATCTCACATTGCACTCTAGAGTGCGAGTATTTTAAGAGGCCTAAGCCTAGTTGATATGCTTAAGCTCTAGCCGTAATCTTTCTCAGAAAACACTGGAGTTTTTTATGTCAGTTTCCTTAAAGCCACATTTTCGTGAGGGAAACACAGCAGAGAGGAGATATATTTAGGGCATCATCGTGAGGTGTCATGTGCTACTGTGTTCCCTTTCCATTCCAGGGACTACAACAACCTCAGACGTTTTCTCGTCAGAGGCCTACAGTATCTAATTGCTCATGTTTGCAAAACTTATAAATAAGTTCTGTTTAGTCTGCATCTTTATGCACGTACACAAAGAGAACCAAAGAGCAAAGTAGATTGGTAAAAATATGTGTTGTGAAGTTTATTTTCGGTTATTTGGGAACTGGTTTGTTAAATTGTGGCAGACCGTGTAAATGCTGTCTGATTCCACTCTTTTCAGAACAGTTCATTCTTCATACAGACACTGACACAGCTTCATTTGTTTTATTAAAGTAAAGAGCGGCTTGTAACTGCGAGGAACGTGACAAAGTTTCAGCCACTTTGACGCTTCAACAAACGTCAAAAGCACTTTGAAGCCAAAGCGAAAAACTACAATTCCGTCCTGAACTTCTCTAAGGTATCATATGCTACACTTTATAAACTAACTGTAAATTTGTCAATGTAACTGTGCTCGCTGAGGTTGACGTCAAATGGTTTGCTTTCTTAAGTAAGAATACGGCATAGGATGTAAGTATGCAATGCAGGAGGACACCTCATACGCTGCAACGATCTACTGGGGCTACCACCTCCCAGGAGGAAGGGATGAGATGAAGGGAGCACAGAAAGGCACCTGAGTCTCTAATATTTCCTAACCTAAGGAGACCGACCTGTGGAATTTGGAAATTCCTCATTTGTGGAGCAATTAACCCCATTTTACCACACGGCACCGATGGTTAGGTTTAGCATATCACCACGCTTCAAACCACCAACTTCAGTACTTCACGAGAAAAATATATTTTAGGCTTTTCAATGGTTTTTATAGAAAAAGTTTCTTTTTACTGCTTCTATTGATATTCGTGTTTTCAAATTCATAAAAACAAACCTATTATTTGGCTTCAGATCAAACCCTACTACGAATACGTTTTAAATTTCTAAAAACAAAATATGATTTTTTCTGCTTTTGTAAAGCTAAAGTTAGTTTTCAGACTAAAAATATAACTATTACATGTTTTAATTATAGATGTTTCATTTAGAACTGTTTGGTATACTTTCACTTCTTGTTCACAGAAGTCTGGTGAAAATTTGGTTCGGATTGATTAAATATTAGACCACAAAGAGCATTTTGTGTTGTAGCATTTGTATCAAAATTTACTTTTGAGAAAAATCTGTTTTAATATTGAATAGATGATTCTTTTACATTAACAACTGCCCTGCTCCATATGCAGATCCCTATTTTGTGTTCAGTGTTTCCTCCCTCACAGTCCTGTTGAATTTAAGCTTTTTTCTTCTTACCTTTTGTGGCTTTTGGTGGCCCTTTGATGGCCTATTGATGGCCTTTGAGCTGGAGTCCTTTAAGCATCGCTGGTCTCTGGCATGTCTAAGTTTCAGGGATGAAGGGCTTACTTTGGTTTGCTTCATAGTTCATGTTGAAGTGTCTACAAGATGTAGCTTCCAATTTAGTTTCCCCCCTCGAACGCCTTACTAGTGTCTCACTGGCAGCGAATATTTGGTATGCTGGCATACCATGGCATGGCATTGTCATGTAGACAATATTTGAGGAAATTTTGTTTTTCATATTTTCTTTGTGGTTTCCTGGTTGTTCACGTTTTGCCAGTGCTCTGTTGTAGAAGCTGTAAGATTACTCATCACCCGGGCAATGGAAGTTCTTGAGCTGTTCGGTAGTAAACATATAATGAGTGAGTGAGTGATTAGGGTTTAAGGGCCCGTCAATAGCTAGGTCATTAGAGCCGCGACATACAAGGTAGCTAGATGGCTCACTTCGTGCCTTGCACATTAGGAATGGTAGCTTTTATTCCACTTCTGTGGTAATTTTGTAATTTATCAAGGGTGTCCTCATTCGAATATCCTTCGCTTTATCCCTCCTATTATTACTCAATTTGTTACCAAATCCTGTAGAATATTAGCGTGTACCCATGCGCTTTCCCGCATGATTCATGCATACTTCCTTGGTGATTAAATAATCTAGATCATATTATGCTTGTTGGCTTAAATAAGTAATAATCCCCTTCTAAAGGTTACTTAAACCCGGGACATAAAGTACTTACAATTTGTAGGTCGCCCTTGGGGTATTTATCTGTGACGTGAGATTCCCTTGTGGTCTAACCTGAAAAAGTACGAATCAACTGGGGAATTTAGTGTCGCACTGGTAAATTGGCCATGGTAGCTTAGTGGTTAAAGCGGAAGATCCGTGGTTCAAATCCCGGAAAAACTGACATTCAAATCACAGGAAAAAAATAAAGAAACATTTATATATACTTCTTTATTTAACAGTAATGAACTTCACAACTTCAATTATATATTGTTCAACATTTTTGAAATATTTTAAGGTGTACCATACAAATCTATGCAGAAATATGGTGCTACATTTATAGTTACAGAGTTGCAACTTTAAATTGGAAGTAACAAAAATTTGTTAAAATAATTTATGAGTATCCTGTACATGTATGACTGTCTCCGTACCCCGAGTTTCTGTTAATCAGTCACATGCTTCAAAGATTATAAACGTGATAAAGGACTTTTAACTATCTCTGTGTAAATGTTCTGGTTGCTGAAGCTTTTGGCTTTACTCTAGCTAAGAGCTTTTACAAACACCGGTGTTTAACGACGTAATTTCCGTAGATCTACCCCTTGTGTTTAAACCTTGCGATAGTGACAGGAGAATCTTTATACCAGTTGTAATAACCTCTGCTTCTCGGTTCAATGGACCATTTAAATGTGTCTATAGAATGACAATAAAATTGTTGGTTGAGAGAAAAGAAAGGACTTAATGGCGTAGGGACAAAATGGCGTTACCAACAGGTGGGGGTTGGGCACAGCTCCAAGCATGACGCTGTCTTAGCTCCTCTGGAACCGTCACGCAGATAAATTATACAGCATCCCACCGATTGGCGACCTTCCCCAGACCTGTTGATGCAAGCCAAAATTTCCGTTTATTGAAGGTAAAATATGCCGCAAGCGTCACCCAGCCCGCGACAAGGTGATGGGATCAAAGAACACTCAATCTAATGCTCTGAAGCCTGCATCCATTATCTATTACGCAAATTTACGAAATCTTATAATATAACTTTTATCACTCTGAGTACCGTAAACTTCAGATATTTCTTTCTTGTTTGTTTAAAGCAATATAATATTAACTTTGGTAAAAACATGTTATTCCACTTATAGTTTTACAACAGCAATGCCCAACGTTTGCACCAACAGGAGGTTGGATTTACCTTCTTCCACTTTATACAGACTGTGCCACTCACTCGAACGTACATTGTGTTGCAGTGGCAGGTTGGTTACATGTACATTGCATTTGATTTACGAAAGCACTTTCAAATTTTATGGAATAAACACCTGTTCACTAGTGCCTTGTTTGGCACTGCTTACGTTTAAGAGGCCAATCAATATTTGGCAACAAAGTCGAAGTGCATATAGTCTTAGAAGATACACAAAGTGATCCTTACGTAACCTATTGCGATACAGACTTTGATATACTTCGATTTGGAAAATCTTTATCGCAAATATATGTAGAACTGTATTCACTCTTATACAAAGTATTCTTACAAATGCTTATTTCGCTATCTTCTATCCTATTACTAATTTTCTTGTGGGTGCAAGGGGAATATGATAACACAGTAGGCTTTATGTGACAGTGAAATGCCTCAAGAGCTGTTTGCTATGTGATGCCATTGAAGCTCTGTTCTCTTTGCAAGTCCAAGAGATAAAAGACGAATAACATATTCCAATTTGAGAAAAGTATAAGTACGGGCACAAGCACACAAATAATAAGGAGTATCTCGGAAATGGCTCACTCAAACAAAAACAAGCCAAACAAAAAATCGTATTTCACAGAAATTTTGTTCTTCAACTAGATACACTTTTTATTTAGTAGACTTTGTCTCTTACTGGGTACTACTTATGCAAAAGTTATTCAGAATGAAGAGGTCTTCCGAGGATATTCCCAAAAAATTCAAGTTATGACTTAAAAACTGCAATGGAATCGTCTGTTTGTGTTCGTCACCGGATACTGACTGTTTGGTTGTGTTTGTACACGTCACAAGTAAGAGCTGATTCACCTTCCAATTAAAAGGGTGGATTGAAGCACAGCCACTAATTACGTAAGCGCCCCCAAAGAAACAGGGTTGGACATCACTGATTTATACTTTTAATGCTGCACAATTACACTTTTGCTATCCTAAAATGTAGGGGAATAAATGACTGTTTACTATACCTTAAGGTAAAGCACCGCGTTGAACTTGAAGTTCCATTTTCCAGAATTTCTCGCTCCTTCAAAAGATTCGCAAGCCGTTTCTCATCTCAGCTCATATAAGACTATGTTTACCCTGCCGTTACCAGTCATACACCAATACAGTGGAGCAAGAACATTAATTACTTTTTCTGCACAGAATAATTGAAATAAAGCACTGCAAAGTGTACCATAGCTGCCACATTTAGTACACTCACGCAGAAAAAAGGCAAAAGAGAGAAGCGGTCTAGTTGGACATTGAAATTGCTACACCATTGTACGTTGCAGCATTGTTTCCTGATAGTTATTACTTCAGATTTCAAATTCCATTCTCATATCCATACAATGTAGTGAACACAATTATGCATTCGCTCTCAACTTGTTAGAATGGGCATCACAGAACCGTGGAAGCTGTTAAAGTTCTCATGAAACACACATCCTTCAGAAAATAACATGTTGACGCTATGGCAAGGTGCGGATGGAAGATCTTGGAACGTGACCTATCTTTTGTACCTATGCCCCTGCCAGAGCCCCTGGTAACGAGCGGTGCGGCGAGACCATATTAAGGTCGGCGGGCGGACATGAATATGTACGACAGCACAGGGCAGGGTCCCTAACAACTACAGGTTTAAACTCTCCAACGGGGGTTGCTACAACCGGTTCCCCTCACCTCCTGCACGATTACATATCCCTGGGAGGGGGGGGGGGGGGCACAACCGACGATTTCCCCTGATCCGGAGACCGAGGATTTACACATAGCAAGCTCAATACTATGCACGCCGAAAGCCCCGCCAAACTGTAGCTCTCATTTTAACAATATTTAAAGCACCTGTTATCTTATTTTTATCTTCTCTACCACGTACTCACAGAACATAGCGGAAGTATTGTGTTCCACTTAAAAATTCTATGTCGATGTCTCACCAGAAATACATGCCTTTGGACCCTCTGAATCGAAAATACATTTTTAGAAAAAGATAACTGTGTGTCTGAATGTATCTCTCTGTGCTCTGATAACAGCATAACTCAAAAATGAAAATTCGGCTAAATGCAAAAGTTGGCATTTACGTTCAGGATATTGCAAGAATGCGACGGGAGTATTTTAAGGCAATTGCCCACTCCTTTCTCTTAAATGGAAAAGCCCTCATTGTTTTAGATTCTCTCAAAAGTGTTTTTGTTTGAAAGTTTGGATAAAATACTATTGTTCAAATGCATGTTTTCTGGCACTTGCTTTAAAAATTCTCGTTATTCTGAATGCCTTCTGTACAATTACTAAACCGGATTACGTGAGGAGGGACGGACCACCGGGAGGCAGGAGTGAAGTGAGCGGAGACAGACAGAGAGAGAGAGAGAGAGAGAGAGAGAGAGAGAGAGAGAGAGAGAGAGAGAGCGGAGCAGGAGTCACGACGGAGATGTTCAAGTTTGAGACTCCCTGGTGGCAGTTGGTGCAACCGGCACCCCTACCTCTGCAGGATTGCACATACCACTGGGGCCCCGGGTCTCGGAGACCAGTTCCGTTCTGGGGGACGGAGAGAATTCCTTTTCCCTGCCATGCAACTCCAGCACTTGCAACAGCCTACCTGATGAAAGGTGAAGTGAAAACCGAGAAATGAGGTGAAATGGAGTGGTAGGGAACTCGGTGGATGTAACTAACTTTCCCAGCATTAGCCCAGCGACCTGGTGAAGCCCCAAAGTAACATATTCCCAGGATGTTCGGCCGCAGGAATCAAACCGATCAGCTCCCAAATGCGAGTTATAGGCGCTACCGCCCGCGCCACTTCGTTCAGCTGGTAAACCGTGCTGCTCAAGAAAGGAAAGAAAAGAAAAAGAAAAAAAGGAAGAAAGAAACTAACGCAAAGTAGATATCGTTAAGGCAAACAGTTTATCTCCAATGATTGTTTTGCCCTTAATCATGTCCAAGCTATTCTTCTTTATTGGTATCCTTTGCTGTATCCTTTCTTCAACTTTATCATTATCACCTTAGCTTGCGAATTCCTCTTATGGCTACAACGAAATGTGTAATGGATAATGCAGATTTATCTGTATCAAGAATAAGACAGAAGAATAAGCTTTGGTAATAATAGTTTGCAGAAGTGTGATTAGAGAATTCCATGTAAGCGCAACATTAGATATTTGCACTTCATGCCTGTTGAAAATAACAAACATTATCTCAGAGACGTTTAAACAGCGGTTTATGTATAATACATAGTATGCGGCTCTGTATCATTATTAATTACAATTTTGGGGATTTAAAATGGTTATTTTGTATACAAAATATCACATATATTATACATTGTGGATAACTTAGTTATTAATTTAGAGCTTGCCAAAGAATTATGTAGGTATTTTACTGCCGAAAAAGTTCAAATTCTTGAGAAGCTTTCTAAAGGTACCTAGAAATATACTAAGGTTTACTGCAGGAATTCTGTTAAAATTTCACGTTAAGTTCCCGCACTGTTCACCTGGTAACCCAGAAAATCTTGATATATTTTTATGTAGATGTCTGTGTAGTGTTCTAGAAGATTGGGGGTTATTTAACGATACTTATTTTCCTTCTCACCTAGACTTTAAGCGATAGTCAACTCTTTTAAGAGGTGTCCGTTATATATAGCTTTGAAATACCGTTCTCTTTATACAACCAAGCCGTGATAAGAGGAATCGCTGATGTGATCCTGACAGTTGACAGCGTCGTTAAACAACAACAAATAGTGATAAGAGGAATAAAGAAAGGTATAAATATTTTAAAATGTCAGCCAATAAGAATGAATATCCTGGTAATAGCTCCACAAAAAACAATTGACTTTACATAAATTGTGTGCTTTAACTATACATCTATTTTTTTTTTTTTTTTTTTTTTTTGGGTTCAGATTTGTCTCTCTCTTACTATTTACCAACTATGGGAAAATTCTTCATAATAAAGAGGACTGCAGAGCACATTCCAAGATGGTTCAACATATACGTTTCATTTGTCATAAAAACCTCTAAAACCTATGGTATTTTAATAAAAGTTGTTAGACCTGTTTTTGAAAAAATCAACACCTTCAAAGACTTTTTCATGTAAAGAGTAGTTTGAAGTAGGGTGAATTTCCTAAAAATTTTCGTGTCGCATCCTTGGAAGATATTTAAATTATTACCGAATTTGATTTAACCGACTTTTCGTTTTTTAGTTACGCTGCTCACAGGCATGCACAGGTGCTCTCTCTCACTTTGTCACACACACAGTCTGATTTCAAAAAAATGTTTTTTTTTTTTTTTTTTTTTTTTTTTTTTTTTTTTTGTGAAATTTTGCTATCGAATTTTTCGGTGGAATGTAATCCTTTCTCTAATTACTGTAAGTACGTAGTCAAGAAACTCAAAATGTGTAAAACTACGCAATGATCCTTCAAAATAAAAGGGTGAATAATAGGAATAACTGAATAACTTTTAAATCAGTACGTTTAGATATCGGCGTACAGCTTTTACTATCTGAGTACTTTAGCAATGCTTATATATTGTGACATGGCTTCTCCATGTCATTAAGACTCTTTGATTTTCAAGGAGGTTGCCATAGTGACAGTTTGAGTTGTTGAAGATGAAGAGACAGAAACTAGTATGGTGTGAGAGTTTGAAAAAGATTAAGAGACAGAAACTAGTAGTGTGGCTGTACTTGAAGCTTGAAAAATAAAAAAAAGTTGGTAAATTTGTTACATTTGGTGTCAGGAAGTGGGATTCGTCGAGTTGCTTCTAGTTTCATTACATCGTCGTTAGAAGTTGCAACGTTAGAACCAGGATGGAGGGAGATTCGGAAACCAGGATGATGGCAATGATGAAAGAATTATTTGCCAAAATGGAAACGAGAAACGACAACCTCGCTGCCGAGCTGAAAGAGATGAAGACGGAGCTATCGGCGAAAATTGACGGGCAACTGGCTGGCGTGACGGAAGGCGTGGAAGAACTCGGCGAAAAGGTGGAAGACCTCTGCCAGCACGTGGACGTCGTGGAGGACGACGGGGAACGTCTTGGCGCCCTGGTAGTAAGAGTTGACGAGAGCGTCAAAGTACTGGATGCCAGGGGCAGACGGAATAGCGCGGAGCCGGGGAGGGAGCACCTAGTGGCCGAGGCGACAGTTGCGCCCGTTTCGGATGATATGAGGGAAAACGTGGAACAACTCGGCGAACGGATTGGCGTGACGGAAGACGTGGAACAACTCGGCGAACGGATTGGCGTGACGGAAGACGTAGAACAACTCGGCGAACGGATTGGCGTGACGGAAGACGTGGAACAACTCGGCGAAAAGGTGGAAGACCTCTGCCAGCACGTGGACGTCGTGGAGGACGACGGGGAACGTCTTGGCGCCCTGGTAGTAAGAGTTGACGAGAGCGTCAAAGTACTGGATGCCAGGGGCAGACGGAATAGCGCGGAGCCGGGGAGGGAGCACCTAGTGGCCGAGGCGACAGTTGCGCCCGTTTCGGACGATCAGCAGGGAAGCGCACAAGCAAACGAGCAACACGCGAGAACCGACTTGGCGTGTGACATGGGGGGACCGTCGGGGCCATCCAATCACCTGACGCATAGTGCCGTGAACGGAAGAATGGTGGACATCATCGTGGACGGCAGGATACAGGAGAGGCCGTGCCGAGCACGAGTGAACACGAGTGCAGCGGTGGACGCGACTCGCGCGGATGTGGTGGGGTTTGTTGCCGGACCCATCGGAAGCAAGGTGGCTGCGAAGGTGCGCCAGAGAGGTCGGCGGACATGGTACCCAGTGAGCCGTTTCAAAGTGCGCAGGATGGCCCGTCAACACACCAGGAAGAAGGGCAACTGGACGAGGGACCGTCAAGACCGGCGGTACTGTTGCAGAATTTCGAAGCAGGATGGCATACATCGTCCTACCTGGACCAAGGGACACTATCCAACAGCGATACCTAGGATCGTGCCCCCTGGAGAGCGAGGTCCTACTGGCCCTCAAGGTTTACAAGGATTCCCTGGCCCTCAGGGTCTGGTAGGCTTGCCTGGAATGAAGGGTGAACGTGGATTCCCAGGAATGAAAGGTGAACAGGGCAATCCAGGACCTCCAGGACAAGCTGGTGCACCAGGACCTGAAGGACCTAAGGGTGACTCAGGCTCTCAAGGACAACATGGAGCTCCAGGACAACCTGGTCCACAGGGCCCTCCAGGAGACAGAGGACTTCCAGGATTACCCGGCCCAACAGGACCTGCTGGCCTCAGAGGTCAGAGAGGTGCACAAGGTGAGACAGGTCCACCAGGGAAGCCAGGCAGTGAAGGACCTCCAGGACCACAAGGTATTGCAGGACCTCTAGGACCACCGGGACCAATTGGAGAACAGGGACCAGAGGGAGCACCAGGTAAAGCAGGAACACCTGGTATTGCAGGAAGACCGGGAGATAAGGGACCTGTAGGACCTTCAGGACCTCCGGGAACTCCAGGGGCACCAGGTCTTCCAGGGCCACCTGGTCCAAATGGACCTCCAGGACCAGCAGGAGAACGGGGTCTTCGAGGAGAAACTGGACCACAGGGTGTAGAAGGGCCACAGGGAGCTAGAGGAAAGCCAGGACCTCCAGGGCCAGAGGGAGGTAAGGGTGATAGAGGAGAAGAAGGTCCAAAGGGTGCAAAAGGACACCGTGGTCTCATTGGTCTACAAGGGTTACCTGGACCTCAGGGACCTCCAGCAGACAAAGGCATAACTGGACCTCCAGGATTGTCGGGAAAAGATGGTGAACCTGGAACTAAAGGTATGCCTGGAAGAGATGGAAACCCAGGACCTCAAGGTATACCAGGACCACCAGGCCCTCGTGGACCACCAGGAGAAGAGGTTCGATGGGTTAATCCACCGGGGCGCAAGGGAGATGCCGCAGTGATAGTGCTGGTCGGGACGACCAGCTCTGAGGAGGGAGCAGTGTGACATGGCTTCTCCATGTCATTAAGACTCTTTGATTTTCAAGGAGGTTGCCATAGTGACAGTTTGAGTTGTTGAAGATGAAGAGACAGAAACTAGTATGGTGTGAGAGTTTGAAAAAGATTAAGAGACAGAAACTAGTAGTGTGGCTGTACTTGAAGCTTGAAAAATAAAAAAGAGTTGGTAAATTTGTTACAATATAATGTTTTAGTCCAGGTTCAAAATTGTTATTAATATGCGCTTTGCTAGATACATCGTCAAATAGATTCTATTATTTCCTGGCCCAAGCTCAAAATATTGCAACAAAACGACAAAAGTCCAGTTGAATTTCTTGCTTCTCGGTTTATTTTCTGTCAAAATGTTTGCACAAGTACAAAGTTCTCTTTTACTGACGTCAACACTGTCTACAGTCTTTCGTGATTGTACAACAAACAACTGTTTCCTTCTGGTAACCTTGACTCACTCCTTTCTGTCTCTCAAATAACCGATTTTTACGATACAAGCAACCAACATTTATTAACTGCTTAGCTATCTTCCTTTCGACGCGGCCGCACACACAGCTGACATACATACACTTCAAACTAAAAACTGATTGAGTCACTCCTTATATAGAGGAGATGACGTAACACTGTCCTTTCTCGAGCATCTACAAATTCGCCGGTCACGGACACTTCTCGAATGATCTAGAATACGCCTTTTGTTTCCGATTGTTGTCACGCGTTCGCAACAGTCACGCAAGGCAGCCTGACTTTAGCACCTTTGATACATGCACCACCAATGGCGTGGGACAGCCCGGCCCAACCGTCCTTTGTTGTGTGCCGCAGCCGGAGTCACAATATGTTACTCAGCTCTGCTCTATGCCTTGCTGATCCCTTTTCTTTTTCTTTATTTTTTTAATTTTTTGCCTTCAATCAAGTGTACAGGACTATAATGTGTACCTCCTTACTTGACTTCATGATAGTGTCCTTGTCAATTCCAAGTTATCCTAATATGTCCTGTGCCATATTAACCTATGTTTATACTTCATGGTTTTCCTCAGGAGGAACCGCCTGATACGTCATTCTAGTTATTTTCATCTGCACGATAAATTGCCTACTCCGATTTTACCTTCATTCTTCTAAATCGTTGTATCCTTACACCTATGTAGCTTTAAATGCAACTTTATTTTAATGGTCATTTACACCATTTAAACAAATAATGTAGGCATGTGGATAGAAATACTTGAGCTCAAGCTCTTTAAAACTCCTCGTGTAATTAGCAAACAGATTTTGCTTTCTCTCATGTTTAACACTAGGCTCTACTAAGACCTCAATTCCATGACACAGCTGTAAGAGCTATTTGTTCTCTTGTTTGCAACTACGCTTTTGTTCGCGGCTGTAAAGAGCATTTTGAAGCATCTCGTCAAATTTTGAAGACAATAGCAGCGACAAAAGCAAAGGGATAACATTGGAAAGGGTAATACATAAACGAGTACTAAAGGGACAGTGAAGCATGTGCATTATTCACATATTTGTTTGGTCCAGTAACTGAAGCATACACAAAATCAAATGTTATAGACACGAAATACCACTAGACTTATTATTGATTGTGTTTTCAGGCTAATGCTATAAGAGTTTTTCTTTATGTGATTAAAGGTGTGGAATGCTTATTTTAAGCAACAATTACATAATAGATATTAATATTGTTTTCCACGTTACGTTCTATCCATAGTAAATCGCATTCTTTCGTTTATTGAACCTCCACAGTCCCCGGCTAACATCAAACCTCTGATTTCTGGCAGTCAATAGTATAATATTTGTTATGTTCTGCACAGCGTCTTCATAATTTCTTCTATCACTGTGTAATGTGCATCGATCGTTGAACTAAAAAATCAGATCTGTTGCATTCACATGACTTTCTCTACTCTTGCAATAACTATTCTTACAAACTCTTATTCCTCTATCTTCTTCATGTTATTCGAGATACACATTGCAGCAATTATCTTATTCCTTATTTCCTTGTAGATTCAAGGCCTTTGAGCGATAGTCAAATGTTTCAAAGCTGGTCGATATATAAAGGTTTGAAATTACGTTCTCCTTGCACCGCCAAGAGATAAAAAAGCGAACAGCGAGCTTCCATTTTAGAAAAGTATAAGTATTGCAAAACTCAAAAGTAACAAGAAATTTTTTTCGAAATGGTTCACTCCACGAAAGAAAGCATTGGGATATAAATTGTGTGTTTAACCAGATGCACATTTTCTGTGCAGTAAGATTTGGTATATCTCTTACGGTTTACCAGTTATGGGAATGCTATCAAGAGTAAAAAAGATGGATTAGCCAGAAAATTCAAACTATTCGTTTCATTTGCCATAAAAATATTTTAATCCTAACTGTTAGTCATTTTTCAGAAACTTTTTGTAAAATGTTCCATGTAAAGGTAGTTTAGGGTAGAGGAATTTTCTTCATAATCCTTGTATCACATCCTCGAAGGCTATTAAACTGAAATATCAACTTGGGCTTTTAACCGACTTTTCGGTTTTGAGTTATACTTCTCACAAGCAGGCAGACACACACAGGCACACGCAGACACACACAGGCACACGCAGACACACACACACACACACACACACACACACACCCACACCCACCCACAAACACACACACATAAACACAGGCACATCCACAAACACGCAGTTCCTTTTTATTCAAAGTGCCTCAGGCATATAATCGGTGAAATATCGACATCGAATTTTGATTCGAATACAATACTTCTCGTACTTCCCCTAGTAGAGGAACATAAAAGAAACATAACTTTTTGAAGGAAACTGATTAATATATATGCGGAAATTGTACAACATTTCTACAAATTTCGGACACATTTTGAGAAATGTCAAAGAAAGCCTCAAATGTGCAACCGTCATGTAATTCTAGTTTTCACTCCGATAACAGAAATATTTACAAGAAAACGTTGCTATAATTGGAGGTAATAATAAGTTAAAAAGAATAAATTGTAATTTCCTGATTATTTTTGCGTAATTTTACCAATAAGAATGAGACCCTACCATTTTTCACTGAGAAGCGCGAAAGGAAAAGACAGACATTTTAAAAATACTTTATCCTTTATCAGCTTAAAGCCCGCCTACTTATCTCTCTCCAGTAACGTTCCTGTATAATGCTGCCACAACATAAAGCTGCTAATTCATATTTGAAACACAAAAGTATTACTCTTTGAGTTTGCCCGATCTTCAGAATTTCATTTCTATGCGAACCTTCCAAATATTCTCAACGTAGTTAGCAACGTCTGGTATAGCTGAACATATCTGAATTATACAAATCTGTCCTTGAGCTAATGGTTTTCTTCACTACACTGCCTAATTGCTTTTCTGTTACATTAAGCATTGATTTTAACATATGATATTTCTATATATAGCTATCACTGCTACCCGTCGGTTACTTGTGTTAAAATCTGTGAAATACAGATAAAGTGTCATAAAGTGAAATACAGTGATGATCACCTATACACGGTAGAAGGTACTGCTTTGGCCAGAGTAACCTGGCGAGTAAATGCTGGTGTAGGAAGTATAAAATACTAATTTAAGTTTCGGTAGGACTTTGTGTTTTATAAAAGTATTCCTTTTTGGCGATGTAAATAGCAACGTTTAGTTAATGGGATTAGTACCCGCGCATGCTAGCCGCCTGTGTTATACCCAACTACCGTATGCTTCGTGACAAGAACTGCCCTCAAATGTAGACAACACGCTTGCCCAGTGCATTTACCGTACCGCTGAGGCGGCTACTTTCTCGAGAAATTCCACACGAATTTAAATGTTATGCCTGACAGGTGTGAATGTTACTGAAATGATGTATTCGTTCAAGTAATAATGAAGATTCGGTTTTCCATAGTTAAGGAAGGAGAAAATGCAACAATCGAAACCACGTATTTTAGGGTTAAAGCAACACTGACATAAAGGGATACAAATTTTCCCAATAATGCACATTATTATTATCATACATTACGAGCTAAAGTAATCATACACAAATAAATAAAGGTATTCCACTTCATTTTTCTTAAACAATTGCGTTGCTTTGTAGATTTCCGGGCTGAAATAGAACTAACGATTCTGTTGTCGTAAATGACATCTAAAATTGCCAACCAACCCACCAATGTTTACAACTGACACACGAAGTTATCACCTCTCTTTCCCTACTCCTTCACTTTTAGTATCACCTGGCAATAGCTACCCTCACCTCCCCACCATCCGAATGTACAGGCCGTCCAACCATCAAGAGAACACGTGACCTGTTGCCAGATTTCTCTTAGAAATTATACTTCGTATGACATTTTAACATTAAATTGTGGCTAAATTCATTCAAATTAAGATAAAAGAGAATTTCAGCATTATGCATACAACGTTTCTGCGACAGTTAGTGAAATAATAAATCATTTATATCCATTCGCCAAGAAGCTAGATGGCTCCAGATATTTGACACAAATTCTGTTTCTTTTTTTCGGTCAAACGGCTCTTCATTGGTAGTAATGCTGTTTGACATATTTGTTACACTCATCATGTAGGATCCCTGGTTAACGTATGGTCGAGCAGTACCTTCCCCCCGGTATATACTATAAATATTATACTTGGAGAAATCTTGTGTTATATTTGCATATAAGCGCGTGTATCTAAAGCAATCTCTAAAACTACTCAACCGATTTGAACAATTCTCTCACCACTGAGAATTCTTTACGAAGCTCACAGAATAACACAACTACTAATTTCAAATACTAAATGAGGCTTGGATATTTGGATTGAATATGCCGGCCTCTTGGCTCAGTTCGTAGAGCTTTTCCCTAGTGTGTCAGGTGTTCTGGGTAAAATTCCCGGATGGGGAATGGTAACTTTTCTCTAACCGAGATTATTCTCTATTCTTTCCAGATTCTGAATGTGTAAATGAGAGTGCGAATGTGTGTGATATAATGTATAAAACTGACACAGTTTTCCTTAGTACGCGGTCATAAGCAAATGTAAGAAGCTTTGGGAAAACCATAGTCTTACGTCATGAATAAATAACAACCCTTTGAGAAACTGCGAAAAGAACATAGTAGATATTAAATCTGTATCAGAAGATAGATTTTAATATATCCAGTACATCTGTAATTCCAGAGCGCAATAAATAATTGTACATCAGAAGAAAGAAAATAAAACTTCAATGATATATAAAGATTAAGTTTTGTCATTGAATGTAATTTAATAACAGCTTTTTCCATCGCAAAAGCCTGCACATAAGAGTTTTTGTGCAAATCGATTGAGCTAGAACTGGGAACACCAAGCAGAAAAAAGGTATGGAACTGAGATCCTGCCTTAGAAACAACGGTAAAAGAAGAAGCATCTTACCATATACAAACGTACTAAATTATTACGTCACGAAATAACATCCAACGAATATACAAAAACTAAGCATCCATACATAGTTTCAAAATCCAGAGAAAGAATTAAAAATTCTATGACAATTGTTCACCTCTTAAGATAACTGCCACAGGCAATGTTTACCAAAGGTGAATAGTTGCCTTTATGATCATTGCAGTGAAAGGTGGGACGTAAATAGAAGAATAATTATATTTAAGCCTGCCAGAGCCATTATAGAAGATACTTCCTAGGATGGTTTTGACTTTTGAAACTGCTACATGAAGGAAGGTTATTGCTGCAAGATGTACTATGTCCACGTGTAGTACTACGTTCTCTATTAACTTACATGGTGGATACAGAAGAAGTTGCATTTCAATCAAAATTTTGATATCGAGACTTCAGCAGGCACACATGTTTTGAGGCACTATTAATCAAAAAGCAGTATTGTTAGAAAAAGTTTCACGCGCGCGTGTTTGTGTGTGTGTGTGTGTGTGTGTGTGTGTGTGTGTGTGTGTGTGTGTGTGTGTGTGTGTGTGTGTCTATTAACAGCATACGAGTTTGGTATATAAGTTCAGTATGTTCCAAATATGTGACACAACGATTTACAAGAAAATCCCATATTCCCACAGCATTTTATATTGAACTCGTTGTAAATTTTGGATTTTCGTAAACATGCCTTTAACGATGTTGATTAAAACACATCTTCAAAATATGTACATTACCAATATAATTAATATCGTGAATTTTCTGGGAACAGATTGAGAGGTCTTCATCATTCGGAAATAATTTTGTGTAATATTGTATGACTGTTGAATATTAACCAGAAGATGAAAACGTTCAATACAAAACATTTGGATCCCTTTAAAACACACAATTTCCTTCGGATAGATGTTTTCGTAGCACAAGCTATTTCAAAGATATATGTTAGTAATCGAGTTGCTAAATACCTTATTAGTGTTTTAAATTCCAAACGATATTTAGTTGTTTATCGCGACTGTATGGAAAGGGTATGACGTTTTAGAGTCAGTGTATGCCATTCATTTCTTAAATATTGAATATCGCTAATTTCTACAAAGTTTTATTTATATTGATCGGTATATAGAGAAGTAGTAGATTTCATAAGAATTGCCTGGACGCCAGCTTATAAGCGATACACTGTAGGTATTGTAATGTGAATTTATCATATATTTCTTTCAAATGAGAACAATATATTCTCGATGTCAATAATATATACACTTCGTCTTGTAACAATCTTTCATAATTTGGTTTGAGACAACAGTAAGCATACAGACAAATTAGTCACATCGGTGGCAATTTCTGTTCAGGGGTAAATTAATAAAAAGCTATACGCGGGGGTGTTAAAGCTCTAGAGGACAAATATAATAGCGCGCCTTAAAACTGGAATTTTGGAAACCGATGGTCCTCAGAAACTATTGCACCGTCGATGAGAATAAGTTTGGTGCATGGATGATATAAAGAGTTGCTATAGAGACTATAAATTACCCAGTGGCAGTTGATCAAACAGTGGGTGGCAACAGGTGAAAGTACAAAGAAATAAAATGAAAGAAGAAAAAACTGTTCTGTCTGTAGAAAATCTAATGGTTACGGAATTCCCATGATGTCATGCTCAATAGAATACATCCATAACGCTAGAACTATCAGCGCGGAACATTACGTTTCATTGCTGGAACAACTGAAGAACGCTATGTGGGTTAGACGTCCACAACCTCCGAAAAAGAAGGCTTTGTTTCATTAGGACAACGTGCCTCTAGATACGATTGGAAATATTACTGCAAAACTGCGTGAACTTCCCTTCCAAGTACCCCCACATCAGCCATATTTGCCAGATTTGGTGCCTAGCGATTACTTCTTGTTCCCAAACCTGAAGCAATGGTTGGATAGGCGAAAATTCACTTCAAATGATGAGACCGATTGTGAAATAGATGCTTATTTTGCACAGTTGAGGAGCTGTGGAAACGGAAAGTCGATCATCTCTATGACTATTACATATGTGAAAGTGAAAATATGTATCTGTATGTTCTAATGAAAATAAAGACTATTTCTAATAAAGCTACGTAGCTATTTCTAATACTGACCATATTACACAGGTGTCTTGTACTATTTGATTTTCATCTACTGAAGAAAAAAATAGACATAGCCATCTTCAGTAACGTAAAATTGTCTTAGCTAATAGTTGTTATCACGTACCACCCTCCAGTACTGCACCCCACCAATGACACCTGTAGTGGGCCGAGGTGAGGGACGCAGCGGCTGAGCGGTAAGGCTTGACTCTTCATGGACTGTTGTGCCGGGGCTTAGTTTTAATAATAATTGTAATATGTTCCTGTTAATTCTCAAAACTGTACTTTATGAAAGTGATGTTTAATTCCACTATTTCAAAAATAATCATCTAGAGAAAAAATATACCAGTACAGAGTAGGGTACATTTAACATGGCAAGCATTTGCCTATCGAAAGACCATTGAGTTGAAGCATTGCTCAAAAGTCCAGCATGGAGAAGAAAGCGTGTATTGCTAAGGAATTTTACGGGTTGTTATTTCAACATTAGAGCTCCCGATTTCTTATTGAAAAAAACCAAATGTTTATAAATATAAACAACTATGGTTCTCAGCGTCTCATTCTATACTGGGCATGAAAGATCCCTTAATTTTGCTCACAGGCCTTTTTATCAGGCGTTATGTACACTTTGACGTGCCGTAAATCTACAATATGGGACAACCGATTTTACGGAGGAAGCCATGCTAAGAAAAGATCCATTGGCTACCACAAAATAATGTGTAATATAAAAGTAATAGTGGTATCGGCCAAAAATCAGGGCTTGTACTTTCTTAAACGTGCCCTAAAATAAAAAAAGTATAAAAATAAAACTAAGTGTGGACTTTTAGACAAACGTGTAGAAACAATGTGTACACAAATGTGACAGTCAACAAAAACAATTAAATAATGCGCGCTTTCCAACTGTTGGTGTGTGTGCGTGCGTGCGTGCGTGTGTGTCCGTGTGTGTGTGTTGTGAATCCACCATGATTGGAGAACTATCACAAATAATTTAATTTACTCTTATCGCCTTCTTTATTGTTTTCCATTTACTAAGGGCGATGGATGTTCCTTTATAATCGATGTTTCTATAGTCCTTCATTCTGCTACGCATGTTGCTTTTGTGTTGCATGCTTCCTCTATTTACTTCATAATCCTCAGAGCGTAGGCTTCCTTTTGTATCACTCCTTACCTACTTTAATCATGCAAATCGTATGATACGCAATGTGAATCTGCGGTTAGAGAAATCGACGATAAATAACTTCTTTTAAAGTGGACAGGTAGTTAGAGAGTATCAAATGCCTCTGAAAAATCGATATTCGCGAAGAAACTAGTACTGTACATTACTTTTTGTGATAACCAAGAATTTGCCTAACCCTAGTTTAAAAACAACTATTAATCTTGTCATAATAAAGAGTTCAGAGAAAGGCTCCTTGATTGCAAAGATCGTCCTGAATTTACGATTTTAAGAGATTACCAACTGTGTATTTCATGTTTGTGTTGGCTGCTATCCATTGCATGACAAAGAGTAGGGTTAAGAATGAAAATATATGACTTAACGGGATAGACATTTAGGCAAGAATGCTAAAATTACCTAGGAATACTGAGTTCCCAAGGCAGTGCAAGATCTAGAGTATATTTTTTTAATCGTTATAAATAGTTGAGGAAGAACTAAGAGTAGAAACTTAGTGAATTTAAAATGTTTTTAAAAGAAATTCAATAACATAATGCAATCTACTGGATGAAACAGTTTGTTTTCGAAGGATTTTATGGAATGCAAATATTAAGGAATATAGAATTTAAATGCATAGGAATAGGAGAGATACGGAGGGAGTTTGGCACCGAAGCGAAGTGTATCTATGCCCCCAAAGAGGCACCCTCAAGAGGAAGGAGGAGGTGAGAGGAGACACCGTTACCCCAAATTTGCTTACAGGTCTTCGCACAGTGTTTCTGTTTGGTTTAGGTAAACTGGGAAATAATTTGAAGTTACCTCACTTCCCTACAAGGTGAAGCCGAAATTGTGAACGCCATAATTACGGACATAATACTGCGTCACATGGCACAATTAAATAATCAGGAAATGTTAAAGTCGTTACATGTATAAACCTACAGAATTAGCAAGGAGTAGTTACGGTTAAAGTTGTTAGAAGGGACACGTAATGTTTCAGGCAAGTCATTAGTGGTAAAGTCCAGGTAGTCAGCCTGATACATAGGTATACTGGTTTTCCTGGAAATCGCTCAACGCAGGTGTTGAGTAGGTAAACAAGGGATGGCCGCGGAGACTTCCTCGAAACCCGTCGTAGGGACATTAAGAGCTGAAAAGCGTTGAGAGCGTCATGACGCGGAGTTTTCGCGCCATGAATTTGGAGGGTTTTTTGGGGGGGCAAGTGAGAGGTGACTTCTGACCGGGAGCGCACGGAGCAGGCAGTGGCCCTCCAGAACCCGACGGGGCAGTACAGTGGCCCTCCAGAACCCGACGGGGCAGTACAGTGGCCCGCCAGAACCGACGGGGCAGTACACGTGCCGCCCAGACCGCCGAGCGAGCATCTTTGCTACGGGACTTGTATTCCGGATCCCCAAGTGTGAGGACACATTATAGTTAATATTAACAATCTTCGGTCTTAGTAAAGACACGGTAACGACTCAGCGTATTTAATAACGATCGGCAAATCTCACGCTTTCTTATTTTGGGAGACTAAAAGTGTTTCAACGAAGTTCTAGTTTTATTCGCAAACACTCACGCATACCCTAAGGTTAAGATCACATGCCAGAGCAGCCGGAGCAGAAGACACCAGAAAGCAGCAGTCGGCGTAGGAGTACGGAAGTGAGGAGCGACGATTCCGCATCAAAGGGTTTTGCTGTCACATAAGTATATAGTAACCCCGTGGCACAACAGCCCATACGGGCCAAGGCCTACGGCCCGAACACTGCGTCCCCATTATTGCCCACCACAGGCGTCATAAGTGGGGTGCAGTACTGGAGGTGGGACGTGGTTAGCTTTCTGGTCCCTCCTGGCCCGTCTTGCATTCTTCTAGACCAGCACATACGTATATATCGTACGTAAAATCCTTTGTGGTAATGTGTAACCGTTTTGAGGCCTTCTGGAAAACTGCGGAATCACGAAAAAACCTCGTAACCTCATTACCACTTAAAATTCATACATTCACGAGATGCACAGGAATTAAACACATTGGACACTGAATACAGACGTAACTTAATTAGCAGTGTTTAAAACTTATGAATTTACAAGCATCAAGCGAAACAAAAATTAGACAGTGGCTTCGCTAGAACTGGTGTTTACTCACACCATGTTGCTATGGGCCACAAACAAGGCGCAATGTGTGGGTGACGGGGTTCTCAGGTGTATCTGCTGATATGCATTCGATGTGAGGAAAACGCACTGTTATCAATTATGTTGTTTCTACCAATTATTGCAATCTTACCTTCGCCGATCTCAATATATGTTGGGGCAAGTAAAGTACACCAGTAATCTACTGGCTACAGTTATGCTTGAGCAATGAGATCGCGGTGGCAGAGGTGGGACTAAATTTCTAAGCACCAGAGAAGCAACTGCGTTCCAATATGAGCCACCTTTTATGGAGGTCATTATATATTTTCGGAGATTCTTTTCGCTAACTGTATGTGAATATGCATTACAACTTATTATACATTATGGCACATAGATCTACAATGCTCTTTGCACATTTTACATTATTCAGCTAAAACAACGACATATTCAGGCTTCCTTCTGAAGGGAAGTAAAAATGGTGGTTGCTTGTCGTAGATTCACGGCAAGTAAAAGAACCTTAATTATTCTTATAAAGAGTGAGCGAGTTAGCGAGTGAGCGAACGTGGTTTATGGGCCCATCGATATCCTGATAAACAGGCCTCTGAGCAAAATTAAACTCACAGTGCCCATGGAATGGGACGCTGAAAATTATGTATAGCAGTTAAAATCGTCCATAAATGAAATGACAATTTATCTACTTATTGCAAATTGGTATAGAAATTCCTATCAATTGAAGCTGCTGTCTACAAATATGAATGACTCAATGACAACTTGCGGATGGGGACTTAGCACCTTGACCGAAAGGCGTGTCTATTCTCCTGACGGTGCACCCCTCGGGAGAATGGGTGAGGTGAATGGATTCGAAGGGCGGCTGAAACGTTGCCACGACAGAGCATAGAGCAAGGTCCCTACATTTTCCTCGGTGGAGGCCAGCTGAGCCCGGTTCGTCTTCCACCCCTGCGGTTTCTAGCTCCCATAGGTGGCACGGGACTCGGAAACCGGCTCCCCTACCCCTTCAGCCTTGTACCATCCCATGGGGGACCCGGAAACCGGTAGGCTTGCCTTCCAATCCGGGGTACCCGATTTCCAGAGTATATTTGTTCCCCCTGTCGTGCTGCTGACGCGACGCTCGCCAACGCTTCCAACCCTGAAAAAGTCTAATGGGATGAAAGGTGAAATAAAATGATTAATGTAACAAAATAGAAGGACAGAAAAGTCCGAGAATAAGGGAATGCTTCCCAGAATTCGGCTGGCGACCTGGGCAAACCTCCGAGGAAACCCATGGGCCAGGAAGGTCAGCGAGGGGATCTAACCCGGGACCTCCCGAATGTGGGTCACAGACTTTACCACCTGAGCCATCTCACTCAGTTACAAATATAATGTTCTGCGAACAAATGCTCAAAGAAAAAATGAAAAAAATGAAAAAATGCTCAAAGTAGTTTAAAATTGTCTCTTAACAGGAGGGTAAACTGCGTGTAAGTGCTTGAGTTAAGTTCTACGTATACAAAGCTTCTTTGAGTTTCCCTGGTTCTCACTATCGTTCTCCAAGAAAGAAACGGCGAGAAACATCCCTTCCGAAAGGGAAGGTGTGGATAGGTAGGAAGGTAAGAGCTTTTGATACCGCACAAATCTTCTTGTGTTATAAATATTTAACGAACGTTCAAGAGGTGCGCTGAAATGCAGCTCTCTTAATTTCCAACATGTTGTCTAATACGCTTAGGAAGTGAAGAAAAATTATGAAATCTGACATCCGAAATAAATGTAATCCTGCAGAAGCTTGGCTGGCCTTCTCCAGGGAGCCGCTTTAATTAGAATGTATTACGTGAGAGCTCTAAGCCATTCTAATCGCATTAGGTCGCTGACTTGAGTGAGTCTGAGACTCTCTCCCATCTTGTTGCAGGGATATAAATCAGAATTGGAGGTTAGAAAAGGAAAGGCGCAACACAGAAGATGCTAATCAGCTTAAAGGTCTGCGTGATCTGAGAAAATAAACACAATGCACATTACATTATAATGTACGGCAAGCTAGGCGCTGCTGTTACTATACACGAACCGAGCGAATTGGCTCTGCGGTACTGTGTGAGGCTCACAATCGGGAGAACCTAGTTCGACCCCAGTTGACTGTTCAATCTGATCTTCGCAGTTTGTGGTTTTACCTGGTCGGTACGCAAATGCTGGAATGGTTTCTGATCAGGGTTTGCTTTCTCTTTCGTTCAGTTTTTTCTAGGTTTCGTGAAGTGTGGCGGTGCTGGGTAGATGGAGCGTTTTATTGTTCTCTCTGTTTACACTGGGGGCTGCCTGCTTGGACGGGTCGTTCATCGCCCCCTCTGGTCGGTTCCAGTGGTCGAATGGGTCTTCGAGCTAGGAAACTTTAGGTCCCTTGGCATGTTTCTGTGGCCTGCCCGCCTGCAGCCTACAGTATGCCTTAATGGCCTTCCTCATCTCCTGGTCATTTACTTCGATCACTCTGATTATGATGTACAACTCAAGAAGCACAATCTTTAACAGCACCCTTAGTGCAACCAAGCAACCGACTTGACAAGAGCAAGGACTTCCACTATGAGTATATTGAAAGGACCCTCTCTATTCTGTTCACTGCCCACTTCCATTTGTTTCTTACATTGCATAAACATTTTCCCACACTTCCGAGTTACGACTGTTCTTTGAAAATGTTTCTCATTGTTAACTGTTTATTTATATTTAAAAATTTTCTAGAAATCAGCCGTTTTATCCAAATGGTGATGCCGATAGATACATATTGGTGTCATATTACTCAAG
Source organism: Tenodera sinensis (assembly GCA_030765045.1). Lineage (NCBI taxonomy): Eukaryota > Metazoa > Arthropoda > Insecta > Mantodea > Mantidae > Tenodera > Tenodera sinensis. The sequence goes on along the minus strand of CM060964.1, from coordinate 84,123,642 downwards.
TTATTACACAAACAACACAAACGCTAAATGCATTGGTCATTAACCTACATACATATTTAAGTGACGAAAATAAGGAACAGAAAGGAAAAACTCTGATGTGTTGCACTCACATGACTTTCTCTACTCTTGTACTAACCATTTTTACAAACTCTTATTCTTATATCTTCTTCGTGTTAGGTGAGATAAACTTTTTCAGAAATTATCTCATTGCTAATTTCCTTGTAGGTACAAGGGAATATGGGAGTACAGCAGGCTTTCAGCGATAATAAAATCTTTTAAAGCTTTGAGGTTCCGTTCTCTTTGCACGATTAACATATAAATAATGAACAACGATGTTGCATTCGACGAAACTTTTCCGAAAGTGACACAAATAACAAGGAATATCTCCGAAATGGTTCACTATACAAAAAAAACATTTATTTGGATATTAATTGTGTGTTTTAGTGAAATCTGCATTATTTTTATAGTAAGAGTTCGTCTATCTCTTACGATTTACGAGTTATTCAGAAGTCATCCAGAGTAAACAGGACGACATAGGCTATAGCCAGAAAATTCAAAATGTACATTTCATCTGTCACAAAGATGTCTTAAATATTTGTCGTTTTAATCCAAATCATTAGAGCAATTTTCAAGAAAATCAAAATTTTCGAAAAATGTTCCATTTGAAGAGTAGTTTAAGGTGGAGCAATTTTCTTCATAATCTTTGTGCCGCATCCTTGCAAAACATTAAACTTAAATACCAACTTTGGTTTTTGGCCGACATTTCGTTTTTTGAGTTAAGCTGTCCACAGAATGACAGACCCACAGAGACTGACACACACACACACACACACACACACACACACACACACACACACACACACACACACACACACACACACAAACACATATTCACACACATGGACCTTTTTCTAAAAATTCTTTTTTTTTGTTCAGGGGGCCTCAAAACATATATTTCTGGTGAAATCTCGACATCGAATTTTTTGGTGCAATACAATACTTCCTCTACTTACTAGTAGAGAAAGTTAAAAAGAAAACAGTAAACTGCCCCTACTGAACAAATCTATTTTAGCTTCGCGTAGCTTATTTGGGAAGTTACCCATGTTTTTAAAATTTATCTGGTCAGCCCAGTACACCTAAGCTGGAAATCTCCTTCTAGCTGTACTTACAAGTTTATGTGAGTTTAATTTTTCGCTAGTTCTTCGCCTATAAACATTATGCCAAACTATACGACTATGTCTTAACCCTTGCACAGTAATGGGCTGTCGTGTTTCTTCATTTGTGTTCTAAGAATTAAATAACAATACTAGTTAAATAATTCTATTTCCCAACAGTTTCATATTACAGTAGTACTTCAGTTCTTTTCAATTATAACATTCTAGCAATGTTGTATGTTCCCTTTTAAGTGCTTCATAACAGAAACCAAAGCGTACGAAGATCAAAGAATGCTTGGCATACTAACATAAACCATGTTTATAATTAGAAGATATGTTATATGCTACAGTATTGGTAGTGTTTTTATAATTCTGCCCTTTTCCATCGTACTACCATTTTCCCTACAACAGTCACATAGAAGCAGCAAATGAGCGGCCACTTCAATGGTTTCCAACACATTAGGTCCCAAAGTGCCTGATCCATTTACAGTTTAGTCGATGATGTGTGTCTAATGTCATGTTTCAAATTTGCGTTATTCAGTTCCAAATTCCCTTTGATTGGATCTTTCCCACCATATGAAATTGCAGAGGACCTTCAACCAGTCTGAGACTTTTTTAGGTATATTACCTTCATGGAGTTTACAATAATTCATAATTGTCTTCAACAACTGTCTAAAAGTTACCTCAATAAAAACAGGAACCAAAGGTGCCTTGACATTGGCGAGGATTGTTTGTTTTTCCCTCTCCTTAAAGATATATCTCCTAAATTCTAATATTTTCTTGCGAATCTTTCTTGGCTTCTTATTTCTGTATCTACCCTCCTCGTATGGAGGGGTCAGAGGCCTGTCGAGGAGCAGAGGAATTGTGGTTCAGAGAGAATAACCAGGATGGGATATCAGCTAGATACCTGATCTCATCACACAGATATTCTAGGTTAGCCAAACTCAAAGGAAATTTTGGAGTAGGTCGAAGCTTATTTACTCAACTTATTTTCATAAACAATGATGCTTACATCCATTCAATTGGGCATAGAATGTCACTGTTCTAAATCTGTTGCTCTGTTTTATTTTTTGTTCATGAGTACATGCACCTCTGTTACAAAGGTTTATAAAATAGGATAGAAGAGTGCTGAACCTCTAAATGGCTTCAATTCAAAGTAAATTTCGTTCCTTAAGCAGATTTTTCGGTAAACGTCAAACACCCTGGTATATAGACATACCGATGAGATGGTTTTTTATTATGTACGTGATCTCAGTACATGATTGGCGACCAAATTACTCATCAATGACTGTCGCAAAACATGATGGCGGGTGGCTCGATTCTAAATGCAATCACAAGCTTGCCATGCCTTTGCCATTGGTTAAACACGCTGTGAAATCACGCTCTAAAGACAATGATATAAATATCATTTGCACCCAAAAAACTTATTTGCACAATAGAAAAAATAATAGTAGTAGTCAACTATCAGCCGCTGTTAAGTTTGCAACTACCATAGTTTGAGATTAGTATAAGCGCATTCTTTGAAGACTGTTTTGATATACACACGCATAGAAAGGCTTTAGGACAGGTAAAAAGCCTGCTGCCAGATTGGTTTTGTGACTGTTTCCGCTCTCTCGTAACCAGGGAGCGGGGTTTCAGTGCGGAATTCATCAAGTTAACCGTGCACTTGCAACGGGAAGTGAAAGCGCCGGCGACCTTGCAGAGTGGAAGGCAGTACAACCCTCACGCTACCTGCCGGCTCTATACTCCGTGCTGTTAATGTTATTCCTATGTTTACTTACTAAAACCCCGCTCCCTGATAATAACTGCCAAAGTATGTTCGCTTCGCTTTGATCGTGCCTGTCGGCGCTAAACGTACCGCTTATGTAGGTTATTCTGTCACGATAAGCCCTTGAAATCAACAGTTCACCGTGTGTTTTGCTTTTTTAACTATATATCCCTGAATAAAACGTCTACAAAACGTATCTTCTACTATAAAATCACTGAATCAGTATTCTTACGTCTTTCGTTTCATGAGGACGCATTAAAACATTCCATTTCTGTGTGAACCCCACAGATTCTTATTCTTTTAATTCTGTAATGTCGGTTTTAAATTGTCACAAGTTGTCTCTAGAGTAACAGATACTACTATAACTGACACTGATAAAACATAACTTCTTATGTTATTTATAACAAATAAGCTTTATTGTTACTAGGACACCAAGACGACGGCAATATATGTATAAATAGATAGTGCACTACCTCAGGCCATTCACAGCGTAATAGATTATGGTTTATTACGGTTATAGTGTTCAAATCAGATGATTCTGATTAAATCTTAATGTTCAGATCTTTTTAGTGCAAAAAAAAAAAAAAAAAAAGTTCACATCTGCAGATCTATTCAACTGTAGATTCAAGTATGCTCAGCAGCCTGGCAGCAAATGTTTGTGAACGTGCACACCTTGTTTGGTAGAAATGTTCATAAAAATGACATATATTTCTTAAAAGTCATTCAGGGCCGGGCTGCCTCGTGGGACTGCTGTGTGTAGTGACTCTCAACATTAGAGGCAGCAAAAAGAAAAGGGGTGTCGGGAACGTTCGCGAGACTTCTAGTTGTAGCTGAGTCATTTCCTGATGTTGGCTTACTGATCCCAAGGCCGCGGGTTCAAATCCCACCCAGACCGATGGTTTTAAGTGTGTTTAAAAACGACAGCTCCATGTCAGTAGATCCTGCGGGACGAAATTCCGGCACACCGGCGACGCTGATGTGATCCTGGCAATTGACAGCGTCGTTTTTAGTCATCTCCGGTGCATGTGCTTGTGGAACTCGAGAAATTTCATGTGACGTCATCCCAGTATATAAGGATGCCCAAGAATAACAGCTGGAGCGAGTACTAGACTTGAGTTACGGACATGAGTTGGTCAGTGAGTGTGTGTCATTCTGTTGTTACGCCATAACAAGGCTCAAAGTGTGCCGCGAGTGACTACACATTCCCTTTTAATGACTGATGTAGTGACTTTGATCCATAATGGCAAACATTATATTATTTATTTAAATAAATATCCAATGTATCATTTACATGCATATGAATTTTACTGCTTTTTTAACGTTTATTGTACCATATGTCAACTTTTAGGTCTTTTGAGCCAACTTATTGGTTTTCAACTTTCCACCCTAGCATTTATACTGCTACCTACATGAAACATTGAAGCTCTCCCATATTGTTCTTGTTACTAATCCAGTATGGCCTGTGCGAGGTCTCAGATACCCCAGATAATTATTAATTGTGCAAATGTTGGTATGTGTTCCAGGGTAATTTATTTATTCCATATTTGTGATTTCTACCCTCTCCTGCATATATGGCTTTTACGTGTATTCTGAAATTAGTATGACACTTGGAGGGACTGTTTGTCTGTACAGTAGGTTTTAAGCTGATGTAAATTCACATAAAGGGACACAACTTGTGCTACACGGGCAAATGTACGAGCAATCCAACTCAGCCTGTGATCAAAGCGAGAGGAAATCTGTGAGCAGTACCTCTGACATTTTAGGTTAATACATGGGAATGTATTCATATGTGACAACATAACTACAGACGTGCGACAGGGAAATTCATGGACAAGAGTGATAAATGCTGGAGTATAGGATAATTTTGACGGGAGTTTAGTATGTCATTGCTTTTGTGATCACGAAGCTATTATATCTCATTACATAATGGGACATTACTTCTCCGATAGATGTTGTCAAACAAGTAACTTTGGGTTTGATCGAAGAAACAAATATATTGAATAATATTTCCTCATTTAACAGGAATAAGCTTTTAGGATGTCATATTATGTTAGTTGAAACATTGGTAAAGAGGGATACTGGCAAATCATTGAAATCCTACGTTGTTGTTCAGCTTAATTTAGCACAATCATGAGATGCTGAAAATACTATTAGGTGATTTTCTTATCAACTTGTTACAATATATTCAATGGTCGACTCTATAAAGTTTTAAACGTTTCAAGTATGGCTAAATGAAGTAATAATTAACACTGCTCGCTCCAGAAAAATATCTACACGATATATTCAAGAATGCGTGAGGAATAATGTTACATAAAATACCTATTTTACTAAGTTCATTTTCATGGAATGCTTCGATAGCCTTTTAAAACACATTTTATTTAATAGTTGTAAAGTACTTTACCACTATGATGTTTAGAGTGAGTGCACAATAAATAACTGTTAACGTTTAAGATATTGAATTTCTTTAACTGCTTGAGTGCAATTTAAAGAGAGATTAAACGCCCTAATCCCACAAATGTTATCTATTGGAGATAAATTCGTGACTCATTGTTTCAGAAACTATTTAACCGTTTCCAGCCAAATGTTGCTGTTTGACATCGTTGTGTATATATCTTTTGAGCTTGTGGTAAAGTAATTGGACTTGGTAAGGTTAAGCTTGAAAAGTTCTCTCTCCTTATTGGTACATTTTCGGTTCTTTATTTAAATTTATTCACATTAACATAGCTTATAATAAATAATAAACGAAATTAAAACATTTATTTTATTCTATTCTTTTATTCCAAAGCACAAGCCAACTATAGTATTACAGATCATGAACATCCAATAACAGTTTATTTTATGTCGTGCACCCCATCGTTTACCAATGCCTTGGTAGTACCACACCGATGATCCCAACCTAGGTAACCTGGTACATTAAAACCCTGGCCAGTGATGTTCAATGCTTTAATCAATGAAACCGGTGTGACTTAAAGCAAGTACCTAACGCCCACTTTGACGGCATTTACTGCCACGCGCGGTGGGCACTTATGATACATGAAATGAAGTGACAATTACTAAATGAAATTGTAGAACAAAGCGACCCAGACCTACGTTTAAGAGTAGTTTCCCGGCATTTGTCAGTTGAGGGCTAGGGGAACACTGTATATGCAGGATTTCAATTGTGTACTTATATTTCATGACTCCTTGTGTTAATCACTTATGCTGCCCTGTCAATGTGACAGTGCGGGTATTCAAGTTCACAACGTATGTTGTCTGGTTTCAAAAGTGGTACCAAAATACCAGTACTTTGCCCTGGAAGAGTTTACGTATTACTCTGAAAGTTTTACGGGATGTAGAGGCATGCCGTCTAAGTTCAATGATCTATTTTGTTCAAAAACTTTGTGTTATGAAGAAATATAGAGTTATTTTCTTAATTACAACATATTTTGACTAGGTTTATCAGCAAATCTGTTTTAAGTAACCAGTCAGTTTATGCACAAGGCAGATCCATAATAGCATTTAGATGTTATTTTTGTATTATTAAACTTAATTGAGCTTTTGCCAATAGTTTCTAAGCCAATGTCATGCACAGAAGAAAGAAAAAAAAAGTTGTTCAAAGCAAAAATGTAGAAAACAAACTAGTATAGTTCTGAAAGCCAAGGAGCTATATGATAAGTGTTATTATTTTTATTATTTCATCTGGAGTATTATTTTTACTACTTCTTTTTCGTTTCTTAATCTTTTTGGAGTGGAGGTGAAATACTGTTACGCAGACCAGAGAAGCTGGCAGTATAAGACTCGCCAGCCTGGCCTTATGCACTAAACTCGTTCACTGGAACGGAAGCAGGATACTGAAAGAAAGAAACTCAAAGAAGCAAAGTCTCATATATCACCAGCGTTAGACTGGGAAAAGCAGAATGCCGCCGTCCAATGAACTGGGACCGGTGAATGCTGGGCTACAGCCATGAAAAAAATTGTTCTGACTACAGCATAGGGGTTTAAAGATGACAATGGTGATAAGGATAAGGAAAGGAAAAGTGGAGATTGTTGATCAGTCCAAAGACGTCGTCCGCGGCACACTAAGTGCAAAGTTCTGGGTGAATGACGGATCTGCTTTGCGGGTGAGGGCTTCTGTCCTGAACTGGAAGCGTCCTTGCCCATATAATATATGAGTTAGGCGTAATGGTCCTTAAAGGCTCATAGATCGATGGATTCCAATTGATGATGCGTAGAGTCTATCACGGGGTGGTGACGTTAGAGTGATGAAACAATGTGACTTTGGAAGTTCTGAGTCGCTCCTGCAGGGTTACGAGCTTGGCCGTCAAGCTCAGGAACTTCCACGTGGAAATCCTCGACGGCGTCACGGTCACCCTGGATTCCTTGGCTGATGGTTCCTGGTGAATTATGCTGAGCTGTAGCTGTTTATAACGGTGGTGTCGACTGTGGGGGCGTCTGGAGGTTTTGTCGACGACGCCTCCCTGTGAAGATGCGGGGAGATGAGCTCTTAGCATGTAAATTGTGCCGATTTTCCACATGTTGCGCATTAGCTGCTTCGCGGCTAGAAATAATGTTGTGCACGCTCTGCTGTAGTTGACAGTGTTCACGACGAAGCTGGTCTCGACGCATAATGAAGGAAGGCTGGGCAAAAGGGCTGCTGCCATGTACTCGCGGAGGGCTAGGTCTAACCGATCAGTGGCGACGTTCCTCTGGCAGAGACGATACTTTTGGCTTCCGTTACAGATGGCCGTTGTTGCTGTGCTGCAAGCGGAATCCATACTTGCACGTCCCGAGGGATCACGAATCTGGAGTAGCGACGAGACTGGTGGTGAGCGGTAACTGCCAGCTGTTTCGCGTCAAAAGCAGAAATTTGGGGCGATTGAATTGCTGCAATGGCCAATTACTGCTGTTTTCCACGTGGTAGGATGATCTTCGGCCGTAGTAGAAGCTGCAGTGACCGGCTACTCCTTACCAGCCCTTCTTCTGGAGCGAACCATGTTGATGTGGTGAGGTCTCGAAGAAGAAGTAGAAGAAGAAGAAGAATGTTAATCCACCATAATTAACAGTAGTATCTATTTATAGAGGAAAATTCCCCTAAAAGACGAGCTCAAGTTTATCTCGCTGCTACGAGGTTTGCAGATATTTTTCCGAGATAATACAGAATTCAAGGTAGGAAATGGCAGCTGCAGTATTGATTTTAAGAATATATTATAATGCATATAAGTATAGAGAGAAAGGTTCTACTTCGGCCACACGTTAAACGGATATTCTACATGATGAGTGCAACAAGTATGTCCAATACAATTATTATCAATAAAGAGCACAACTTGCGTCAAATATTTGGAGCCATGTAGCTTCTTGACGAATGGATAAAAATAGTTTATTATTTCACTAACTCTAATGCATTTCTACCTTAATTTGAATTAACTTAGTCACAATTTAGTATTAAAGTGTAATACAAAGTTTAATTTCTGAGAGAGATTTGGCACCGTCAGGTTAACATTAAATTGTAACCAAATTCATTTGAATTGAAATAAAAGACATCACGGGATTGTTCACACAATGTATGCGGGGCAGCTAGTGAAACAATAACTATTTATATCAATTCTTCGAAAAGCTAGATGGCCCTAAACGTTCCAAATATTTGACACAGATTACTTTTCTTCGGCGAAACGGTTCTTTAATGGCAATGAGTTTATTAGACACATTTGTTACACTCATCATGTAGAATCCCTGGCTAACGTATGACCAAACCGGTATATAAGCATGTATACATAATTTGAGCGCGAATTCCAATTAATAGGGTTTAAAAAATGCATTATATTTTGTATAGATGTATAAATGTAATTTTTTTTTACAATTTCGGCTACGTAGTCTCCGCTTAAACAAATCCCCTTTGCTTTAAGTTCATTCATTGTTTTTTCGCACTTTTCTCACAAGATACGAAATCATTGTATTGTGAATTCAACACAATAGTAAGGTTAGTATACCTCCTGTAATGCACCAGTAGCTTCATAGAGACATTGTAAAATAGCGCATATTCCTTTTTGCATAAACTCGTAAAACTCTAGCCGCAAGTTTTTCGTCTGTTTGAGTAGCGAAGAAATAATATAACATTACTTTGTCACTGAAAGTAATTCCCTCAGTATGGCAGAATAGTTTTACCTCTCTCTTTCGGAGGTACGATCCGCATGCAACCTGAAGTCGCTTTTCTAAATTTTTATTGGGACTCTTGTCACGCTCAGACAGCCAAAACCAGTGAATAAATAATATGTACATATTTTTAGGAATCCGCGACCTTTGCTGTCAGCTGAGGTGTTCGCAAGCCGTAGATTTAAAAGCGGTGTATAAATGGTATATTCATAAAACCTGTAAGATCTGAAGGTTGACATCTGAAAGGAGATTCATAAACGCACTCAGAAAGAACCACGGAGAAATATTTTGTGGAAGAGATACTGTAAGGGATCATTTACAATTTTCCAAGGTGGAAATACTTGTTTATATTCTGTAGCTTTCCGCAACTGCGTTTTTATGCAACGCTTGACAATATCAGCGCCCTGAATCTTCCGTTACGGTAACTAAAATGTGCAGCTTTGGATAGTAACGTGTGTGATTGTCGTAGTCTTTGCAATTGATTCTTGGAAGATTCAACATCTTGCTGTTTTGTATTAAAAACTTTAAAGGTACCAATGAATGCCTTTAGAAAATGTAACATATTTATACAGAAACAAGAATTACCCAAGATGGAGTATTACGTTATAAGTGAGTACTGTAGGTGCTAAATAACTATTCTCATATTGAGGGGGGATTTTGTGGTCATTTTTTCTGATAAATAAGGTTTTTTCAGTTGTTATTACACCTATATTATTTACTTTCCAACGTTTGGAGACAATCGGGGATCTCTTCCTCAGGGATGCTCGTGTTCCATGAGATATAATAATCTCTGGGAAGGGAATCTGTCATCGTCTATAAGCCTAGAAGTTTAAATAATATAGACGAGGCCGTTTTCAATGTGCTGTAAACTCAAATTTGCTTACAGTTTACTTAGATCTTAGTGAAACAGAAAAAAATAGGTGTTTTTGTGAAATAAATAGCATGTTAAAAATAATAGTGAATGTTTTAATTTTCATAGCCAGAATTAAAGCATATTAAACAAAATTGAGCTTAAATATTAAATTTCTTGTCCGTTTCCAGGGAAGAATGGGAACAGCTACTCGAAAAATTTAGAATGAGGCAGAATGAGTAAAAAGCAGAAAGTGTGCACCCCTCTATAGTTAGATTTAAACTACATAAACCAAAATGTAATTTGGACATTAGACATATATTCTAATTGTTAGATTTATTTAGCTTCGCTAGTACGCAAACGTGCGTATACATTGCCATAATATTGCGCCATAGACGTTCTGGTATTGTTACCAATAAATTTACTCGCACTAGTTTATAGGAAAGTTGAATAACTGCATCCGCTATGTGCTGTTGTCATCAAATCCATAGTCCCAGACACAGGAACACATCGCCAAACGATTTGCACTCTTTGATGACAGAAATGTATTTAGTACTGAACAAGTGATTAATTCGTCGTAAGCAGTGTAATACAAACAATTAGTTATACTGGAGTTGATCGTTAAGGTACGGACTCATACACGAAATGTCTGGTTCAATTTCCGCCAGGACCTTCGTTCCTGACTGAGACTTTTTAAGGTTTTTCTCAATCCTTATAACTGCCAAATTTCGGAGAGATATCCTAAACATAAGCTCAGCAACCTTTTCTTCCCAAACATAATTTAATTTCAGACATTGTCTGCATTCACCACCTATGGTGCCGTCTGCACAAAGAACAAACGTTAAACTCTACGAACAACTTTTGCCCACATTATACATTATAATTATACATTATAATACATTATATGTATTATAATGTATTACGTGAAGTAAATGATACCAACGCAAAGATGTGGGCAATGCTTTAATGTATATAAAAGATATTAGATTAGTTTCACCCGATGCGTCATTTACTAGGTGTAAATGCTATCAATTAAATCCCACATCAAAAAGAAATTTGGGTTTAGCATTGTAAACTTACAAAAAATGACGTTACGTTTATATGTTGTTTTAGTTTCAAATTATCATAATACAGAAGTGCTATAAGAATTAAAAAGTATAACTTTTAACAAAGGTGGTATTATCGATTTTTGCCCACAGTCTTAACCTAGCATGACAATTTAATTCCATACAATTGTTTATATATATACCTTACAAAAGTTTTTCTTAATACACATGATTGCTAACTTGCAGCTTCATATATGACTATTTATGTAGGAGACACACATGCCGTGTGCATTTAGAATCAACCTTGTAGATTTCATTGTTCTTGGATCCAGGGCATGGATTGAAATTGTGCTTACTTATGGAAAAATCGTAGGTTACTGAATGTTCCAACAGGATAGCAGCTTATAATAAGAAGCTTGGTTCGATACTTACAGATAGGAATAGGATTGGGAAGGATACGGAGGGCGAACGGCACAGAACGCAGGCTTAATGTACCTATGCCCCCAAAGGGGCACGGAGTAAGGACGATGTGAGGGGAGACCCCGGGAGGCCAGATCCAGACCTACGGCACAGATATTAACAGAGATACCTAAGGTTTCCCAAGTTTGAGGACTCATCGAAGTTTTTAGGTCTTTCGGGGCCATCTAAGGGGAACTCTGCGCGAGTCCAACGCTCCCAGATGCCGTCCCCTTTTGCACCCGAATACTACGGACAGCAAGAGACGGAAAGAGTTCCTATGCTCATATCATCCCTGCCAAGCTGCACCGAACGGCTTCTCTGGAACTTGCAACCGTGAAAGAACCAACAGGATGTAGGATGAATGAAATGATTAATGAAAAGAAATTGAAGGAGAGGAAATTCGGGGGTGTATTTATCCTTCCCAGGATTCGCTTGGCGACCTGGAAAAACCTCCGAACAAAAATATCCATGGGTCAGCAAGATCGGCCGCAGCTATCGAACCCAAGACCTCAAGAATGCGAGCCTCACAATCTACCATGGTGCCATCTCGCTGGGTATACCTACAAATAGTTGTAAATATTTCCGTACCACCGTATGAATAATATTATTGATGATGATGATGATGATAATGATAATGATAACGTAATGATAATAATTATAATAATAATAATAATAATAATAATAATAATAATAATAATAATAATAATAATAATAATAATAATAATAATAATAATAATAATAATAATAATAATAATAATAATAATAATAATAATAATAATAATAATAATAATAATAATAATAATAATAATAATAATAATAATAATAATAATAATAATAATAATAATAATAATAATAATAATAATAATAATAATAATAATAATAATAATAATAGTAATAATAATAATAGTAATAATAATAGTAATAATAATAGTAATAATAATGATGATGATAATAATAATGATAATCAATAACAAAAATATCAACAATAACAACAATAAATAATAATAATAATAGTAATAATAGTAATAATAATAGTAATAATAATAGTAATAATAGTAATAATAATAGTAATAATAATAGTAATAATAATAATGATAATAATAATGATAATCAATAACAACAATATCAACAATAACAACAATAATTAATAATAATAATAATAATAATAATAATAATAATAATAATAATAATAATACTAATAATAATAATAATAATAATAGTAATAGTAATAGTAATAATAATAATAATAATAATAATAATAATAATAATAATAATAATAATAATAATAATAATAATAATAATAATAATAATAATAATAGTAATAGTAATAGTAATAGTAATAGTAATAGTAATAGTAATAGTAATAGTAATAGTAATAGTAATAGTAATAGTAATAGTAATAGTAATAGTAATAGTAATAGTAATAGTAATAATAATAATAATAATAATAATAATAATAATAATAATAATAATAATAATAATAATAATAATAATAATAATAATAATAATAATAATAATAATAATAATAATAATAATAATAATAACAATAACAATAACAATAACAATAACAATAACAATAACAATAACAATAACAATAACAATAACAATAACAATAACAATAACAATAACAATAACAATAACAATAACAATAACAATAACAATAACAATAACAATAACAATAACAATAACAATAACAATAACAATAACAATAACAATAACAATAACAATAACAATAACAACAACAACAACAACGCCCTGTGCAATACATGAACTGATTTACTTATCCTAATGTACATTTCACTTCACATATCATGGAGGTGTGTCGTATGCAGCAAGAACGGGAGTTAAACGCTATGAAGAAAAAGAGTAAAGAAACTAGAATATTAGTGATATTTAAAGTACATGCATTAAGCTTAAATACACTCATACTATGTATTGCTCGTCGTAGAATACACATAAGGAATTACTCCGGATATACTTGATTTGGGTAACGTACATGTGTTTACAAATGCACTAGAGCTTAACAGCGCTAAGACCACAAAGTGGCTAGTACACTTAATTGCAGCTACAAATCCATGCTAACCAGCACACCACACAAGGCATGGTAAACAATGTCCCGAATTGCGTTCCGAACTCATTAGACTGTAGGTACCCTGCGTCACGACCTAGTTCATGCAACGTTCAGTAGGACAATAACACAAGTTCCGAAACCTGAATTAAATCAGATGACCAAACTTCAAGAGTTATTTAGCTTAGTCAATCCGCATTGCTCTTCCTTATTTTTCTCTTAATGGATGGTGATTATCTATACTGAAGCACATGAAGCCTATTTCCATGATAAATTAACTACGCCATGTGCTCAACTGTTCAGATTGCGGATTCTTTTAGATGTTTCATCACTAAATGTATAGCGACTTGTGATTGTTTTCCCAATGGTGGAAATGATCGTGAGGTAGGTTGTTTGACCATATTGGTTTTGTATTTTTTGTGACTTCTAAAAATATGTGAAATTGTACTTTTAGCATTTTGCAATCCAATGCACTAATTATAGCACCTCATGCCGAGCGAGATGGCTCAGGCGGTAACGTCTGCGGCCCGCATTCGAGAGGTCGTGGATTCGATTCCCACTGACCTTGGATTTTTTGTGGATTTTCTCAGGTCACTCAGGCGAACGCTGGGGAAGATATTTTTCTTGCATCCCTCGTTTCACCTTCTTCCATTTCATTCTCACTGCCTGGTCTTTACAGGTTGTAAGAGTCAGTGAATTCACGATGGATTGCACTATGGTGGTGCTTGCGCTCTGAAAATACGGTGCTTGGCTGAGGGGGTCGCTGTGCTCGACCGGCCGTCATCCCAGCGGGACTGATTTTTCAGTCGAAACTGGTTACCGGGGATCGAACCCGGGTGTTTCGCGCCAGAGTCAGTCGCGCTGGAAGAGAAAATCAACCCAACTTTAAAAAAGACAGGTGAAGCGCATGCAAACCACGTGGGCAGATCTCTTCCCGCCCATACAAGATTCTTTACAGTATTGAAGATCCCAAAACCCTTCATATGTCACAATGAGCGAAATAGAACATACTGAGTTGTATCATTTTATAGAATAAACCAATATACAGATACTATTGTCTTTTTTTTTTGTCAATACCAGTCAGCATTAAAGTCACATGAGTTTTTCCCTTCAGGAAAACTCAGCTTCCTAAGAACGGCTGATACAAACTGTTGAAACCTTACTATTGATAATATGGAAAGTGATAGTGAACTTTCAGACACAATGATTAGGGGTCCTTTCCCTGTTGATCACGGAGGGATTCGCTCACGTTAGCAGTTGGCTTATTGTGCGTCAGACCCTGGGAGGAAGGATGATATGAAAGTACCCTACAGGCGGCCAGAGCTTATCACAGGCGAAACTACAACTGCAGTGGGTCTCTGACAGGTGCAGTCAAGTTCTTCAGCCCGACGGCGTCCATAACGCATAACTGGCCGGGAGGGCTCGGGGCACTGACCATGTCCCACCCTCAAGTACTACACCCCACTCATAACGCCTCTAGTGGATTGAGGTAGGGGATGCAGCGTTCGGTTGGCAAACCTTGGCCCTTCACGGGCTGTTGCGCTAAGGATTTATTTTTTTATTTTCTCTTACAAGATTTAGGAGCTCGAGGTCTTTTCGTAATACTTCTTTAACCATCTGCCATGATGAACCATGATGTGCTATGTCAGTCCTGAAGATGGTTGATGTCCAGAAGATGTGCTGTTTCACAAATGATTTCATTTTCTCCGTCAAATTATATGAACTACTTAATGAAAATGTATGTTATTTTGTGAAACTAATGCACGGAATTGAAAGGAACTCGTTTCGGTCTCTATCCATTTATGAAATGAACTTCTGCTATTTTGGCGCTGAGATGCTAACCTTCATTCCTAACACAAACAGTATCCAACTAGCTTTGTACCTCTGTAAAGCACATATTGTTATTTTGAACCAAGAACTTCACTGAAACTCTCCAGAGCAAAGAAGGAAAACATACACATAATATTAAATCTAATGCGTTTATTTGCTATCTAAAACTAAGGAACGTTCGGCTCATCAGGAAAATGTGCTTTATTTACCTACAGTTAGGTTTTGAGTCTGAGATATCTCATTTTAAATCCTGATCGTATTTCTGAATAACGTATTGGTAAAATATCTAAATTTATTCACACATACATACATGGGGTGGGAATGTGCATATAGGGGAGTAGATAATACTCCTTTTTTGTTGTTGTTAAAAATGGTACTAGCAAAAATTTTGAGGCTTTCATGTACCTATATATTAAAAAACAAGCATGCTGCGCTTTCTGGATTATTTCTGGATAGGACGAGTAATGTGGCCTAATATAGTATCGGCGTCTAACTCCCTTTAAAAATGGGAGGCAAAAACGTTATTTGCATCTGTTCCTCTGGCGTTATGACTTAACACTCAGCTTTAAGACTATCTTTACTATAGAAAAGTCTAAAAGAAGCGTACGTTAATGGTTAGACCTTTGTGAAAGCACAGAAATAATTTTTAACATTATAGCACTCCCTATAAACTTCAGATTCCCATTGTTATCTAATCCTGAGTGTTGAAGTCCAAATCTCCTTTGGGTGATTTATCTCGAGAATGTTACCTCTAGAAGAAAATTATCACGTAGCTATCATCTATATGGACCGCAGACTTATAAATCAATGTTACTCATTTATCAATTTCACTTTATTGTCCATCTCTTTAGATTAGAACTGCTCTATGGCAGTTAAATTAAATCATAGGCTTCATATAACCTGTTCACTGTCGAGTTGGAAGATAAATGAAAAATAAAATATAATCGATATTAATTATCGATAGATGTAGGGTATGCAACCAGGTCTTTCTGGTTAGCATAGAGCAATTAAGCGGAAGAGCTGCAAATGTTACTTACGAGTAAACTAATTTAAAAAAAAAAAAACTGTGTTGCAGTATAATGTTTTCTTGTTATCACCTCATCAAGTTAATGTCAACTGCTGGCATTTCAGTATACAATAAACGTGCATTCTAATAAGCAATTAATTTTGAAGTTGAGCTCCCTTCAACGACTATTTTGCAGTATTTTATACGTCCTAGTTACAAAGAATGGTTTAAGCTGTAATCGAAAGAATTATTAATATTTTGGGTAGGTTTTAGCTTAAACTGAACTACTTTAAGAATACTGAAAAATAGAACATCGTTAGTTGGATTTATGACATCAAGAGATTCAAATTGCTCTCACGAAAGTGACAGTAAAGATATTAAAATTTGATGGGTCGGAAACAAATGAGCTCATTTATGAAAATCTGGCAATATATGTTAAACGTTATTTGCTATAAGTGAAACTGAGATTTTACAATAATTTAAGCTCTAGATGATTTAGAAAGCTGATAGAGATGTAACGGTTTTTATCATGTTGAAACATTTTGGCAGTAAATAGTTGTAATAAATTATGTGAGTCAATTTGCAATATTTTATACATTTTATCGAATTAACTGTACCAGGAAATTGCATTTGTGGAAAATCATCAGTAAATATGCGATTATTTATGCTGATTAAACGTATTCGCGCGTGGATGTTAGTACAGTTAAGTAGAAAGTATAGCATGAATATATTGAAATTAAATATTCCCCAAAAGGCTCTGAGATAACTGCTTATAAAATCATAAATGCTTTGAAGAAAGAAAAGTTTGGTTGCATGGGAGAAAATTTGGCATAGACGTTAGATGAAACGAAATTTGGGAGGAAACAGGTTAGTGTGTTCCCTTGTTTCAAGGCTCATTTTCACTTTCGCTACTACGTATAGCAAAGTAGAGGAGGTATTGTATTCCACTCAAAAATTCTATGTCGAGGTTTCGCCGTAAATATATGTTTTGAGGCCCCCTGAAGCCAAGAAGAGCATTTTTAGGAAAAGGGGCGTGTATGTGTGTCAGTCGGTGTGTCTGTCAGTCCGTGGACAACTTAACTCGATAACGAGAAGTTGGTTGAAAAACAAAAGGTGGTATTTAAGTTTATGTCTGTCCAGGATGCATACGAAGATTCTAAAGAAAGTTTCTCCAACCTAAACTACCCCTTACATGGAAAATCTTTTGAAAACTTTGATTCTCTTGAAAATGACTCCAACAATGCTGATCAAAATGCCACATGTTTGTGATATTTTTATGGCAGTTTTCTGGATATAGCCCATGTATACTTATTTAATCTGGATGACTTTTGCATAACTAGTAAACCGAAAAAGGTACACCAAATCTTACTACACAAAAATGTAGGTCTTACTAAAACAGACAGTTAATATCTACATAAGTTTTTTGTAAAGTGAACCATTTCGGAGCTATTCATTATTTGTGTGAGTTTTGGAGAACTTATACTTCTGTCAATTGGAACATCGTTATTCATTTTTATACTTTAACTTTGCAAAGAAAATGTAATTTCAAAACTTTAAAAGATTTGCCTACCGCTCAAAGTGTATTCCCATATTCTCCTTGTACCTACAAGAAGATAAGCAATAAGATAATTTCTGCAAGTGTTTATCTCAACTAACACGAAGAAGATATAGGAATAAGAGTTTTTAGAACGGTTAGCACAAGAGTAGAAGAAGTCATGTGAGTGCAACACGTCAGTTTTTTTGATAAATTGTCACAAAATATTAACATGCAAGGTATACTTTTAGACCAGATGATCCTTTACACTCTTGGAGTAATTAGCTTACTTTAATTAATTTACTTTAATCAAATGAGTTATATTGAACGCGTGAAAGTATGCACACTGATTACACAAAAATGCTGGTAATTCACCAAAAGAATTAAGGAAGAACTCCAAATTAAAATCCTACCCACATTCAACCAGGAGTCAAACCCAGAGTAACAGTGTGAGGGACAGTAATGTTACCTCGGCACTACCACGGTAACTAATCAACAAACTTGTCTCTGATGTCTATAATTAGTTTACTTCTAGTTACAGTACTCTAAACTGATTGCAAAACGCTCATTACCGTGGTTATGTTGTACCGCACACACTCTGAAACGTGTGAAAGTTTAATGAGCGATTATCGCAGTATCCTGCGTTAGGTAGTTACTACATTCCATGTACATCCCATGGTCGGTCTCAAACTACTTTATCGTAAACTCACGGCGATGGCTTCTCTTTCGCTGCTATCAACCTATAAATTCCTAGGAGTGCGGTTTTCTTCCGAGGTCGTCATCTGCGGTTGTGTGTGATTCTTTCCCTAATGACATCGGGGTCCTCCAAGATTTAGCGCTGATTTTTGGATTAACGCTAGAGATCTGAGATACCCCTAGGTTTATTTAAACGTTATAGTTTGCGACCGAGTTGCCTGACTAGGACATTTAACATTACACTTTACTCGATTGTCTGCTGCACCAACAACCTTATCTGTGTATTTTTAACCTTCCAGTATCACCAATCTGCAGTTGTGTGTCACACAGGTCAGCAAGATCCTGTGTACCTATTCTTCTCACATATTTCTGACATTGTTTCCCTCGTTAGTGTGCAATATTGCTTTGCTGTTGCAAGTAGTATGTTACTACCTGACACAAACAGATGTAAAAAGATACGATGTGCAAGATTCCAAGGATTTGGAAACAGTGCATCATCTACTTTGTGATGATGATCCAGTGGTGGCTCGTGGCTGGGAAACTAGGTGAAGAGTTAGTGAGAAAGAAAAGTATACCTATATTCATAAATATTATTTTAATAATTGTACTGACTTGTACAACGTAGGAACTACGGTGGGGTAGTCATGAAGTAGCCGGGACTTATGTATATAAAATATGGAATAATTTTAATTTTCGTGTCTTAAAATCATTTATGTTTTAGAAGTGGTTCACTATGATGGATTTACGGCAGTTGGTGGCGCCTTCAGCTTATCACGTACTTGGTCAGTAGTCGTAAGGGGATTATCTGCTTAGCATTTCTGCGATCCTCGCAACTTATGCTTCGGAAACAGTTGTTTTAAAAGGTAAAGTACTTCAGAGTTAGTTGATGTAATACTGCAATAGTTACATTTTCTAACGCTAAAATTTAGAAATATTTTAACGATTCATCCTCAAACAGTCGACAACTGGATTTAAATAGCTCATTTATTAGCCTCTATTAAATTTTTACTCACCTTAACTAGTGCTGACACTCACGCTTGCCCGATATGACACTACGTTGGAGTACGTTAATCAAAAAAAGTATGCAGGTCCTCAGAGAAAAATCTGACAGCTTACTACTGTAGCACCCGGCAGCATATTCATCTACGATGGAGGTATTTGAGACGGCATCAAATGTGTCGTACACCATAAGAACGGCGTTCTCAGTTGCTAGCAGTACGTTGGGTGGCGCACTACCTTTGTTTTCTGCACTACATTCACAGAAAGCTAAAGGAAGACATGTAAAGATCAATACAAATAGCAACATTATTATTCAGTTTTAAAGGAGATAAATTATGTGTATAAATACATTTAAACACGGACACCTTCCACAATAAATAGGTGAATTCAAAATAGCAACCGTATCCAATACAAAGGCAGAAGCGGATCAAAGCCATAAACACTACATATCAGAGTATATAACTGGCAGGAGAGAAACAATATAACAAAACCGCAGATGACCACGAAAGAAAATAGCGCACTACTAATATATACATCGTTGACAGTGAATGGTTTAAATGGCGCATATTTCATTATTTTTAACAAGTCTCTCGACTTACAAAAGTATGAAAATATAGTCCTCCACCTTTTAGTTTTGCTGTCTCTCTGAACGGGGAAAAGCTCAACAGTAAGGCTTATTTTAAACTGTCAACTGTTCTGCAGCTCATTTTTCTTTTTTTTTTCGCTTCGGTCTGCTGTAGCTTAAAAACGTAGCTGACCTAAATAAACAGCTATAACCCACTACATTGTTATGTGCTGTTTTATGACTTTAACTGGAAAGTAAAATACGATTTCATTCAATAACAATCAAGTCTAAAATTGGTTCGTGTTTATTACAGTGCAAAAGTGCTGCAGTAACCAGTTCATTGGCTATAACCTCACAACACACATTCTGTTTAGATTAAAAGTTCTGTCCAGTTTAAGCAAATTAATTGTTCTACGGATTCCTCCCTTAATTAACATAACATTGCACCTGAGGAGTAAGGTGGGTTATCTCCAAAACTGGTATTTTTTGGATATAAATACCTCTAAATTTACAATTTCATGCACAATTTCTTGATACTCACAGGTCGTACGCAGTACTGATTTGAACATAACGCTTTATTTTCCTATGAAAATCTACATTTCTATTGCCTTACAGTGTGTCTGTCACTTTTTTCTCACAGAATAAGGACAATTGAATTATTTACATCTTAATTATACTGTGCTCTCCAACTCGTATTGTAAATTGCTATACAGTTTATACCAGGGGTGCTCAACAAGCAAGCATACCCTCGCTTCCCCATCACATGTTATTTTCCCCCTCCACTCACCAAGGCAAGGAGAGCCAGTCCTAGTAGTCACAGACAGATGGCGCGGAGTATCGTAGTACATACGATTGAATGGGAGGACGAATATTTTTGTTTTCGAGATGAAGATGATAAAGTAAAGTGCTTAATTTGTAAGACTGGTAGTTGCTGATTTATACCATTTCTCTTCCTTACTTTCCGTGTTCACAATAAACGTTATTCTCCCGGAAAAGTACAAAAAACTTTTGAAGTAATTCTACGATACATTCTTTTTACAAGTTGAAGACCTAAACATATTTGAAACCAAAATCCAATTATTTTGCACTTTTGAAGTTCCCATGTAGTGAGGCTTCAAACGAGCTACAAAATATGAACCTACCTTCATTGCAGAATTCCATGACCGCAAAATGTTCTGAGAAAGAAGGGTGGAAATTATTTAGGTCTCTACCATGCTCTGGGTATCCAAGATTGCGTTTGTTTGCATCTAGTTTAATAGCAGCCTTTGGCTCTACTGACATCTGGGAACAAACATTTTCAAAATGAACTACATTAAAAGTGAGTATCGCAGTAAGATAAGTGTAAATCAGCTTGCTTATCTTTTGAGACTGCACTTCATCTTTTGCAGCAAATATTGAGAACACTCTGAAACGTCAAACGTGCCAAAGAGTAATCCTCAGAAACATCGTGGGTTAATCAGGAGTAGAATATGAATGTGTACGAATTTGATTTCCTGTACATAAGAATTTCCCGCCACTGGAACTCAGTAACTACGGATAAATGCGTCATTTTGTCCCAGCGGGTGGAAGGAGGTGACTTCAACCTCCCCTGACTTGCCTCGGTGGAGCATCGCAGGGTTATGCCATATTAGAAATGAGTACTTTTGAATTACTCACCTCCCAAAAAATTGTTATTCGTGAGGTATAGTGTGCCTGTATTGTTTTATTTTACCTCTCGCCAAAGTGTAGGAAATGGAATTAGCAGTTTACTTCTCAGATACAGAACTATTACTCAAATATTAAAAACCAATATTTCGAAATTGGAGGTCATATTACGTGACTTAAAATTGGAGAAATGTCGCGATAAATACATTGAGAGCGTTTATAATCACCTTTTGCTTTCCCTACCCTGTAGATACATAGTGGCTAGGAAGGTATTGCACATAATTGGGTTCATATTGGACGCCCATTGGCTACTATGCTTCTCAGCGTCTCATACTACTTGGGCGTTAAGACCCTTAGATTTGCTCTGAGGCCTTCTTATCTGGCATGAGATTCCATTTCACACCATTAATGGGACCACTGGTATTACTTCCCTTCGGAGGGATTTCTACTAAGAATTCTTTGTATGCTTTTTTACTCCCAAAGCCTAGAGAAAGTGTTCCATTCCACGAAAAAATACCGATATTTTACCGGAAAATACACGGTATGAGGCCCCTGAATCCACAAACGCGTTTTGTTTATGTGTGTGCTTATGAACAACATAACTCAAAAACGTAAAGTTGGATAAATACTAAACGTGGTACTTCATTTTAGTATCTTCCAAAGATGCGACACGAATACTTTCAAAACAATTCTCTCGCACCATACTATCATTTACAAACAAAATATTTCATAATTTTGATCCGTTCAAAAGTCGACGATGAAATATAGTTTACGAAATATATTTAGAAGACAAAAAATTTAGACCTTGAATTTTAAGGGAATAACGTACGTAGCTTTCTTCATTTAGAAGGGATTCTGTACGCCCTTGCATAACTTGTGTGCCTTAACCTTCTCATTACCAAGGGGAGAGGGGGTAGTTTACGTCCAACTTCTGAAATTTTTTAAATGTTCTTTTTTCATTTTCTGATTATAGGTATGAAGTTAGTGATTATTGTCAATTGATATTTCCACTACTGAATTGCGTAATTGTTTCAAATTTTTCATTGTTGGTCTTTTTGAGAAACAAACAAATGTCAAGGTGTGTATAAAGTACTACCCTGTCGATATAATGTGATTAGTGTGAAAAAGTAGGAATAGTTAAACAACGTTATATATTACCTTTATAAACATGACAAGATATAATACTCAGTTTTAAAGTAAATTTGTTTTAACAATTGCTGAGATACCCCCTTACCATTGGTGGTCACCTCCGTTGGTTATATTAGCTCTGTGATAAGGATTGGCATAATATTTAATGTAATTCATGTAAAAAAGAAAAAAAGTAATAGTTAAGGGGACCCGGCAAGGCATATAATGATGTTAAAATTCAAGCTTTCAAGGAACATTTTCTCAGAAGCTATATTGTATGTACTTCAAATTTTTACAACACATTATATGGACTTTTGTACACACTATAACATGGGGGTTTTTGGTAGAATAATTATTTGAAGAGTAAATAACTCTTTTGCAGTAGTCAACTTTTGCATTAAAAACATCATACTAATCACTTCAAAATTTCAAAACTACAGATAATTTTTTAAAAATTGGCCAGCTAAAATGTATATTATTTATACAAACATAACGACTGAAAGTATGAGCGTTCGATGCCTAACAGTTTCTGAAAAAAAAAATATTCCTTATGTATCAAAAATGTAGTTTTGAGATATTGTACTTCAAAGTTAGAACTAACCTTTACAATACACTCCAGCACCATAAGGTTAGATTGCCATGATAAATCAGTAATCAGTGTTACCAAAAATTAGTATGACCATTTCAAAAATTTTCCACAATATTTCCCTCCTAAAATCACCGAGAACACACCCACTAAAAGCAGCACCTTGGTAAATACTCTATAAAAATCCTTATAAAAGTGATATCAAGATAAAATTTGAATCAGTTTACTCAGAAAAATCTCTAGTATTTTTACATACAAAAAAATGTATTTTTACTCATATTTGTCTTACCGGGTCCCCTTAAACAGTGATAAATAACTACATTTATAAACATGGGAAGATATAATACCTCATTTTAAAATAAATTTGTTTGAAAAATTGCTTAGACATTGTGTTACCAGTGGTGGTCACAAAGTACCACCGTAATCTAAGTTAAGAAATAAGACTTGGTAGTGCTAGGGGTGATAAGCAAAAGTGCACCACACAAAATATGTAGATAACTTTAAGATACACAATTTATTCCAAGTAACCTTTCTTGTGTCATAAGCCATTTTGGAGATACCCGTTATTAATCGCTCGAATTGTTTAACACTTTTTTTCGTTTTTAAGCGTTCTCGATATTAAATTGCTTGTAACGCTTGCATGGAAACAGACTTTTGTGCCCAACATATGGTCACATTTCTTAAACTTTTAGGTAATACCATTTCCTTTGCGTCTGTAACGAAATAAGTATTGTTGTTATTTATGTAAGGATTTATCTCGATAAAAATGAAGTAGTTCAAACAAAAGCTTATGTAACAATGGTTTGTAAAATCACTAATAAACAACAGAGGACAGATCAATTCATGTGAGTGTGACAGATTGTCTCTTTTCTCCATCTTTCATACATATAGAGAAAACCACTTTATAAAAGAATCTCAGATACGCGTGCTTTGACATTTGATGGGTAAGGTGTCTGTTGCGATACAATAAAAATTTATGAGGAGTTACAAGGGGTACTCGTGAGCAGTTTATGGGAATGATAGGTAACCTTGGCAGGTGGCGCTTAATCCCAAAATCAGTTCTCTCGGGCATTTGTAACGAAATTTTTGAGGTGTAGCGAACGTAGGTAAAACAATAATGTAACAAAACGATAAAACCCAAGTCCTCTTATTTTTCTATCACTTTATTGTCCTTTAAAATTATATTACAAATAGACACTTTTCTTCTTGTAGTTAACACAGTCCACAGTCTTTCCTGCTATTACAACATACTGCTGCTCTTCTCATAACCCTGCTCTATCCTTTCAGAGTCTTTCTTCGCGTTCTCTGTCTCGTATACACTTTACTACGGCGCTACAATAACTCGCAACGACCACGTATCTTCCGGGACGACACACACAGGCACTTGCAGCAGTCTCACACACGCTGATACACTGACCGACTTATTTCCGTAGCTCTACTCTCAAACTCACTCACACTCTCTGACTAATTCCTTCTCTGGCCTCCTTTTATACCAAGAAGAGGCACGTATCGCGATGACTCAGCTAGAAGCTTCAGGAACGTTCTCGACCCCTTTTGCTTTTCTACCGCCCATTGTCATTTGTCGCATACACATACCAGACATGCGAAGAAGTCTGACCTTGCCCCATTGCTTGCTCACCGACCCGGCATTGGCGTCAAATAGCTGGGACTAATTAAGACTCTCTATGGCGACCTGGAGCTCCGTCGGGGTGAAGAACTTATCTGCACCTGTTAGGGACCCACCGTGGTTGTAGTTCCGCCTGTGATGCGTGCTGACTGCCTGTAGGGTACTTTCCTCTCATCCTTACTACAAGCCATCGGCTGACGTGGTTGAATCCCTACCGTGACAGACAATCCATGAAATGTGCCAAAAGCTTTTCTTGTAACTAAAAATGGTCAAAGATATAAAGGGTATTGCTGTTCTTCATTGGTCTAGTATAAAAAATAATATAATTTATAAGTACTAATTCCACATGATATTAACAACAAAATCTTAGGCACAGTATAAAAGTAATTATAGTGTGTTAAATGCTAAATATGTTGAAGAAAATTAATTATTGAGTTATAATTCACATAGCAAAACGTTTGAACTTATTTATTTCTTATTTTAGATTCTGGCAAAGCAGATAGTATTAAATACTTCGGAATGCTTGCAGCTCTTATTCTCCTGTATGGGAGGCACACAACAGGCATCATATAATGTTATTGTCTCTATCTCAGGAAATAATAAACGAAACCAATTGAAAAGGGAATAAAAGATATTTCCAAGTTTGTAGACTATTTAACCCCTGCCCCAGGGTATATTTGTGTGTTACATCCCCAAAGCGTGAAGGGGCATGGAGGAAAGTTTTATTGTTGTTCGTCCCTAGGGTGAAAGAGAGGGAAAATAATGGTCTGTCTGAGATGTGCTCCAAGTAATAAAATACAATGTGGTTCTCCACAACCAACTGTAGAAACGCAATCATGTGGTACATTTTACTTATATGTGCTATACTCGTTGCTTTGTCCTTCATTAAGTAATACTTTCGGAGCTGAAAATTAAGTGTACAAACATAAAGAAAAAAGTTGGCTACAGAACCCTTAAAACTAAATGGCATCAATTGTTTGCTCTTAATGGACTACTTATCCTGTTGTTGTGTTGAGGAATTGGCTGAACTAAAGTCCATGATATATATGACTACTGTGAATATACTCTTATTTATTTATACTAGTGCAAGAAACCCTTTTAATGTTAGCGTAAGTACATAAAACAGATTTTGTTTTTTAAAGCTACTGAATTTAATCGAAACAAGAACAAAAATGGTGTCGGTACCAAAAGAAGGGCACATGCATATTATTTGTGCTTTGAGATGATGAATTAAGTTTTTGTAGCCTGCACTCCTTTCATACATAGTTGTTGCTCAATTTCCTATATTATTTAACTAATGTTTAGTTAATTCTCCTCCACGCCTCAACTCTAGGATAGCAATTCTGTGCATGAAATCGAATTTTTATTTTTGGACGCTGTTTACTACTATTGTTATTAGGGTCCCAATCCTAAGGAACCGTGAGAGACCGCTTTATTTTGGTCAGAAACCTCTTTATCAGGCTTGAGGTTGTTTACGTATCGTAAATCTACGATCCTGGACTGCCGGCTTTATTTCCCTTCCGAAGAAAGCCATGTTGAGGATTTTTACTCCAGAAAAACCCATCGCCCTCCGCCAGGTTTGAACCCGCGACTTAGAGAACCAGAGACTGGCATTTGACCTAGACCAGTGATATTCAATGTGAGGTACCCCCATGGGTACGCGAAGACTTCTTAGGGCATACGTAAAATTACTTTTAATTTAATGCTTCTTTGTGTAATATTAAATAAGTTATAAATGTTATAATCTATTTTAGATGTGGCTATATACAATTTGAATCAAGGTTTACTTTTTTGTGTAGTGTTTAACGCCCCCTTTTTTTCTACGGTACCGCAGGCGGTGACACTGATGATACACGGAATGAAGATGGAACACTGGTGGAATGAGATGACGGGGGAAACTGGAGAACCCGAAAGAAACCCGCCCCAGGACCGCATCGTCCACCACGAATCCCACATGCAGTTGCCTGGGATCGAACCCGGGCTGCAAGGCTAACTCTAGGGCTAGGCCAAGGTGTATGAGTTGAGATGGAAAATTGTCTTTGGGGGTACGCGGAGAAAAGTGGTTGAATACCACTGACTCAGACTATGGAGGATCACATAACTTTGTCGGTCTGGGTGGCTCACTTGGTTAGACGCTGGCCTACTGATCCCAAGCTCGTGGGTTCAAACCCGGCCCAGGCCGATGGTTTTTAAGTGTGCTTAAAAAACGACAGCTCCATGTCAGTAGATTTACTGGCAAGTAAAAGATCTCCTGCGGGACGAAATTCCGGCACACCGGCGACGCTGATGTGATCCTGGCAATTGACAGCGTCGTTAAATAACAAAATAATTAATTAATTATTACCACATAACTTTCGTGCTATAGTATTAACATAACACACAAAATAAATATTTAGATGAGTAGTATATGCAAAATTATCAATTCATTCTGAGATTATTCATAAACGCCCTCATTTTCACATTTGCTTATTTCAATACCTGTATATTTAATTACTGTGACGAACATTATGGATATATATATATGACTAAATTCTTCAACTTCTATTCTTTTCTTATCCATTTTAATTACATTTTCAGTACATATTTATGTTGCGACCGCATTTTTCTGTGCAAATTCTCATTCCTGTACATTGATTGGCTCAAGAAATATTGCAGGTTATTTAAATAAATTAATAGTTGCACTCGCAAAGTCTCTGGCGACAAAATTTTCATCCGAACATTTCAGAAGTTTACAAAGAAAAACTAAAATTGGATTGGGTTTTTGTATCTGATCATTTGTTTGGATTACAGAAATAGATAACTATCTAGTTTCATTTTTTTTAATATGGAGTAATTACCTATTCTGAAGGATAAAGGTCACACTAAAATTAATTTGACATCAAAATCCAATAACATTTTTATTTGCGGTGCACGTTGTCACCTACTGTGCAAGTTTCAAGCCATTCTGGTAAGAAATGCTTCGACAGAACATTTTGGATAGAGCAAAATGCTAAAGAAATTGCAATCCCAGGACAAAGAAAAAAAAAAGAAGAGCTTCACCAGAATTGCACTGGACCGTATGTCTCCCTCTCAGACCCATTGATTCTTTTTTCAGAGGATATTTTCTGCAATTTATGATGTTTTCTGGCCTGTTGAACATGTTCACAGCTCCTCTACCTGCTTTGTACAATCTGTTGAACATCCCTTGACAGCAACAATGCTGATGAAGGTATGGGCTGCTTTTTCTGACTGAACCTAGTGCTTTTAGTGTCATTTAATGAGCCCTGATAAGTTAACTAATGGTCGTATCCACAGCTAATTCCTGACTCTTCTTGGAGATACAGGGGGAGATACAATTGCTAGGCACATAGGATTCAACTCTGAAAATTAGAATGGGAAATTATAGTCTTGGAAGTTTAGAAATTTGTATAGTAACACTCGCGTTTCGGATATCAATTAGCAGTTTGAGAGTGGCAACATGTGTGGCCAAGTTGCCTTACGGTAGTACGCAAGTGTTTGCTGTTATCGATTATTGGAAGTAACCAAAGCTTAAAGACCGCGATCGAATTATATAGATTTAGACTATTTCAGTTTAATATTTGTCAACTAACGGTAACATACACTTGGCATTATTATTACTGAAATAGTTTTAAAACTATGATATCTGGTACGTCAAAATATAGGAGATATAATGTAGCAGTTACCATTTCAAGGGATAAGATTCAGAAACGGCTGAATTGCTTAACCTCAATTGTCAACAACTCCAAATAGATAATTATTAGCCTCTATTAAGTTTATCACCAATCCATCTGGTGTTGCTTATCCTCATATTTGTCCATGTACATCCGGAAATAAAGATCCCTTAGTCCTTCACTGGGGCAGCTGACTGCAGATACGCTGAAGAACGAGATTGGAGACGTCGTCAAAAGGTGGCGCATATCGTCATCGGTTTGAAGACAGGATCATGCCTGATGCGTGGCTAGACCAGAGGGGTATCATTTCAAGTACCTTTTATAACAAAGGGTAAGTGTAACATACTAATACTGTTTAGCATTTCGTAAGGGATGAACGGGGGACCAGTGCCCCGCAAGCACGAATGGTTTCATATGGCAGCGCTTTGCCATCGGCAGGTTTTCAATCACCTAGGTATGATTCCCAAGCTGAGTGGCGTTCAAACGTTTGAGCGCGAATTCGGCCACAAATCTGACGACATGGTTCCCTAGGAAGCGTGGCAATTAGGAGATCGGCGTGGCAATGCATCCGTAGAACGTGTAGAAAATGTGACATTGTCAATACGTAGTGCGGTGTATTGACACGACTGGTTGGAGTGCCAGTATAGACGCTAATCGCTGGCTGTTTCTTAACTGACTTAGGAAGTGAAATGCTGGTCTTTAAAACTATAACCTCAAATGTGACAATTACAAACATCACACCATTGAGAACTTTTGGGCAGTAATTAATGGTAAAAGCAACCAAGTGATACGGCGGATTTAATAAAAATTTCACATTTTCTGATGTCCTCGCAGTACAAAGTTCTAGCAAAATAAACATGGTGTTTGTGGTCATAAAAAGCAGGTTTAGTATTGTGGTTGTGAGCACCATTTCATGGAAAAATTCCTAAATCACATTTTGTCTGTTTCACCTTTTTGTAATAACTATATTGAGCTTCACTACATACAATGTCACTTTTGTCTATTAACTGCCCGTTTTCCTTACTTGTCTGAAAAGGGGGCCTTTAATATTACACAAAATGCCATTTTATTGTATATTTCACCTCTGAAATTGGGAATAAGGTGAGAATGCTTCTGAATATTTCAACACTTTCAGTGCATAATGTGGAAAGCAAGTTGTTAAACAATTTTTTACGTGATGTCGCGCATTTATACAAACAGGTGGTATTTGACCTTGAGGTGGTCTTAAGGCCCCTTGACAAGTTAAAAAAAGTGCGCTCAGATTTTAGGACTGTAGCATGTTTTAATATTAAAAAAATCGCAGTCTAAGGTACAATTTTATTTCTAAATCCTCCCATATGAACAGGTAGGTGCCTCTACATGGAGAATTTACATGCATTGTAATCTGTTGCTTATGAGCAGAATAGCCATTCAGAGGACCGAAAATGCAGTATTAGAGTACCAAAGTATTGTTTTTGTCCCAAACCTCACAATCCTATCATGGTAATAAGCAGCTCGCAAACGAAGTACAACGTAAGTAAAAAAATAAATTAAAATAAAGCGTGGGCTATGTCTTGTCTAATGCCAGTAAATACAGTAAATACACTATATTTTCTACTCTGAACACATCGTCTAGTATTGCACTTCTGACAAATGCATATTGCTCCAGCTGAAATGTTTTCATTCCAAAGATTATTCAACACTTGCTTCACACACTCCATATTAAACTCCATTACAGCTTTCAGTACTGCAAGTTCAAGTTTATTCCTAGACACACACCTATTGTAAACAAATAGCTCCACACAACATTGTGAAGAGAGTCATCCGAGTTCTGTGTCGTACCCTCGGCATAGCGTTTTAGCAGCTGGTCAGAACCAAGTCGCTGATCCGGAGGTAGAATTTTAGTTACCACTTCTGGAGACAACTTGCAGGAAATTTTCTTGTGATTTTGTGGATGTAGATTGGGGACAATTTACATGATTGAGTTTCTGATCCGTCGATATGCAGGGTCTCAGTGGGTGCGTACTCCTAACCACCGGCCATTTAATCACTATGCACCACTATTTAAAAACGCCCGTCAGACCTTTAAAAATGGCACTGGTTTAAAAGTCATTGCACTTTTTAATAGAAAAATCATTGAACAATTTTTCAACACAAAAATTTCAAAATCAACATTTTTTACCAAAAGGGCCAAATCTCACCCCTAACTCCCCGCTTTATCGTTTAATACTTTTGAACATAGATATATGCAAGGAATTAGACATTATTGGTGAATTGTTCTAATTTTAAATACACCTGTTCTTGTGAAACTTTGACATACAGTAGAGAAAGCCAAGATAGAGCTATTTTTATTTTTAATCTAAGATGCTACAACAATGTGTTAATGACCCCTTGTTAGGCCAGGTATGCAACATCAGATTGATTTCTGATCTAGAATTACATAGCAGGTGAGATACTAATAATTCAAGCAGTTGTCACCTGCTAAATAGGTGTATTATACAGCTGTTTCCTAATTTCTTTTACAAAAATGAGCCAACCAAAATGGTGAAACCAGGGGTGCCTATCTAAAAGGCTTCCGTAGTATTATCCGAATGGCTGTGATCATAAACCATGGACGATTTACTCAGCGCATTTTATGGGATTAATGATGGACATCAAAACCAGGCATTATGGTGCAGAATTTCGTAGTAAAGCTTTAATTCTTGAGTAGTTTACGACTAGTGTATTTTCCCATATAGCGAGACAATAAACTGTTCAATCAACCCAGTAAAGGCATTAAAACTTTTATTTGGGTACTGAGGTATACGAAATGCTTTGTAATATCGTTGTCATGAATTCTGAAGTAGTTATGCAATAAGATACCACGTTGTGAGACACAAAAGGACTACTTAAATTCAGTATATTTGAAAAAACTTGTTTCCTAAGTATTAATATATACTGTATAATTTATAAAAAACTTGATGAAATGACAGTATCTGTAAGAGGTATGAGGGGGGGGGGGGGGCTGGGTACCTGACTAAATCTATGAGAGATATTTTGTAGATATGCCTTTGTCGGGGCTCCCCTGGTAGCAAGAGGGGGGTTGAGAGGAGACGAAGAGTGGTCGAATCTAGGAGACACGACAACAGAGGGCAGAGTACCTACATTTTACAGATGGAGATTCCCCGGTGGCAGTTTGTACAACCGGCTACGCACCCTTCTGCAGGCTTACACATTTCTAGAGTTGTAGAACTACCGTAGGTTACCGTAGACTATCTTAAGTAAGTGTAGACTACGGTAGTTTCCTTAATAAGTACAATTGGCCAGTCAAGAACCTGTGCGTTAGGTGTATTGCATAGCTATCAGGCACTATCTGTGTTATGTGATCAGAAACCGGAAGCATGTAACTTTGAAGATGAGAGAGGATATATAAATTTCCACTTAACCTACGGAACATTAGTGTCTCCAAAACATTTGGAAACTTCTTTAAGTATACCACAGTTCGCTAAATAGTACCAGCGTAACTCTACACATTAAACTGGAGACTCGGGACTCGGAGGCCGCCTCCAATCCCGGGACGAATGCTTGCAGAAAAAATATTCCCTGCCGTGCAACGCCAGAGACCCTTGTCGACTTTTGCAACCCCGAAACAGCCAAGTAGAATGAAATTAAAGTGAAAGAACAGGTCAAGTGAAATGACAAGTGAGGTCAAATGGAAGTGCAGGAAACTCGGGGTGTGTAGCTAACCTACCCAGTATTTGCAAAGCGATCTGGTGAATCCCCGAAGAAAAAAGAAAAACATACGGTCCACGAGGGTGGGGCACGGCGACCGAAACAACAAGCTCTGAATGCTAGTCGCAAGGGTGACCGCGGCGCCACCTTACTCGGTTAGTATCAGTAGTAAGTTCAGATAGTAAGTGGTTTGTTTGTAACAAGGTAAGTCATTCATTCCTAAAGTTTTTCAGGAGGTACGTAACCTACGAAGTAGATGTGTCTAATACCTGTCTCTCTTACCAGCATCACAATTCGTGTGAATGTTTACATAGAAAAAGGCTTAATGAAAACTGGTTTCAAGGCGACTATTTCATACATAGTCAATAAATTATTATACACAAATTATCAGCTGGTTATTCTGTTCCTTTGTACAAATTATCACTCGCTCATTCCTTTGTTTGGTCAGTGTAGCCAACTGTGTCCCATAAACCGCTGGAAAACAATTTCTTACACCTTAGAATCGATTAACAATCAAAACAGCCCTCCAGTTCAACTTTACAGCTGTGTGCATAGCAGTTGTTCCTTTAATAATTAATGTATTGTTTTCCAAAATAGAGGTTATTTGTTAATTTTAATAATAAAGCAAGATTTATTTGAGATTATAAGCTGTTTTCTGTTATAACAGGAAGAGATCGAAATCCGCGTAATTCTTGAGTTTCGTTTGCCTCAATTGGCAGTGTCATGTTCTTATAGGGTTTAACATTTCCGGTAAAATCTTTGCGGTAACGTATCTAAATTCATATTTTATTGATGAAATAGTCCAGATAAATGTCATTCGAGACTCTGACCTTTCCATATAACGTCTCGTCAAGTAAACGTCTTATGATATTACTTGTGATTATTTAGCTCACTGTTAAGTTAGTTTCATTGTTAAGGCAATTCATTGGTAAAATTGGACGAGTTTGCTTTTTACTGTATTTATACCCCGTACTTTCATTGGGCGCACTTGCTATGCTAATATCGACAATATTATCACTTTGTGCTACCTTTGAAACTTATCTGAACACAGTACCTACTATAATACACATTCTAATTTTAAATGTCTTTTTATCAGAGCTTTCCTTTCACTACGTTTCATTTATTAAAATGGCGCAGGTATCAAAATATTTGCCCGGCTACGTTTTAATTTTCAGCAACATGAATGATTGCTTAAGAGATTTAGATATCCACTTTTGAGCTTTTATGATTCCGTTATTGTTCTTTCATACTTTCATAGTCTTATATATATCAAATTAAAAGGATGCCAAAATGCAATTGGCTTATCCTACATTTCTAGCATAGCTGTATTTGAATTTTTAAAGAACTCCAATGTACGGTTCTTTATAATGGCCTGTTGAAGGCAAAATAAAATGCTTCGTAGTGTAAGAAACCGTTTGACATATGGAATATTTCTAATTAACACAATCAAATTAAGAAATACAGAACAAAAAAAAATTATATCTCTGAACTAAATGCAAATAGCGAATTGAAATTTTGTATGTGACCCCTACATGCATATTACATTAGACTGTGTATAAATGCAAGGTCGCCGTGATAGAAATTGTGTATTTATACGTAGGCTCTTCATAGGTGCTTTGAAACATATCTGCACGCATAGGTTCTTTGACCAAAGAATCTGTACGAGATGAGACGATTTGGTAAATTCTCACATGAAGAAGTAGATGAAATAAAGAAAATTTATATAATAATTTAGTTAATCAATAAATTTGTTTCACAGAAGCTCTACTTTCGTTATTTTAGCGAATAATAGATAAGCAGTAGTCAAAAAAGGAGATCTAAAAACTAACTACTTTTGTATTATGTTACATAACCTTAATTGATTACTACCATGTAAGTGTTAAATATTCATTTTGCCTAGTTACATAACACTTAGCAGCAAAGATCTGCTGTTAGTAATAATCAGGTAAACTTCAGGGAGCCTTGCATGGCAAAAATGCAAGTTATGATAGCTTGATATGGATTGAAGCCCATGTAAAACGCTGGAAACTTTTACTGAAGCTGTAACAAAAGTCAAGTTTATAGAATGCAAGCACAATTACAACGCACTCATAGCCTCCCAGTGAGAGAACAACCTATCACAGGGATCCAGTGTCAAAATCAATGCAACAGATATCGGTGGATGCATAAAAGTAACGAAGCGATACCCTGTAACCAATAACAAATACAACTACACCCAAAATGGCAGTTGTTCATTCCCATCACACGGATGATGTTTAATTTATATTCCAGTTCTGGCGTGAGCTACACCACACGCATTTTGATATAGCATATATTATATATGCGCCATTTTATTAATAACATTAAAATATTTATTAGACCTAAAACCGTACTAAAGGGCTTTAGCATACAAGTGAGGGTACTGTATGATTGCCGAATCCGACCAGTAAATAGCTAGAGTAGCATTTAATGGTCGCTGTACTCGAAGGTACAAAGTAGTTCAGTGATATAGTAACTATTATGTGAGTCTTCAAAGCTTACGGGATAGTTTAGGATCTTTTACCATTTTCTTCCTTACCTTGAACTGAGAATTCGGTATTTCTGACTAATGTAGTCTACAAACTGTATAAATCGCTTACATTGCTAAAGGTCTTAGCTGTACTAGAAATAATTTTATGCTCTTCTGTTTCTACTCACTTGTGGTAGAACTTATCTCATTAAACCTATTCTACAGCATTGTATTCCAGTATATATTATTATAGCTCAATACCTATATAGTCATGGATAAAAGCTCCTACTTGCTTAGTGTCTTCCCCTAATGTGGTTAGGGCAAGTTAAGTAAATAAAAAACTAAAAAAATAATTTAATGTATCAAGAGAGTTGAACTATTGCATACAAAATCCACAGTAGGTAGGTATATAGAGGAAAAGCTGGTATTACGGGACGGTTATCTTTGGATGTCTTACCAGAAACAATTGCTCCTAATAGTCTATAATGCAGAATGACACATCACTTTATGTTAACATCAATTTTTTAACAAACAAAACTATAGTACTTCGGACAATCTTTAAATTTGGTTAGTAATATGGGACAGAGTACTAGAGCATTCAAATGCACCATTACTCATAAAACGTGTAATATATGCTTGTATTTTCAAACGTGTAAGGAAGTGGAACACAACAAATTTGATTTCAATACATTAAAGGCATTGTTTGTCCAACAAATAAAGTAATTAAATTGGTTTGTCAGTCTTTTCATTGGAAATAAAAAAATGCTTAAGACTTACAATAACTTCTAAAGAGCACATCAGTTTTAAGCACGAAATTGGGAAATGAAACTGTCATTTTCAAAAGCAGAAAGGTACAGGTGCACCCATCTGTCGCAATTGTCCCACTTGATCCAGAGTTCCTTGAGTCCCGAGTACCTGAATTCACCACCACAAGAACTTTATTCAGGATTTATCTCTTAGGTGTTTATTATTTGTTTATTATTTGCATTATTTGGGGTTACTAAAACTCGTACAACTGAAGAGATGGAGACATCAGTGTCATAAAAACGTTCTTGCCGGAATGTTAGTCTACTTTTGGCTTTAGAGCCTATACTCCATTGGGTTCTCTTTGGATCATTTCTTACATATCTTGGGTGAGATTCGCACGTACTTGTTGAAGGCTGAACTTCATCGGAAACTGTGGGAAGCTTTTAGAGGCACAAATAGAGGGATTTTGTCGTCCTGTCTGAGAATTTTCATCTCAACTCTGCTTGTCCCTTATTACCACCGTTAACTTTACATCACATGTTACCTTCATATCGCACTTGTGTATTAGCTAAATAGGTATATACATAATAAGCATTTAAAGACACATTTATACACTAGCTAAAGGTGCGAAATAAATCGTTTCACCCTACCTGGATTTTACGTAACAGCACACGAAATCTTCCCCTGTTAAAACTTTTCACGCCACAAAAATTAATAATGTCATCTCGCAACTATAGTTCTCATCTTACTATGTAGGTTTACACTAAGGTTTTAGGTAAAATTACAAATTACACGCTTCAAAAGATACTTTACTAAAGCTTCATAAAGGAGAGGTTTAGGATATGTTTCGATGGTGTTTCGCGACTGGTTGTGTTTTTAAAGGGAGTAGTGATTCGTAATTATTTGCATTTGTGTTATTTATAACTATGGCTCGTACGCTTTAAAAGTTAACTGGCAAGGAATTATATCGTCAGAGAAGCAAGTGGCAGAAGTAAACGAATGAACGAAAGAACGAAGGAAAGACTGAACGGAGTGACTGATGGCGGGCAAACGAACGAACGACCGAACGAATGAACGGATGAATGAACGAACGAATGAATTGAGGGAACGAATGAATAAATTGAATCAACGAATGAATGAATTGAATGAATGAACGAAAGAACGAACGAAGGAACGAAGGAAGGAAGGTGTGAAGGAAGGAGGGAAGGAGGGAAGGAGGTAAGGAGGTAAGGAGGGAAAGAGGGAAGGATGGAGGGAAGGAGGGAAGGAGGGAAGGAGGGAAGGAGGGAAGGAGGGAAGGAGGGAAGGAGGGAAGGAGGGAAGGAGGGAAGGAGGTATGCAGGTAAGGAGGGAAAGGGGGAAGGAGAGAAGGAAGGAATGAACGAACGGATGCATGAATGAAGCTGTGATGTAGATAACTGGTGTACAGATATTTTCCATTCAGTGTCTCACGTGCTCTCCAGCATGCAGCTGATCCGTTAACTCTCTTCGGAGCTGTCATTAAGACTTTCACACGTCTAGATCTGTTACGCCAGTCATATATGATTTTTATTTACCAATCACTGTTATCTACTACTCGTATGATGGGGAACGGATAGCATAGTTGAGGTGAATTCACGTAAAACAATACAAAACTTGTTACTGGGATAAAATGGCTAATTATATATTAATCTGAGAATGTTGTTCATTAATAGTGTAAGTAATAAGCTTTCGAGTATTTTTACTTTCTCTACTACATAGGCCTAGTAAACATAGGAAGTATTCCACTCCACCAGAGAATTCGATATCAAGATTTCAGCGGAAATAGTCTGCAAAGGGGCTTTTAGAAAACGTGCCATACGTATATCTATGCCTGTGTGCCTGTGAATAGTTTAACTCAAAAAAGAACAGACGGTTAAATATCAAATTTGGTATTTAAGTTCAGCACCTTCCCTGGATGGAACACAAAAACAGTTTCAAGAAAATTTCCCGAAAAAGAACCTTTTAAGGGGGACGTATGACAACTTTTGATTTTGTCAAAAATGGTGTTGGTTATTTTGTTTACAATACCATCTATTTGTGATATTTTCATGGAAAATTAAATGTACGTCTTGAATTTTCTGGCAATATGTCTGACGACCTCTTCATTCTGAATGATTGGTGCGTAACTCGTAAACTGAGATAGACAAAATGTTGCTAAACGAAGAGTTGTACATCTGACTAAGGCAAAAGTTTTACTTATGTCAAAGAATTCCTTCTTGCGGGAATAACCATTTCTAACGTATTCCTGCTTATTGGTTTGAACTTTAAAATGCTTATACTTTTCTGGTTATTTGTTTTATTCTCCTGAAATTTCAAAGTCATCACATAGCAATCAGCTCTGAAAATATCTGCTTTCGCCTAAGTCTGCTGTGTTCCCCAATTTTCATTTTACCTACAAGGAAATGTGTAATAAATCCATTTCTAAAATGTTTAACCTCAGCATATGAACGGTTTGTTGGGAAATGGGTAGAGAAAACAATGTGAATGTAACATTTTTAAAATAATTTTCAATACCAGGTGTTACATCACATGACACCATAGGTGGTGAGATTAGTGATACATAAAATAATTAATGGCAAATTAAATTTTGGTAAGGAAGTGTTCTAGGCATAAGTTTAGGCTACTTCCCATTTGACAGTTAGGGAAAGCTGGGGAAAACTCAGTCTATGAGGATGGTCCTAGCAGGATTTGAACGGCAGACCTTCCGTTCACGTTTCCTTGCCGTCACTGTCTTGATATATATATATATATATATATATATATATATATATATATATATATATATATATATATAGAGAGAGAGAGAGAGAGAGAGAGAGAGAGAGAGAGAGAGAGAGAGAGAGAGAACACAAGCTAGTGGAATTCACCAAAAGCCAACTGTGACATATATCCCCTCGTTATAGTACTCCGTGGTTATATTTGGTGACCATTCAACATGCAGGATGGAAGTGAAATGATCCGCCAGACTTCAACAGCGAACTTCTCATGTTGTGAATAACAAGAAAGTCTAATGCCAAATTGTTGAACATTTTATAGTTTTTTTTAGAAAAAACATACTTTTATCAAAAAATTATCATCACCTGGCTGAAAAATTATTCATTGAAGGTTCTTGATTTATGGCTATATTCATAGAAAATTGAATAAACAACTTTTTCCTTTGGCGTATTTCAATAGATTCAATGGTTTTTGTGGCAACAAATTGTGGGTTCTTTTAAGTTTAATTTACACAAAAACCGTTGAATCTATTGAAATACGCCAAAGGAAAATGTTGTTTATTCAATTTCATATGAATATAGCC
The DNA here is from genome assembly GCA_030765045.1 of Tenodera sinensis. NCBI lineage: Eukaryota > Metazoa > Arthropoda > Insecta > Mantodea > Mantidae > Tenodera > Tenodera sinensis. The sequence goes on along the minus strand of CM060964.1, from coordinate 84,084,638 downwards.
ATAGATGAAGAACCTTCAGTCCATAATAATTCAGCCAGGTGATGATAAATTTTTTGATCAAAATATGTTTTCTAGAAAACCATAAATTTGCTGTTAAAGTCCGGCGGATCATTTCACTTCTACCCTGTATATGGTTGGCATCAATTTCAGAAACTTTTTCTAAAATTCTCACCATTGCATTTTAAAGTTAAAGCCGTGGTTAGTGTTAATTGCACCTGTTAAAACGACAACATAGGCATTATCTTGCAGGTACGCTAACCGTTGAATTTAAATCAAATTATCCTTGGTTGCGTGGACGCCATTGTGTTCCAAGTGGACTTCTATTTGGAATTGTATTAGTGCTTATATAAGTGTATCATACCTTGTAGTTATTTATGACACACAATTTTGCAGTAAATACGCAACCATATGGAGTATTCAGCTCAGGAAACTTATTTAATCCAGATGGCTTGTTTCAAAACAACCCTGTTTTGCAAACTTGTTTACGACATATTTTGTGCATGAGCAAATCCTGTTTACGAGCACAGGAGCATCTGAACACATCTAACACATGTAACACTTCTGGATTAAATCACAAATATCGCAAACCAGTAATTTCTGACTGACTTGAAACTAGTAGGATAAGGATGGGGGAAACGGTCATGTGGGCAGATGGACACATATTGAGAATAATTAATGTAATTTTCTTACTAATGTTGGTATCACTGTGTATTGAGAAGCCATGCGTACGTTAGAGTTGTATCCACATTGTGGAGAGGTTCTGTGATTATCTCAAGGGAAACGTGCAATTCAGTAACACAAACAAAACATGCAAGAAATATTTTTCATTTAGTTACTCGAACTACGAGATTCCATCCGTTGTACATTGGGTTATTATGGAAAAGAAGGCGAAAAGGAATGTTCTATACAACACACACGCACCCTCCACACCCTCCACACGTCCAACCCCACCCCCACCCACACCCACACGCACACACACCCCTGGTGGCGTCAGGGATCCATCAATCGGCGTTGAAGCTTACTGGAGGAAATATCCCGAGCCTTTCTGACTTCTGATTGTGAGTTATTTTCTGTTCGACCGCACAGCGGGGCAGATGGACGCGTCTCGGTTGGGGCAAAAAGTCAGTGCGCTTTTCGTCTCGTAATTAATTCAATTCATCTTTCAAAACATTTACACATGTAAGTAAATCTTGACTAAATAATGAAATGCATAACATTTTATGAAATTAAATTCAGTTCCTTGTTCATTTGCACATAAAGGTAGAGAATCTGGTGTTGAGAATTACATTCTTCAATCTCAGATTCAAGTTTCCTTGGAGAATTTTTAGGAGGCAATCCCAAATAAGGCGAACAACACAACACAAGAAGGTCAGACTCAGTCTTCTACAAGCTTCAGCAAGCTTAGAACACCTAAGTCATCCTTCAGCAACTCCCCTGAGTATTAAAAGCACAAGGGAAACCAGAGAATATGAGGTTGTAATAAGCCCAGAACATATAAATTATCTAAAAGCTTAGGAAAGCTGCCCGCGCTGAAAACGAAAAGGCACCAGCAGCAGCGAAAGCTCGGAAAGTGAAGAAGAAGCTTGCCTACTAGGCAGAAGATGTTTGCTAGGAATGCCAACAGTGTTACAAGAAAGGGAAACCTCGTAATATATCAAGTGTATATCGGAAATGATCTCTATTTTGCGTTACATAATTATTGTAAGTGTGGTGAAAGTGACTAAAAATGTTAGTGTGTTTACCCCAAGGGATGGTGAAATGGACATTGTAATATACTTCCATTTTTTTTTCTGTTCTTGTATCTTATTTCAGAAGAATAAATTTTCAATTTGTTTAAATTAATGTTCAGTGCTTCCGTTAAAAATCAATTTGTGGTTCTGCAATAATTAATATGGCCTCAATTTTGGAAACTGTTCTTAGCCTGTCCGTGTGCCTCGCCTTTACCTTACTTTTCATTGTAAAGTTGGCAATATTTCTGTTTAGGATAATGTCGCCCATTTGGAATCATTGGAAACTGTCATTCAATTGTTTCCCCTGTTTACAAACATGAGAGAGAACGGGGGGCGGGGGGGGGGCAGAGGCAGATACAGAAACCATACCTCCTCCACTTTTAACCATGACTCTATCCTGTGCTTAGCTACAGTTAATTTTAAATACGGCCAAAGCAAATTGAATAATATGCTTCATAAATCAGAAACCAACAAGGAATATAAATAACACGCAGATTCTAGGATTAATGTCACAAAATAAGCCCGCACGTATGCTAAATATACGGTCGTAGTGAAACATGCAACATAAAACAATTAGGATTCAGCTGCATTTCCTGTTTTGATGACGTATTTGGCGGATGTTGCGTATTTAAATGAAAATCTCTATCCTATTGATAACTAATTGATGTCCTCCAATCTGAACCGCAGAGAGCAAGCCAGGGGGAGAGGAATTTATAGTAATTTTATTTCCATGCCGACAGAGAGTAAAGCTTAAAAATTAATGATGATAATGAAACATAATTACAATTAAACCCAACAGCAAATTTGTTCGTGCAAATAATGGCGACATTGACAAATCTATCCAGGAAATATTATTTGTGTACAGTCGCATATTGTTACGAATTGAGCTTCAGAATTTTTCAATGCAATTATAGTAGCACTAAATTGATGACTATATTTTAACAAGTGTTTACTTTTTTCAATATATCGGGTCCTCAGGAGTCCGATCTGTGAATTTTCAAAGCAAAAACTAACCTAAGGTTCGCGTCAAACCTCCTGCATATGACCTTCTGGGGCTCCACAGCTACAGCGAATCACAGGCCTGCAGCGTTGCCTAGTCAGCCTTCCTCTCATTTAATAACCTGGATTATTAAACTAGATAACCTAATAAACTAGATTAACGTTCGGATATTAATAGTTTATAACAAGTTACGGCAGATATTAACAGAACGGCCATGCAAGCATGTACGAAAAAAGGATATAATATTAGCTTCAGCGGTTCGATATTTATACACAATTATAGTGTCCCTCACCCTCCAAAAAAAAAAAAAAAAAAAAAAAAAAAAAAAAAAAAAAACACCGACAACGCTTAGTATCTTGTGTGGGATTGCAAACTGATTGGTTTTCAAACAGGAATCCCTGTCCGGAAATGCACGGCTTGGACGCCGTAGCGCATCGAAGTGTGAGATGTGTTGCGTCCACATTTCGTCAATAAACCCAACATCAAGCTGTCTGCATTGTAAACGGGCTTCGAACTGTGTACCTCCTACGTCATTGCAGAGCCAATATTCGTTGTGAGCCTCATGCAACCTGCGATTGTCTTTGGAGATTTTCAGTCGCTCCGTAGACTCGAGCCGTAAGGTCCTCCGCTGACGTTACAGGAGTGTCATACACCATACTCTTCATACAACTCTACAGAAAATAGTCGAGAGGTGTCAGATCTGTCAACGTGCTAGCCATGGAGCTGGTCCACCTTTACCAATCCATTGATTTGAATATGCGACTTTGAGATGATTTCGCACATTTACATCAAAGTGCTCATGTTGGCCATTTCGAAAGCTGTGTACTGGTAAAAACGTTACACTACTGGAAACTACACAAGTAACGCTGTAGGATACGCAACAACGACTCTAAGGAGGAATTTAGCGCATGCGCAGGAATGTTATTATGCTCAGTACACAAATGGCTAAAGGGTTGCACACCTTCCGTATTAAGATACAAAAACGAATCCTAAGAAACTGTCACAACCGTTCGTTCTCAAACTTCGACGCTCTCCAGCGTCCAAACTGTACATTTCGAGACGGGGTTCCTATCTGAAAATCAATCAGTTTGTCATCCCGCACAACGTACTAAGCGTTGTCGGTGTTTTTTGGGACACCAAGTATATACGTGTAGCTTGTGGGAACTGAAGCAGACCTTGAGCTGTTAACAGATCTGTGAATAAGTGTACTGTTATGCTTCCGCCTTTCTCTAATACATCCCCAAGTACTCTGACTAGGGGACAAAACAGGTAGATAATGTGCAGTTCTATAAATTTGTATAAGCTTGTAACATGTCACTGCAAGTGATTTTGTTAGTGATAGAAGAGGGAAAAATACAATGTTTTATTTAGTCAAGTACAAGTTGTTCGTTAATACGAGTTAGTAGTTTTTTGAAAGGAGCTCAAGTGACGAAGAAAGGTGCAAACTTGATTTTAAAAATGCCAAGAGTTATTGTGCAGTAGTATGTGAAGTAAATTAATCCATTTCTATTGCCATTTATTTAGTTTAATTGATTAGCCAAATTGTACTTAAGTTTAGACCTACAGTTCCACATAATGGCTCTCTGTAAAACGCTATTCTAATGCTATGTCTATCTCTTTCACACATAAGCACACAATATGACTATGTTGTAGTGCGCTCCTATTGGCTACTGTCATATGCAGGAGATCTGACGCGGATAATAGTGAACTTTCTGAACACTTTACCACGTCTGAAGTGCGGTTATAAAGTGTGATACACACATATATTATCATTCCTGAATGTTGTTCTGCATGGTCTAGGCGTGACGTGCTAGCCCCCGATACCGCAGATCGCGGTTTGAAACCCGGCAGAAAGCAATTTTTTTCGGGCCTAATCCTTCTTAACGTGGCTTTATTTGCAAGGGAAGTAAAGGCGTGTTCCCGTATCATAGACATACGGTACTGTATCCCACGAATTAATAAGGAAACGATTTCTGCAAACTTTAATTTTAATTAATATGAAATAGATAAACCACAACCCTTTTCATGAAGATCTTGCCTTAGCTAAACGAGAATTTCTCGCGAACATTCAAACGCGCATGCAGGGGTACATGACAGATGTCATGCAAGGAGGTTAAAGAGTAAGAGACGAACCTAGAAAATTTGTTTGTTCTCTTACTGAATTCTTTGAACAGGAAGAAGAACATATGCTCCTTCACAATGAATTCTTATTCCTTTAACTAAGTGAGGAAAATAAGTGCACGAGTTCTGAAAATAAGTGAAGTGACTGTTTGGAGAATTTTAAAGAGAAGCAGCTGCACCTAGGTCCATCACAAATTGGTACTCCTGGAAAAGAGAGAGCAAGGCCATTTCTAGTTATGTTTTCAATTGCATGCCATAAGTAGGCACATACATCTGTATCTATTACACACGAAAGGAGCATCCTATCACGCGTTAGCTTCTTTCTTCTCTTAAGCAGCAGATCTATTTGACGGAAGCATTTACTCTTTGAACAAAGTCCTCCATGATGTGGGATTTGAGTTAAGAAACAAAGAAAGCAAAAGAAAAACAAAAATTACAAATGTTATAGTAGAAAGATATGATAGTATAGCACTAAGGGCTTCTGTGTTTAGGGGAAATGCAAAACAAAAAATTGAAGTCAATAGTGTAGTTCAGGGATCGGCAAACATGTACTCAATGAGGGGTGAATATGACGTCTCAACATGGCATTGACCTTCGTTCAGTGTCACTGCTGGACTCGCTCGCTACAGAGCACAATAAGAAATAGTACACATACTTGAATACAGCTACGAGTGGTCTACGATACTTTAGGTAGGCCTAGATATTTGAGCAATATGTTTCAATTCACTTCTATTTGCAATGTACCATGAAAATCTAGTGATATGTCACAAGTAGCCACTCTCAGGATAGCACGCAAATTAACATCTGTTAATCGCGATACAAGATTGTTTTGGATTCAGTTTCTTTCCTTCTACATATTTCTTAAATGCTTGAGCTAATTCTGTCCCTATTGTATGTTCCCTAAGTGGAATGACTTCAAGCATATATTCTTGTATCGAGAGCTTGTTAGTGACTCCACGAGTGAAAATTACCAATTGTGCTGTGTCAACGTTGTCAGTGCTTTCATTCAACGCGAGAGAAACGGCTATAAATTCCTGGACCTCGGTTTGTAGCCTTTTTTCGGTTATTTCTGCTATTTTATGTATCCCTCTCAGTGTGATTCGTGGTGATAATGCAATATTACTAAAAATATCACATTGTTCAGGGAAAATTATGTTGGAAACTTTACTCTCACATTTTTTATGAAATCTCCATCACTAAAACACCTCAGTGACTGAGCAATCTCCAAAGCAACAGCATAGCTGGCGTGAAGTTGTTTATCAGTTGTACTATTTGAATTAATATTAGGTATATTATCTGAATATTGCTCTTTGAGCTGTTGCAGTTGGTTCGTCCGATCTAGATCTGAAAAAAATGAATAAACGACATTACGTCAGTGTTATGCTACTTTAAATCGTGGTATAAATTTATGAATACATGCTTGTCTATAATTGTATGGTGATCTTATGACATGTATCATAATGTCGCTTGATGTTCCATTGATGAGTGCCTTTTTGAACTTTAGAGCACAACAAACACCTTACGTTCCTTACATGATGAGAGAAGAAATAATCAAAGTCCTATTCTAGATGTCAAATTTAATAGACCAGGAATAATTAAATGCGCTCTAAGGCGCAGAAATTTATCTTTAAGTCTTAGTATTAAATTACACTTTGACAGACATGTTTAGAAGTGCAGGTAAATACGAGAGGACAGTTCGCCCGTGATCGGTGTGTATGCAGTGCCAGTTAAGGCTGCGAGGGAGGGGGAGGGGGAGTGGGAGACAGAATAAGCGCTGCCCCTGACACGTCATAGTTGCGAGGCCTATTGAATTCATATTTGCCGATGCCTGGTGTAGTTAGATGCAAACCTGAATGGTTGCCTGCCGCGTCAAAGGCTGGACTGAAATACACTTTAAAGTGCCACAAGAGGCACTAAAACAAAAAAGACGGCCGCTATATTATTGGCCATGCTGGTACGTCCCATGAAAGTAGATTCAACCGCCAAATGTGTACTCGGAATCACAAATTGTGAAAACGCAAACACGCAGGGAATTTGCATTGAGAACAAAGCACTTTAGATTGCAGTGATATTCAACCTGGGGTTCGCGTAAGCCCAGTGGAAAGCGAAGACTTCTTAGGGGGTATGTCATATTTAATTTAACACTTCTTTGAGTAGTATTAAATAAGTTATAAATATTATAATCGATTTTAGACATGGTTATGTATAATTTGAATCAAGGACAGGGGTACCGACTGAAATAAAAAATTGTCTTTGAGGGTACGCGGAGGAAAAAGGTTCAATACCAGTGGTATAGAACAAAAAATTAACTTTTTTTCTCTAAGTAGGCTAATGCACATTCAATTGTCATGCTTTCGCTGACGTGATATAAACCCGAACGTTTGTTTATACGCCCCGATTATTGTTAATTGTAAAGAGGGGCTGTGCTATCTGGTTATCCACAACACTGCGGCTGTTCACCTGGAGAAACTGACGGCTGTCATGCACTGTTGCCAACCATCATTCAATAAAACAAGCTAAACCGGCTTGCCATAAAGTGTAGAAAAGGCTTAATTACCTACCTTTTAATAGGTACCTATATAAACATTAGAAAACCACATTATTAAAAAAGTACGCATGACTCACCTAGCAAAAATAAACGTGGTCTTTGTCATCGTCGTCTGTCTCATTTCTACTGCAGCTGGGATTTCCCTTAGGCTCTTGCATGTATACAGCATTTGTACCAACAAGCTTGAATATTTTGTCTGGGACTTCGCATGAATAATCTGATGTGTTGCTCTCACGTGACTTTCTCTACTCTTGTACTAACCACTCCTACAAACTCTTCTTCTTGTGAGTTGAGATAAACATTTGCAGAAATTACCTTATTGCTTATTTCCTCGTAGGTGGAAGGAGAGTATGGGATTACAGTAGGCTTTGAGCAATTATCAAATCTTTTAAACCTTTCAAATTCCGCTCTCTTAGCAGGGTTAACATAAAAAATTGAATAAAGATCTTCCATTTCACAGAAATACAAATAATAAGGCATATCTCCGAATCTGCGGTTTTGCATAGTAAGACTTCGTCTATCTCTAACGGTTTACCAGTTATGCAAAAGTCGTCCAGAGTAAATAGGACTACAGAGGTTATAGCCAGAAAATTCAAAATATATCATAATATATCATATGTGATAAAAATAATTCAAACCTATGGCACTTTAATTAAAATCGTTAGTCATTTTCAAGAAAATCAATGTTTTCCAAAAATGTTCCATGTAAAGGGTAGTTTAGGGTGGAACAATTTTCTTCAAAATCTTCGTGTCACATCCTCGAAAGACTAATATACCAACTTTGGTTTTTAACCAACTTTTCGTTTTTGAGTTATGCTGTCCAAAGGCTGAGAGAGAGAGGGAGAGAGAGAGAGAGAGAGAGAGAGAGAGAGAGAGAGAGAGAGAGAGAGACGGACCTTTTTCTAAAAATTCTCTTTTTTGTTGATTCAGGTGACTTCAAAGCATATATTTCCGGTGAAATCTCGACATCGAATTTCTGGGTGGAATACAATACCTCCTTCAGAATGGTGGAAAATGAATTTGTTCAAAGCCTGTTTCTAAGTTTGTTTTTTACAATGTTTACCTGGTTAAAAATCCGCTCGACTTTCGAATTGGATAGAGTTAACACGGAAAATGCTAGTGACAGTAACTTTGCAAAAGAATTTTCGCCTGCTGCATCCCTATTCTTACTAACTTCTCGTCAGAATTCAGGACTAGGTGTCTGATTAGTCCATTTGTTGTAGCCACTGGTTTTCAATTTTGTCAACATTTTTCCAAAACCCAAAGCTAACACCAACTCAGTGATAGGATGTTTAACAGATTTCAAAGTTTCTTCTACGTTTAGCACTGATATTTTGCGGAGAGTTTGAAAATTATCTGGGATCTTAGTTTGTAGCTCATGAACCAGTTTTTGTTTGTGAAACTGATGCATCTCTCCCGTAAATTGTTCTTTGCGTCGTCTGATAAATTGGACAGTTATAATCCACTTTCTACCGAGAAGCCTAGATATGGGGTTGGGTCAATGTAATTGAGAGGGTCAATTTTACCAGCGGAATTTATTATTCTGCCATTTATGGACCTAACTAAAAGTGCCAAAGAATCTAACAGCTTGGTGGAATCCACACTCTCAAAAAATTCGGGAACTCACCAAAAGGATTACATCATTACGTGCAATAGCTGCAGTAGCGAGATTAAATTATGTATTATTTTAAAGGTACCGCTAGATAAGTAAAAAATGGAAAAAGGCTGGAAAAGGCTAATAAAGTTTAGAAAACAGGCCAGGAAAGCCACTTGTAACTTTATGGAAAATTTATAGCTAGATAGGTTCTCAAAAAGGCAAAATCTAGCCATAAAAAGGCTAATTTGGCAACACTGCTGTCATGTACCTTCCTTTAAAAATCAGAGTGTAGTGTTGTAAAGATGTAGCGCCAAACACGTGGCGGTTTGTGCCCGCCCCACCTTGTTGTTTACAACAGAGTAGTCTTGTAGAGCACAGCATCGCACTTAATTCAGTCATGTTATGTTAAATCAAACCCTCATCGCACTATTGACATATTTATGGAAATGTTATGTTCCCGCACCTACCTCTGTCATCCGATAGCCCTGGATTTTGTTTTGCATGTTTACAGAAGTGCGATGCTCGTTAGCGATTTTTCACAGAGATAAATAACCATGTGTATACTTATGAATGAACGGCACTGCTTCACTCTTGTTTGGACTTCTTATTTCAATCAACAGGTTCATTAGCAGATATACCTGAAGCACTATGCAGTTCCGTGTATGTTCCGGGACGAGGGGAAGGTGAAAGCATGCCGCAGAATGGCTTTCACCGAGCAATGCTAGTAATTTCTTTTTCTAATTACTCAGGCTGCATACATGCATGTACCACAATTATAACATTAAAAGCCGTAATTTGATTTGACTAATCCTTTCCAATTAGTTGCAGGAATTTTTTAGCGTGCTTCTGCGATTTATAGTTAATTATTTTTACAACGTAGATAGGAAATATTGCATTTAAGTTACGAACATTTAAAATGAGGTTATATCTATTAGCTGATATATATTCCTCATTGTGTAAAACTTCATAAACATAAACAGTGTCCCACATACTGGTAAGATTATTTTTTAAACTGTATTACAGTCACATAACATACATATACAGCCGAGGGGAACACCTCACACTCCATATTAGATCTATTAGGGTTACTACCCCCTCCAGGAGGAAAGGGTGAAGTAAAGGAACCACGACAGGCTACAGGATGCAGCTGTTTTGGCAAGTTACATATCGACAGTTTTGAGTTCACAGTGGACGAAGCATGCCCAGAGTGAAAAGTAGTGCAAGTTACCTTGTGCAACATTGTGTTGGGTATTGTAAGTTGTGATGGTAAAATCCTGTGTTGTCAGCCATGTGGTAAAACGATAAAGGCAGAGTAATGTTGGCAAGTAACACAACATTTAAGTGGCAACAGATATTAGGCAGCCATTTTAGGCTTTACGAAAAAAATGAGTAAATAAATAAAAAATAATTATTAATGCTTATTTCCTTGTAGGTGCAAGGGGAATATTAGAATATAGTAGGCTTTGAGCGATAGTCAAATCTTTTAAAACTTTGAGATCCCGTTCTCTTTGCACGCTAAACATATAAAAAAAGAACAAGGATGTTCCATTTCACCAAAGTTTAAGTTTTCCGAAACTGACACAAATAACAAGGAATATCTCAGAAATGGTTCACTATATTAAAAAAAAAAACTTTTTAGGCATACATTTTGTGTTTTAGCAAGATATACATTTTATGTATAGTAAGATATCTTACGGTTTACGAGTTATTCAAAAGTCATCCAGAGTAAACAGAACTACATAGGCTATAGCCATAAAAATTCAAAATATACATTTCATTTGTCATAAATATATCTTAAACATATGGCATTTTAATCAAAATCGTTAGAGTAGATTTTCAAGAAAATCAAAACTTTCGAAAAATTTTCCATGTAGAGGGTAGTTTAGAGTGGGGTTATTTTCTTCAAAATCTTCGTGTCGCATCCTTGAAAGACATTAAACTTAAATATTCAAATACCAACTTTGGTTTTTAACCGACTTTTCGTTTTTGAATTATGCTGCCCACAGACACACACACACACACACACACACACACACACACACACACACGCACACACACACACACACACACACACACATACACACACACCTTTTTCTAAAAATGCTTTTTTTTGGATTCAAGGGGTCTCAAAACATATATTTCCGGTGAAATCTCGGCATCGAATTTTTGGGTGGAATACAGTACTTCCTCTACTTGGCAGTAGAGAAGGTAAAAATATTAATTTATAGACGTATCTCTTACAAAACTGAAGCCTACATTATTACTTCACATTTTCACCTCTGTTATTTAAGCATTTGTTATATCTGTCCACTTCCCCCCGCTGTACTTGTCCACCGCCGGTCCGTTAACCCAAGACCGTCGGACACAATGTCATCAAGAAAAGAACAAGATATATGATTTGACAGAAACCCGGAATTCCATGTCTACCTTATACTATTTTATTCCACTTGAGTCTTCAAATCATCTGTGATGACTTTAGTGTCGAATTTCGTCACGCATATTTACTCATCTATTGTTTCACATTTCGCACAACATTCTCACATTTCTTTTGTTTATTACTGTATCACAATATATTTCCTATATATACACAGGCTTCAACCTCCAGGCATTCAAAAATGCAATACCTCTTGCCAGTCGTCGGAGTTTGTACCATACAGTTCCTTTCGATCAATCACAGAATCCACAATAACAACTTGTTTCCACTTTCACTCCCACAACACTGGAAAAAGGTGTCGAGGAAACCATTCGACCTAGGCTAGAACCCTGTTGACAATGTATGTAGCTGAGTATCCTCCACTATGGTATTGTAATTAGAATAGTTACGACTTCACATAAAAAAATCTTAGTGCCTATCCACTTTGGAATATAGATGTGAATTTCGAACCACATATTAGGGGAAGTTGTGTCCTATAAAGTGATACTACTACCATTAACTGTGAGAGCTTCTGGTCATTTGGTTTATTGCTAAGTGAGGTAAATCTTTCGTTTTAATAATCTTTTTGGTTTCTTAAAACGTAATTGCTGATAAATATACTTATATGCTTTAATTACTACTTATTGGACATAAGTAGATAGGTGAACTTAAAGGGCACTAGTTTACATCCTGTAAAAGTTTCAGTCAGATTTTCCAATCTTCTCTTACTGTAACCCTTAATTCTAACACATTTTCACCTCAATAACCCCAAGGAGGATTTTTGCAACCGTATCCAAACGGTAAAGTTACGGCTCCGTGTAAATTATGTGCAAGAAGTGTATAGAAACGAAGAAACAGTTGTGTTTTTAAATGCAAGGAAAAAGTGGGGAAGTACATAATAAAAAAGGCTCATTGACATGTGACTTGTTAATCCAAAGACTAAAGGGAAACGTTATTTCTGTTATATTTAAGCAGAAACTCCGGCGTGGCACTTAGAGAAGCAAAACACAAAATGTAGTGTTCTAATTATGAAGAATCTCATTTAGAAGCGTCATCTAATGCCTGGCGTTCTGTTATATAACGCTTCTACAAACCATTATACAGGGCTTACAAACCACATCACTGTTACCCTCGAGTATAACATTACCTGATATTCACTAAATTTGTAGCATTCGTAAAATTCCATTGTCATTCGTCTTCTGCTTCTTCTGCACTTCAGGCACAACACATTAGTACCTCTCCCGGTATCAAAATATCTGACCATCGTTTCCTTGGTCTTCCCTGATGTCTTCTTCCTTTAGGCCTATAGTAAAATACTGTTTTGGGGATTCTATCTGGTGACATTTTGTCGAATATTGCCCCCATTTCTGCGATTTGTAAGGTTCTCTTTGAGAGAAATTAACCCTTAACTCTTTACCCTTCTCATTTCTTTTGCTTTTGAGAACTTTATCTGAAAGAGTATATCCATTTGCTGGTCTTCGAAATATATTTTGACTTCCTTTCAGCTCTATTTACTCCAAATGGCAACATTTCAAGTCCATATAGGAAGACGGGCACGGCCATTAGGTACCTTGTAAAACTATCTTTGTTTACCTTCTGCATCTAGTTCTAGATTATGTTTACTGTAGCACAATCCCAAAACACGAGTATTGCAGTATTAACCCTAGCAATACGAAGCCTTATTCCAGAACTTAGATTACCACGGGGGACCGAGCGTACTTTGTGACCACCACTGCAAACAACGTGCCTAAACAAATTTTTAAAACAAATTTACTTTAAAATAAGGTATTATACCTTGTCATGTTTATAAAGGTAATATTTAACATTGTAAACCTATTCCTTTTTTACTTACACCATAAAACTTCATTGTTTCTCAAAAAGACCAAAAATGAAATATTTGAAAAGATTACGCAATTCAGTGGTAGAAACAGTGATTGAAAGTCATTAACTGCATGCTTTAAACCAAAAAATTAAAAAACAGAGTTTAAAACATTACGGAACGTGGTCATTGGTATCCCACCCTCCTGGTAATGCGAGGGTTAAAATCATTTTCATACAGCTGACAGGCGTTCCTAACTATTTAAAATTTGTGACTTGCTCTAATAGTCGAGGTATCGGCGCCCACTCTGACATTGGATGGGCGGAAAATATCAATGCGGTTACATTATAACGGGTTCTTTAATGTAACTGTTACTGAAGCAATGAAAACTGACAGTGCCCATCAACGGTTAAAAAGGTAACGGGTAAAGGTAACTAGTTACCCAGAAACGAAGACAGATACTAGCATACCGTTTACGGTTACCGAGTCCTTGTGGCATCGTTCACTGCATGTGCATTGGTATTATTTATCAGCAACTACTGTGCCTTTCAAGTGGGAAGAGTTCTGATCTACAGTCAATGAGATACTTTACATGCACAGCGTTGCAAGCTCATTACCCCCACTCTTCATATTTCTTGGGGCGCGTCAAGCCCCACTTAAGGGGAAAGCAGTATGACAACACAGCACGACTCCGATTGGTTACCGGCCTGGAGACGCTCAAGGACAAACTCCTTCCCATTTGAAAAGCACAGTAGTTACCTCTACCCGTTACATAGTATTAATCTGTGTATCAGTATACCATCTGGTGAGAAAAATGCCTGCTAATTACTTGGTTTGCTGCACATATATAACCAACTGAGACTATCTACTTAATTTGCGATGCTAGACAATAAAGTATGTTTGATGTCATTATTTCTCTTCTCAGCAAGATCGTCTTTCAAATGTCGTCTCATTCCCATATTTTATCTGAGGTCATGCGAGATATTCAAGTTATTATATGCTTAAATTCAGTCATGCTTATGTTGGCAGTAATGATGTATTTTCCTTTGCTATAATTGCATCATGTAATGTTTATATTCAGTTTCCCATATAGCTCAGTTTACACAAACTGTACAAAATACACCACCTGTGTATATGTGCAGGAATATGGAAGCAAATGCAAATGCATTTAGCTATTATAAACCACCGTAGTAATCCAAATGTTGACACAACTAGAGAAAGTTATTTTTAGATTGCATGAAATAGCACAGCGATTGTGTGTCGACATCATTAGTACTGGAACGCAGTAACAGCTAATTGTTACCGGTAGTGACAACATTTTTATACTGAAGCGCAGTTATATTTAACCTAGGCCTGGGCGACCCGCGGAATACCTCGAGCGACCTTCATTTTTTAAACGGCTAAGCGCCAGTTAACAATGAAAGGTAATTAACAGGCTCAGTGAGCACCAGCTATCCAGCCCTGATCTAATCGTTACTGCTAACTAGTATGGGTGGCTCATGTGGTTAGGCGCTGGTCTACTGACCGTGAGCTCGTGGTTTCAGACCCGGCCCAGACCGATGACTTTGAACATCAGTAGAAGTGGAATGGTCGTTTTCAGTGCTCAGAAATGTACTATCTGATAGGAGGCATAACTTAAAACTGGACAATTTGAAAAAGTCTCCTTATTAAGTGTAATCAAATGAGCGTTTGTTAATGATTGGCAAATGTTATTGCGTATTAAAAGTGATGAATTAACTGATTCTGTTCATACTACGTTTTGGTTAGGTCTCACTATTACGTGTTAATATTATGTTATTTGTGTGATAATCTGCGAAGTGTCAGGTACCTAAATTTGATTAATACTACATCATTTAAATACCTTATTTCTATTGGTAACAAGGGAAATCCAAATAGTGTTCATTTTCTTATTTACTCCCTGTTTATGCATGTAGTTTTGAATATGTTAGCACCTAGTTTCACGGTTTTAGTGCCTACTTTGCTTTCTTTGTTTTCCATTTTATCTTCCTTTCTGCCTACCTAGTTTGAACTTCTTAAGTGCCTAACACCCAGTCTCTGTTATAACTTATAACCAGAGAACGGATTCTCAGGTAAATAAATGTTTTCTGCAAACACATACATTCCAACGAAAAGGGGAAAACTCTGAATAAAGGACCATATGCATAAATATGAAATTTTATTTTATATAAGAATATGTATTTCGAAGGAAAAATTTAAATACATAATTTAAAATAATCTGCCATAAATGCATATATTTGAATTTATCTTTGATTTGTTGTATTATTTATCCTGCAAAGTTTTAAATGTACGATATTATATGCATATACAATATATTTGCGAATGACTTGTAGATATTGCATCACAAATATTAGAGAATGTTCACCTTATCGTAGTGCCTAAGGTACATGCAATAGATTAGGCCATTATAAACAAACTTGCTGGCACCCTGATTATTCCTCATCTGCTATTCTGTGTATTATTTTTCATAATACAGAGAGACTCAAAAACATAACAACTGCGTGGTGTTTTTCCACTGCGCAGAAGGAAACATAATAACAGCAACTGATGCACACAAGGTCACGCGGATGACTTGTTTCTCTGTGCTCTGAAAGTGCAGTATTGAGCTGACACACTATCGTGTGGTTGAGCTATTACCAGTGTGCTTTATTATTTTGTTCTGTACTTAGTCACAAGTGTATAATTGTTCAGCATTTTTTCTGCTGCACAGCGTGTATTTATTTATGATTCGTATGTGTTAACTCAGTCAGTTCGCCAAGTGGAAGTGGAATTTGCAGAAAGATTGCCAAGTGATCCTCGATTACTATTTCTGGGGTAACTATGAGCACAAAGTGTATAAAACAAACCCACACAACCTCGAGGTATTAAAACAGAATATTCTCCAGAAATTGCCAGCATTCTCAACGTGAACTACGGCGAGTGATGGATAGTTTCGTAAAGAGGTGCCAAAAATGTATGGACAACGACGGTGCCCAGTGTCAGCGTCTCCTTTAATAACATTGTTAAGTAAAACCTTCAAAAGTAGTTTTAAAAATGTATGGTTTCATCCGCGCTGTTCTATGACAGCGGCAGTCAGCGACTAGTGCCGATGATGCGTACAGGCAAAACACAACGCAGCCGGTTCGAGTCTTTTGAATCACTCGTTATGTTTATCCTGCTAGACCGAACGCTAGCCATAAACAGTGTAAATAGTGCATACAGATCGGGATGCGTTCCTTCTTCAGTTCTTATGAAGAAGTTTCTCGTAACCTGTGGGTCTTGAAAACACGCCCAAAGTTAAATCGAGTGCTAAATTGCAATACTTGCATGAATTTATGACGTATTTACCACGGACAATAAAGCTTTGTTTTGCCACCATGCGGAAAAGCAGTAAATACAGACCAGCGTTTACAAGTCACTCAACATTTATCTGAAAATAAACAATTACTGCTGCGACTCGTGTGAATTCACGACTGCAGGTGCACTGAAGTTAAATTTGGCATGCTTGCACGTTAATGTAGAAGGATTACTGAAGTATTGTTTTTAAGAACTGCGGGGTGGCTGCCATGTTCTCTGAATAACAAGGGAAACATGACTAATTTAATTGTCATTTCACCCATACAAGTACGCCTGAATATTAGGTGACCCTTCGCGCAGGTCTCGCTGAACTTGGCCATTTGATTTTGTGGGTAAATTGAGCACTTATGCTAGAGTTGTTTAAGACAGTATTTTATCTTCTGTAATGTAACTTTTACCATATTGTGCCAAAATCGTCAGTAGATCTAGAAAGTAGAGCAACGTTATGAAAACCACCAATCAAGGGAATTTTGACCTTGAAGGATTTATTTAAACTATTTAAACTGAAACAAGAAGCTAAAATAGGGCGAGAAAAGAGACAACGCACTGAATTCTGAAGAAAAAATATTACTAAAAATGAGAAAACCGAATTACTGCTAATCACACTTTATTGCCTTCTAGTTAGTGTAGTGTTAACGTTACATTTAGCTCGCTTCCGTACAAACGTAGAGCAATGGAACAACCGTCGAATCGAATCAGATTACACCTCGCACTGAACTGCCACAATTCACTACAACACAACACTTCACTGCAACTGGAACAACCTTGTCTCTGGGCACGAGCGAGTCTCTTATATAGCGCCTCGTACAATGAGAGAGTTCTGGATGTGGAATTCTCTGCAGTGAATAAGAAGGAACGGTCTGGACGTAAAACGCCACTCAATAGCTATTGTTTCCGTATGACCCATTGTCCTGCAGGAGGACGCGTCATTAAGGCAGGTAAGCACCTTCCTGCACTCAGCAGAGCCTAGGCCGCCACCCGCCAACTCTCATCATCAACACTCGGGCCCGGAGCCAACGTGAATACATACATTATACAAACAATAATAATAATGATAATGATGATGATGATAATAATAATAATAATAATAATAATCATAATAATCATAATAATCATAATAATCATAATAATCATAATAATCATAATAATCATAATAATCATAATAATCATAATGATAATCATAATGATAATCATAATGATAATGATAATGATAATGATAATGATAATGATAATGATAATGATAATGATGATGATGAGAGATGATCATCATCATCTTCATCATCATCATGATCATCATCATGATTATCATCATAATGATCATCATAATAATAACAATAATACATATAATTTTAAATAATGAGCTGTGTAGTTCAACATCTGTTGGAGGAGATAGACTTGAATTGGCCAATAACATTGATATTAATTAATGTCTATGCCAAGAATGTGATTAGATATTGGAATGAAATGTGGTACACACATTTCTTTAGTTGTTGGTAATGTATGTGCAGAAAATTAAGCCTCTATCTACAATACGTTAAAAAATCACCTTTTTCGCTTCGGTGTTCCCTTAATGTTACGTAAATATATTTTAGACATCGCGAATGGCTTGAAGTTGCGCAGTGGTTTATGGTCCAGTTCACTTTTGTATTTATAGGACCATAGGTGTATGAGGTTAATATCTCTCCGGATTCCGTGCTGTAAACATCGCGGAACAGTACATGATTAAGCACAGTGTGCGCTCCCATTGTCAGCAGTGTCCTCTTAATTTGAAATTGAAAACTGAGACGTTACCCCCACCATCAATTTGCATCACGTAACTCGCACAGATACTATGAAAGTCACTCGCCACGTCCAAAAATGCCTCACTGCACGCCTAAATGGTGATCATTAGCACTTTTCTTTATATATCGCCTCTTCCTCTTCGAAGGAAAATTGTGGGATAGGGTATGGATTTGGGAAGATGGTGAGTGAGAGAGCGAACTGCATGAAAGAGGACTGAAGTAATAAGTATAAGGAAGGATGGAATGATATATCCAGTAGTAGGGGTGGAATACTGAAAATCGGCGAACTTAAAAGTAACTGAAAATAAATAATGAAAGATAAGTAAATAAGAAATTGAAGAAGCTGAAATGATTCATGGGTGTTTAAATACTGAGCATAATCATATTTTGGGCATCGTGATTAAGTATGAAATAAAAAATATGGAGTAGTTAGGATGGATATTAGATAGACTAGAACCAATATGTCCTGTTAGAAGATTCATAATGAAATATGTTGCTAAATAATTATAGACAGAAATGTTTATGAACTTTAAGTTGAAAGTGAGGAATATGGATCAAATAGTTTAGATATTTAGTAAATCGAGAACTGTTTTTGGATTATGTAAGAGAAACTGAAGTGAAGCATAGTGTTATAAAATTAACTATGGGGCTAAGAGGGTTGTGGTTACTAGTATCTAACATTGTTGATTACCACTAGTTAAAAGTTTAAATTGGGCTAACATTAAATGGAGTAAGTGCTAACCTACCGCCTTCGTAGCGCAGCGATAGCGCTCCTGCCTCTTTTGCGGAGGACCCGGGTGCAATTCCCGGTACCGGCGTAGGGGTTTTTCCCCCGCTGAGAGGTCTGGCACGGGATGCACGCAGCCTCAGGTCCCTGAGGGGCCAGTTGAGGACCTGCTTGATAAAGAAGTAGCGACCCCAGGTCCTGAAGGCCGAAGGCAGGGAGGGCTCGGAGTGGTGACCACGCCCCACCCTCCAGTTCTGCACCCCACTCATGACCTCTGTAGTGGCCAGAGGTAGGGGACGCAGCAGCTGGGTGGTAAGCGTTGGCCCACGAAGAGCTGTTGCGCTGGGTGTTATTTCTTTTTAGATGTCAACCGACAACCAGATTGAAGAGCTATCAGTAGCAACGGTAATGTTGGGAAATATTATTAATCATGCACATTTGTATTGTTCTACTTCATTATTTTAGTTTAGTCTAGTAGGCTAAGAGTACAATGGTGCAGTTATAGATATAAACTTTTAATAGAATACATTTAATTAATAAACAATGAATGTGATCAACAGGCAAACAGATGTGAGGATAACACATTTTCTTCTTATTGCTTGCTTCTTCAAGTAAAGAATAAGGAATGTGGGTGAAAGCAGCTTCAGCTGCAGTTTTGGTAACCATGAAGATGAAGGAAAAGGAAACGTTTTGGGTGCTTTAAAGTAAACGTGCTGAAAGTTACTTGATGTATTACAAATGCAACAGCAGGACACGTTACTTCATTTAAAGAGGAAAATCTGAGCTTTAGAAAGAGCTGCCCAGCTATCCCCAATGTGTTTCAATAGAACCATTTGTAATTAAAAGGCATCAAATTAAAACTGTGTACTAAGTGATGAGGCAATCGATTTATTTCTAAAGTTACATCACAGTTTCCTGATAAATCGATAAGGCTCGCTAATGAAAATACTTTTAGTGGCATTCTACAGGAAACTTTACGGGAGAAACACACACTCAGCCATTCGCGCTTTCTTGTACACTTCACTTTGATGTTCCCGCAGTTTTTTCTTCTTTTATTTGGTTCCATTGGCCCTTTCAAATAGAAACTCCGGTTTCTCATTTAGCTAATGCAAAATTCTCAACTCAATATAGAGGAGACCAGCGGCGGGTGCAGAGTAGATTCCTGCTATCTGTGAAGGGAAGTAGCTCGCCTCTGTGCAAACATCCTGCTTTTCATGAGACATCACAGAGAGTAAACTAAAGGCAAATTTCTTGCCTAGATCACTTGATACCTATATCTTGCCTCTTTAAACACTCTCCGTATTGCCAGCAGAGTGAAGTAATTATACGCAGGTAGTAAATGCGTTACAAACCATTGGGTATATTGCCCATAACATTAATCTTAAATATCTTTTTTTAGCTTCTGGTTACGTTGCCTAAACCACACATACAGTGGTTCGTTATCGCCAGCTACTTTATTCTGATAGGCAACCCAAATAACAGCAGGGATGATGAAATATATATACTGTTTTATCATTACCAAGCATAGGAGTTCTCAAGCAGTTAGCTTCAAGTTACCAACACCATTATCAACAGAAATATTACAGGCAGCAGCGGCTAAGGGTGATAGAAACACAACAATTTTGAGGGCTTTCTTCAAACGTCAAAAGACTGCAGTGATAGGGTGTGGTGGGTTACCTGTAGTACCCTCCCTATGGTGCAGTAACAGTTCAGGTTTATTTATTTTCGGCTTGGCTTTAATGCCTAGAAATTCCTATGCCAAATCATGATATTTGCTTCTGTTTCAGTGATTTTATTTAGGGGGAGACTAAATGGAGGATATTTAAAAAAGCATGGCAATTTTGTTTTTCGTTCAGTCTTATTAACTTCAATATTCTCTTTAATAATAAATATTTTGTTTTTTAACGATGCTGTCAATTTCTAGGATCTCATCAGTGACGCCGGTGTAGCGGAATTTTGTCCCGGAGTTCTTTTACGTGCCAGTAAATCTACTGACATGGAGCTGTCGTTTTTAAGCACACTTAAAAACCATCGGTCTGGGCCGGATTTGAACAAGCAACCTTGGGATCGGTAGGCCACCATCTAACCAACTGAGCCACCCAGACCGACAAGTCTTTAGTTTGATATTTATATTATACCAGGTAAAGGTTACTGCTTCGGTCATAATTGACCAGGGATTCTGTATGAGTGTAACAAATATGTCCATTATAATTATTCCAATAGATGGTCAATTTAGGGCTTGTAGGCCGTGGTCCAGTCGATGACTTTTCTGACGTTTCGCCCAAGACTGCGTTGGGCATCTTCAGAGAATGATTCATAGATGGTTGGCAACTACAGGGCGAGTGATGGAGCGCCCGGCTTATAATTATACAGGTGAGAGGGACCGCCTCTCATCTCCTATTGGTTGTCCGTACGCCAATCACTATTATGTGACTGTGGGAACTACCACATGATTGGTTTTGTTGACGTTCTGGGGCTTCGGTTTTGTATTGTCTAGCACCGGCATCCAGGCTGTGTGTATACGTGCTGTTTCTTCTTTTCTATTGAAGTTAGTCTTATGTTTACAATAATATAAGTATTGTCAATAAAGAATCCCTTCGGCGAAAAGTAAAAATATTTCGAGTCAAATATTTGGAACTATATAGCTTCTTGACCAGTAGATATACATGGTTTATTATTTCGCTAACTGCCACACAAACATTGCTTGAACAATGCTGCAATGCATTTCTACCTTAATTCGAATGAATTTAGTCGCAATTTAGAGTTGCTAAATTTGTCTTAGAAACTAAAATTTGCTAGTCGTATTGTTGTCACTGTTCTTGTTTTGCTAACAATTTACGAAAGGCCTGCCGAAAAAACTAACGCTTGGACTTGGAACCTTTATGTATGATATATACGTAAAAGTCGAATCATGTAGGCAATTGTACTGCCTTTCTACTCTAGAATTTTCAGTACATTATTTCTTCCACACTCTGAATAAGAGAGAACCCATCTCGCCTGGTATGTGTTGAATTAAATTTTCGCCGTGCAAATTGTACTCAGCAGCCACCCAATTCAAAAGTGTAACCGCTTTAAGAGTCTCACATGTTTCGAGCAAAATACGACAGTATGATACGCATATTCACGCCAGCATGCTTCCTCTACTGCTGTAGAACAGGGGACAGTAAATATGTATCGGCTGAGGATATGAGGTAATACCACCATTAGGGGCAAAGCAATAGTAACCGTCCTTCAAACCTCTCCTCTTCAATTAACACACGTTCAGACGTAAACAACCAATGGTGCATCCCTCATCAATAGGACACGGCTCTTTTGAAACAACGCCCAACAGCTCAGTCAGTAGAGCATCTGGCCGCTGTGCGAGGGTTCTGAGTTTGATTCCTAGTTGGAATTTTTTCTTTATCCAGGGTTATTTCCGGACCTTCTCAGAGTGTGGACATAGGAATGAGAGTGCAAATGTGTGTGTTTTAATGTATAAAAACCCAAAGACTCAAAACATATTGAACACAAGTTAACACTTGCGATAAGTTCCAAAGTAAAGGCCACCGATGTGACCATTAGAATTAAAGGGGATATATAAATGGAATAATTTTAAAAAGGACAATATTTTGGGTACGCTATGACAAAAATCTGAAATCTCTGTTGCGTTCGAAAATTTTGATTAGTGTATACAGGTGAAACATTAAAAGACATTACATTGTCACAAAGATCTCAAAGATGTCGCAGGTAGGACATTATAGATATTTTAAAAGAGTGTTATGAAACAAATATTTGTCCGTAATTGAAAAAATAGCGTTTAAATATTCAATGAAACTTCGTAGTCCAATGAAGAACTGCATTACAAAATATATTTGTTTTATAAAATTTAAAACCTTAAAAGTCATTGTGTAAAACCACAATTACAAATTAAGATTGCGAATTTAAAGGTAACGTAATTCTTAATTTACAGTTTCAAAATAACATTGGTTTAGATTTAAATAGATAATTTGATATGACAACATTTCGGTATCTCCCTTCATGTGTTGTGCATATTAGTACTATGTTTGGCTCAACATATATGTCTGTGAGCAATTTTTTTTCTACACTGAAGGTCAGAAAATCTAAATTCAGATTGCGATTGATAGATGGATATCTACGTGCTTTGTTATACAATTAGCGTTAGATGAATGCGAAACTGTAACGCCCAGAATGAAGTAAAGAATCACTTAATGAAAAACACATTTAGAAAACCTTTCAGTCTGTATATATGTATTAAGCATGTGTAAATTTAAACGTGTGTTAGAGAAGTTCTTTAACACTGCCATTGCAGCTTTCAAAGGCCCTCTGAACCGTGTGCCATGTGCATAAAAAGTGGCGTTTCATTACGTCACCATTCGTGCAATTGCGATGACTATTTTGCCGAC
Organism: Tenodera sinensis; assembly: GCA_030765045.1. Classification (NCBI taxonomy): domain Eukaryota; kingdom Metazoa; phylum Arthropoda; class Insecta; order Mantodea; family Mantidae; genus Tenodera; species Tenodera sinensis. The sequence goes on along the minus strand of CM060964.1, from coordinate 84,061,145 downwards.
TCCTGCTGTAGAAAAAGATAGTGATATTTCAAGTAGGAGTGACCTAGGTCATATGGGAAAATTACGGCAATGTAAACGTAAAATGAGCTAATGAGGGAACGCCTTGTGGGCATCTATAGCCGCTATGTACACACCACTCTGGGGTAGCATTTTATTATACCATCGATCCTCTTAGGACACACACATACACCATTGACTCGGCGGCAGAAGGTCAGGGTATTCTGTATTTCCGTTGGCATTCCACCTGGGGCTGCGAGCTTAATGCCATAATTTTCCACACCAAAGAGATACCCGACAGTTTACACGGCTGGCTTCCTTTGGAAAGAAACATATCAACCTGCTCTTTTATGTGGGAATACATGCAATAAAATTATGCAGTCGCAAAGATTCAGTTTCCAAAGAATTTAGAAATGCCATTTATTATATACTAATAAATGAATCGATAATAATGTTACAAAGAGGGGAAATAAATATGGTGACTGCCAATCTCTAAAGCAGCTCAATCTATTTTAACCCTCCACTAGGCGCGCATCCTGTAGAACATCGTTGTTCGCGCGGGGCCTAGTAGGCCCTCGCTATATATTTGTGCTTACATGCTTGTATTTATTTTTTTAAATTTTGTTGTTCCTTCATTCTCATGTTTAACTTCATTTAGCTTAAATAGACATGGTTTTTATTAGCATTATCTTACTAAGTAGAACAAAGATAGATAAAATGTACTGTGGGTACAGTATACAACTTCTAATTTGAAATGAACTGTCAACAAAAACAACAAATAGTTTCCGATTCCTGAAGACTGGAGTTAGTGACATGGAAAATTAAGTGAACATAATGGTTTACGCCAAAAACTACAACTGATGGTAGTAATTACTAAAACAACGCCCTATTATTTACAATAAAATGTTGTTATACATTTAAGATGCTATTGGATATATAATTTGGATGTTATAATTCACTCTTCATTCCAAAATATTCTAAAATATGAGTGAATCATATTATTCTCTGAAACTAGCAGGGCAGAAAATGTGTATCGGAAGTTTAAAACAGCCATCCATTACATTTTGCATTTACATTGCAATGGTTCAAATGATAATGAGTTAAAATACTAAGGCATGCATTGCAATTACTGAGAACCAGGGAGTAGAATGGGTGTGAAGGGACACATAAGATGTCTAGCATAGCTGCAAATGAATCTTCTGGAGTGCTAAAGGCCTGGAAAAACTTTGTTTCCATCGACACCGGTCGCAAAGCTTAATCTGTTTGATCGCACTTTAAACTTGGCTGGTAATTTGCATGGACGACACAAAGCTCACAGAAGGAAAGAAAATTAATGTGAAAGAAATAAGCACTTGAGGATTTTCAGTTTGCGCTCACTTGAGTTCCCTTTGAGCGAATTTATGGAGTAATTACAACATTTCATGCCTGTATAAATTGCTAATTTAGCACCGTGCAACGGTAGGCAATAGAACTGTAAATGCGGATTGAGCGGGCAAACATTTACGGATTAACCAAATGTATAGTGAAGTGTCAGTAGGGCGTATCGTACTACTTACTGGTGTATATAGTCACTGTGTCGGTGTAGCGTTTGAAAATGTTATAGCGTGTGGTATCCCACGCTTCACCTTATGGTTTGTACATCAAACAAAAATAATCTGACTGCGTGAATGAACGAAGGTTACCTTTTTACATAAAACGGTGTCACAGAAGTAACGGAAGTGTTTGAATGAGCGACTCAAATAATGCAAAGAGTTAAATGTTATCATAGTCCTCCCGTTTAAATGCTGTCTAGCACAAATATATAACAACTAACTGAAATACCCGGCATTGCCGATGTTTTAACGATTTATGTCTATTCAAAGAAATATTAATGCGCTTAAACAAAGAGTTAAACTCGTAGGATACCATAAAGAACAAACAAGAAACAAAATAAATAAAAACTTGGGGAAGGCATCTTCCAAGCGCACTGTTAAACAATCACAAATACTACAGGAAGAAAAGCAAGCACAGCGAGCCCTGTCAATTTAATACTTACATTTCTATTTCAATCATATAGAAAACTGTATGAATTGTTTACAAAAGAGGGAGTAGAGAGGAAAGTATGATTGTGTTATGAAAAGAAAAGAAGGTAGAGAAAAACATGTGAATGTAATAGGTTGCATTTATATTTCAAACATATATGTGAACTGGGTGTTGAAGGGCGAGTAGAGAAGGACATGCCTAGGTGTCACGTAAAAGAAAAGTGTGTAGAGAGAACCATGTGAATGTAATACACCGCCAATGTAATACAATAACACATAGTAAAATGTATAGCAGAACAATCTTCCCTATTAGGCTAACCAAAGTTCTTACTGCATATGACACTGCAGGTGGTGGACACTGATTATACATGAAAAAAATTATAAGCCGAACGGAAATTCGGAAGCAAAACGTTCCAAGCCTAAATTTAGATTACCTCCCAAGCATTTGCCAGTTATAAGAACTGAGAAAACCCTGGAAAAACCTCAGTCGGGAAAGACGCTCCCGTTGGGAATTGAACATGATGCCGTCAACTTTGGCACCGTCTCCAATCTCGTTTTCTGGTGCATCTGCTGCCAGCTGCTTCACTGATGAACTACGACAACTTTATCTCAGGGTATGCGTGAGCGGGTGTGAGGATAAACAACACCAGTTAAGTTGATAACATGCTAATTAGAAGCTAATAATAATTTATTTGAAGCGAGTTGCCGACTGTTTGAGGATGAAGAATGAATAATTAAACCGTTTCTGAATCTTATCACTCGAAATTGTAGCTAATGAATTATGTCTGCTAACTTCTGACATATTCAAACTTCACATTTTAAAAACTATTTTCGTAATAATAATACAAAGTGTACATTGTCGTGAGTCACGGATAATACTCAGTTGTAGGTTTCTTGATGGTGACTGCTACACCTACTTAATCCAGGCGTGGTCTTTAAGCGCTGCTGCTGCCAATGATCGATCACTGAAAACACTTATTTCGGCTGTAACACAGTTGGGTAAAAGACTCGAATTTTAGAAATATGATCTTTTATTAAACTAAGTCCCAAGTACTTAACTATCCCCATCAATGTTTTACATACATGTTCCAATCCTAAAGCTGCTAAATCGCATGCGAAATATTCAATTCTAAAAATTTCATTTTCATTCTAATGTTCATGAGTTATGTCTATGTGCATAGCATACCACCTGGGATAGCTGAACACACTGAATTCCATAAACACTTTCAGTTCATGGGGTTTTTTGGTACATTGGCCTAAGTAATGGCTTATACTTGACCTAAATTGAACCTTTAATGACTTCAGTTTTAATCCAATTCTATACTGCGGAAGATCCGTGGTTGGAATCCCGGCTATGGCATTGAATTTTTCAGTCCTGATTCCACCTCTTAAACACTGCCCACACACGGCTTGTGTGTTTAAAACACCAGAGTGAGCTTGTTGGCATAAATAAATATAATTACAACTCCGGCTTATTGCATTATGCATTGATTTTAACATGCAGAGTTTATTTGTTGCAATTGCTGATGTGTCTTCCTAGCATATCTTCATAAACCTATCAGACGTAACTAACCTGTATATGTGGATGCACTGTTATTGGGCATACATTTTTCTTTGTAAATCCTTCGGTCAGCTTACCTCTTCTACGCATTTAGAGAGGAGGAATGGTAGATGAAAGACAACCAACCGAGGGAAAATGCGTAGAAAATAATGTGAGTGAAAGACGCAATTTGTCACAACCAATTCTTGCCTTAGACTCGATGCATCGCAGAAAATGGAGATTGTGCATGGAAATTATCTGGATACATGCACCGTACTTGGCAGGAAGAGTAATTGTGTGTACACAATTATAGTGAGGAAGGAAGCAATCTGCGAGAATTCAATGCCATCACTGTGTCAAGTACAGGGACGTGGGTGGTAAAATGAGGTATCAGATACATTTCTGTTCAATACTCTATTAGGTGACCAAAATGATCCGGCTTTTAGTAAGCCGATATCCCTTCGTGCGTTAAAGCTGTTGCAGAATACAACGGGGAAATTCCAATTAAACGGATGACAGAGGCGTAAGCGAACTTTGTTCTGCTCCTCTTGCTTATCAGTAAAGACGAGCGATGAGTGACAGTATAGGTCAGGTCTGAGAACAATGCTATTCGGAAAAGGGATAGTAAGGTTTACTACTTGTTTGTCGCATTTTATAATTTCCTTTATTTACAGGGTTGTTTATTTTGTTTTGGATAACACTACAAAGTAAAATAGCTGTTGCCATTTTATCTTCTTTACTGTTCTGTAGTGCAAGCTTCTTCTCTTTCAAGACTATTTTGTAGTTTGTTTTACCTCTGCTGTCATTGTATTCACTTGTATTTCTCAGATTAATGAATGTTACAATTTTTATTTAGTGTGCATTCATATGACAATGAACACAATTGGTGTAATAAACTTACTTAGTATAGCAACGATTATAAAAATCTGATGGGCTACATCTACACTAGCTTCTCTGCTCACTGTTCCACAAACTATTCTTACAAAAGCATATTATTGTAGCCATTTATAGTTAATCCAGATAAACTTTCAATTCACTTTTACACATTTTGTTGTACATAGAGTGAGTAAAGCGATAATCAAGAGTTTTTAAAGAGCATGTCAATTTGTGATGGCATTAAAATTCCATGCTGTTTGCATGCCCACGGAAAAAAGAACGTATAGCGACCTTCTGCTTGCGAAAGGTATTTCTTTAGTAGAGTTGAACACCCGTTCTTACTACGTAAGGCACCGCAGGTGGTGGACTCTCTTGACACGTGCATTCAAATATTTGGGAAATACTTAGGTTTAGGGCAAACTTCCAAATATTCGCCAGTTACAAGAACTGAGGAAAAATGGAAAGAAGCCTAAGTCAGGGAGGATGGTCCAATCCAAGGTAAACAGAGCAGAATGTCGTGAGATGAAGTGCAGATGCTATTAATTGGATAGGAAACTAGAGAAGGGTTGGCCCAGGAAAGCTTTACATATATCCAAACAAACCGAAGGAAAAACTAACGGATGATCCAAAAGTCTCTGAACCGGCTGCGCTGTGTTTTGTCTGTACGGATCCTCTGCACTCGTCGCCGACTGCCGCAGTCATAGAACAGCGCGGATAAAACCATACAGTATTTTAAAACTACTTTTAAAGCCTTTTTTTACCAATATAATTATAGCAGATGCTGAAACTGGCCACCGTCGTTGTCCACGCATTTTGGCACCTCTCTAGGAAATTATCCATCACTCGTTGTAGTTCACATTGAGAAATGCTGGCTTCAAGTTGTCCCAGAGATAGAAATCGCAGATGGTTATGTCGGGGGGCCGAGGGGGCCACAAATTTCTACTAGTAAATCTGTCCTGAAACACACTTTCAATTGTTCTCATCGATAGACTGGCTGTATGAGCTGTTGCAGAGTCTTGTTGAAAAAAGGCAAAACCACGCTCCCTGTCGGTTAATTCTCTAAAAAAAGGGCCCAAAGTTATTTTCACGCACGTACGGGCGTCAACAGTATATTCGAAAAAAATGGTCTATAGCTCTTTCTCCATTAATGGCGCACCATGCACCTGGCGAGCTGACTGAGTTAACACATACGAATCATAAATATATACACGCTGTTCAGTAGAAAACAAATGCTGAGCCATAATACACCTTGTGACTAAGTACCGCACTAAATAATAAAGCACATTGGTAATAATGCAGCCGCACGATATCGCGTCAACTCAATACTAATTGTGAGCTGAGCAGAGAGAGACAAGTGATGCTCGTGACCTTGCGCATACCAGCTGCTGGTGGCGTGTTTCCGCGTGCGCAGTGGAAAAACACCGCGTAGCGGTTCACATGTATTTGGATCTCTCTGTATTTACCAATAACAGTAGGTAAAATAAGACTTACGGAATAGGTAGGCACCACTTAAACTCTTCGAAAATTTAACATTCAACATATATGACATTGGATGGTGTTAATCTTTAGGTATTTCTGCAGAGATAATTATCTTATATCTGCATTTTAGAGTAATGATTTAAAAGGCAAGAGGTTGCACATACTGTAGATAGTTAAAACGGTACCCAAAATCTTATATCAGTTTTAAAGCTCATTTCCCACAAATTATATTTTTCTAAACCTTATCCTTAACAAATTAGACCTCTTGAAGGGGTTTAAATTAAACGTTTTGTACACGTCACTGTATAATAATGTAGGGTACTGATCAGAGCCATGATCCTGTGTTTGAGTTCTTTTCTAAGAAAATCTAAATTAAAGAATCTAGAAAAATTGCTTTGATAATTTGAAGGTGAGTTTATAGTAATGCTTGTACAGATGGAAGTCTAGTTCAATTAATTTATTCAAAAGAAGCGTAAGTTTGAATTTGTCATATATCTTTGTATTCTGGATCTTTATGGTCACCTGAAATGTCAGGCAGATGTCACAATTTTTTTTTTTTTGTGAAATATACAAACATAATATATAAACATAATTGAAATATGTTTAAAAGTAGTCAACATATTTACGGAAAATCTTAGTTCCGGCTGAGCAAGTTATCGCCATTTTGAATAATTAAACTAGTAATGATAATTAATTTTGTGTAAATGAAGCCAGGTTAAGCTTGCATGCGGGATATTATTTTATGACTTAAATACCAAATGTATACGGTTGATCCATACATAGAAATTAATTATTGGTTATCTGTAACTTTTATACCCCTTAGGCTATGCCCACTTCCTTAGCTTACACATACTTTGTTCACTATACATTGACAAGCAGGAACTGGAATAAAGAATGCAGTGGCTATGCATTCAGTGCAGTGAACAGAAGGGGTAGTATGTGAACTGTAAACTGCAATTGAGTCTCGATAATGTTACAACTGCTATATGTCCGGCGAGTAAAGTATTTATGATACATGGCCCTAACATAACCTGTTCATTTGTTCGCTTCGTGCTGAACGTGGATGCAAATTTAAACGAAACTACATTCTAGGTTTGAGCATTCATCAGCATTGATTGTTACTTCAAAAAGCAAGAGGCAGGGAGAATCTAAAACGCTTAGAGGAATACGACAGATACTTATAATCTAAGGATTGGTCACAGAAGAAGCTTCTATACCAAATACCTGGTTAATACTACCCAAATATGCTTCAGCTGCAATAGATACCCACGAGTATATCTATAGGCCTGCTAAATTTGCAATATGAAATGTAAATAATCCGTTGCATATTCTTTCCAAATGCCTGCACCAGAAACGTCATTGCTTATTTTATTGAAATGCAACCTAAGGCTTTTCCGTAGTTACTAGCGTCTTCTCGTGTGAAAGTCACGTGATTCAGTCACTAACACAGAACATATTTTTTGCGTTGGAATGGGAAGATAGTTGTAGCATCTTGTCTATCTACTGCCGCAAGAGAAATGGTGCAATTCTTACCAATGATAGCTGCCTAACCCTCATAATCACACGCGGTTTTTTAACTCACGTTTTGGTTGGACATGTTTTTTGGAGCTGCTTGTATTTCCTCAGTGTTTGTATCTTCTGCGATTACTGACCACTCGAGAAAAATAATTTCAAGGCGAATAGTGAGTGAAAATAATTTTAGTAACAAGCAATTTATAGTGCAAAATAAACGAAAAAATTGTTATTGAAATCCTGAAGACCAGAATGCAGCTATAAATGTATGATTTTACCATTTACGTTACAGATTTGAAATGTGTTTTATGGTTAATTTGCTGTCTCTATGTTCTGCGCAATCAGCTGTTGCCGCTATTTGGTTGTTTGGGACGGGACCACACCCAATTTCTTTGGTCGGAATGTTATGTCGGAATGTCATCAGCTGGATGGTGTAATCCTGCGGGCAAAAAGTGAGGGAGAGGAGCCGCAAGGATGCGCACAGCATATTAAATAGACTTGTGCTGGGTTGCAAGAAAACTGCCATAAAAGTGGCTACTCCCTTCTTTAGTTAATGACTGGGTAAACTAGTGAAGTCTCTAAACTTCCGGAAGTTGCAAGAATGACATTATACGGCCGGTTAACTACTCTCGTCTTTAAGAAGAGAAGATGCAATTCTACAGACCGGCGTAGTCGGGTACATAGTTATCTTAGTCACACGTATGATGTCGCTGCAACAAAAAATTGCCCTTCTAATTTAGTTGACAAAGTCCTTTCGTGTTTTCTGCAAGCCAAAACGTAGAACAAACGGAATAAAAGTAAACTTTCTCTTAAAGGAACAACTATATTGCCAGCATTAGTAAGAAAGTTGGCAACGTGGAACTATCTCCTCAGAATGCAGACTGTTTGAACTTTAATAAGAAAGTAACTACTTATTAGAAAAGTAACCTGTCCTCTTTGTGAACATTTCACCAGGCCTTTGAATTTTTTTGTAACTGTACTTTATAGTACCGGCAACATCGGATAAATTACTAATCATAAAACCCTTGTTCGTTAATAATTGCCTTGACCTTGTAAGCAACAGCTGATTTTGTGCCAACATGGACCTACGTAACCACTTCTTGCAGTCTGGTTTCGACTCTTTAATTTTACCACGTGCAAGGAGTGTGTTGGGAACCTAAATCTAAAGGTAAATTCTATGTGGTAATCTTCTTGGAAGTGATTAAACCTATATCTAGAACTCTTTGGTTTTGGCAGAAATGCGGGTTAAGACTTCATATTTTGCTAAAACACTTCATATCGCACATTACATTGTACCAATTTATTGCACAACTTGTAAGTAATACGTACAAGTGTAATGGAGAATAATTCATCAGAATATGGTAGCTACAGTTGTAAAAGTGAAGTGGCTTAAAAGGGACGTGGGTGGCTCAGGATAGCTTTGCACCTACCCAGGATTCATTAAAATATGCTGGCAACTCTGACGGTTGGGTGACGTAAACATGATCAGCGAGTTACGTAAACAAGGGGATAACAGACAGAGGAAGCTCCTCATTTTGTCACATTGGGTACGGTAGGTTGTCGAAATTAGAAACATGCGTGAGTACTAAAAATACTGATAAAAAGTATTTTGTGACGAAAGGTGGTTTTCAGCACATGTGCACTCTTATACAAAATGCACTCAGATCGAATGTAACCTCTTGGTCGGACGAAGATTTTATAATGAAGAACAGAATAGAAATACAACACTTCCCGGCATAAAACTATAATTGTATACACATCTCAATTGACAAAAATGCATACAATAGTTTTTATGTACTTGCATCTGAGAATGACATAATATGAAAAACATTCAAAGGAAACCCTACGACGAAAACAATAATGGCGGTCAATCACCAACTGTTTGTAGGTCCGACATTTGATTTGTAGTGATACTCGATTGAGTAGCATTGTAGATCTGTCTTGCAACTCATTTTAGAGGCAAATAAACATTTTAGTGCTAAAGAAATCGCTAAGTTCGTTCTTGCAACCCAGCATTATAATGTGACAAATGACAGTGTGACAATGCTCCCTACTTATAAATGATACTTTCCAGTTACTTTTTCTTCTAATTGTGTTTCTCTTTTAAGACTAAAGCACAATAACGCACTCCTCTTTTTATCGTTAGTACAATCTACAGTTCTTCGTACTGTTCTGTTCGTTACCTTGACATTCAACTTTGTCCTCCCGTTCTCCTACTCTCTGTTTTAAAGAGACAGCTGCTTCTGACGATACTCACACGCGCGCGCACACACACACACACACACACACACACACACACACACACACACACACACACACACGCACACACGTACTCTCACACCCTCACAAACACGCACACAGAGACGCACACTTAAGGCGACCTAGACAGGGTCTGTTAGCCAAAATGACCAATATTTTTTTATTTTGGATTTCTGTAAAAATGAACGCTTATAATGTTACTCTAAGATTTAAATATATTTTATGGTGTTCCAAACGTTTTTAAGGGCTGAACAACGTTAACCCTTTACACCGGGCATATTAGCCTGTATTAATGTTTTCAATGTAAAGTGTAAGGTTTCTCGGAAATACAGTTTTGGCATGACAAATAATCTATGGAATATAGTTTTCTTTACTTTTTCATTAAAATTGGCACAATTCGCCTACAGAATTACTAAAGAAGTTATGGAATATTTTTCGAGCTGCAATGTAAGATCTGAGCGCAGTGGTGTTATTAATCCCAAAATGCATTCCTTTTAGGCTGCAATATATGCATTATTGATTATAATTAATATTTCCTTATTCAAAGCATCAAATAAAACAAGTATTCTGGAATCACTTCTTAGGAATTCAAATATTAATGACAAAGTGGTACTCGTGAAAAACAAAATGTACTGCAAGGAGTACTATATATTTTAGAAATATCGCATGTGAAAAATAGGAAACAGCTCCTAGCTGAAAAACTACTTGATTAATTCTATTGAAATTTCACAGTATGCTATTTAGAATGAGGGTGACCGACGTACAAAAATCCCAAAAATTTGAATAACTTTGTGGAAAATCATATAATCTGTCCTAGGTATCCTTAAGGCAATTTACCTGTGTAAATTAAAAAATAATCTAGTTTTCTTCTGATTGCTCTGAAGTTTTTCAACACACTTAGAACATAAAATGTATAGTGCACGCAAATTTCAATGTTCTGTGTCAAACCATGTTTAAATTATTAATATACTTATTACTAATAGATCGCTATGCTAATATGAAGAAACCCTTGAACCCCACAGTTCATTGTATCTCTCCTAAATTTTTAATTTGAGCTCAGTATAAAGATATACATAAATTGTCATACCACCATTGCTTATATTAGTTTAAGCTTAATTAGTTTAAGAGAAAAAATGTTTTGTATACAGTTTATTGATGGTTTTAGTATTTTCAGTATCAGTTATGAAAAATATTTAATTTCAGCTCAATTATTTAATATTTTTGAGCAGTGCATGACAAACTTTAACACCCTAATCTCTTCTGAAAATTTAAGCCAACAAGTTATTAACTAGGGTCCAAGAAACATTTTGAACAGCGAAAATTATGGGGAAAAACTGGATTTTAAAGTTTAGCCATAAATTTTTATGCTTTAAGTAAATCCAATCAACTTAAAATTCCCCAGTACCACATGTGGGACTCTGTTGCTTTCTTCCTGACCTCAGTGGCAGTTTTTCAGAATTTAAGTTTGATCCGTTGTTTTTATTATGAAAACCTTCCTTTTGCCTTCGCACTGTTCACAAAATTTAGAAATCTATTGTTCTTAACTAACCTCTACATTATGCACTTTCGCTCATTTATTCACAAAATTCATAAAATATCCGCTTGTTATTGCTTTACTATAGAGTAACGAATAACGTAAAACATATTAACTATCTAAACAATGCCTAATATATAACTGGAACATTGAAATGACCTGGGAAGATTACAATATTACAGAACACTGACTGCATTTCTGTGTTTGGAAGCACAACATGTGTCAGATTCCCGGCATTTCGGCTCGATATATCAAATTCATTTCAGCACAGCCAACTCATAACTTTCTTTCAAGTATAATTCCTTGCAAGAGACCAAAATCAAAGACAGTGAAAACGAAAAATGCATTTCAAAGCTGTAGCGACGAAGTTTAGCAAGGAACTCTCAACACGTGCTAAGGCGCCTAAATGCACTCCTCGAGATTTAAAAATTGCTTATATTGAGAAAACTAAAGTGTGCCATTAAAATAAAAAAGTTTAAGCATAATGAAGGTGCAAAAATTAACATTAAAATGTTCGGCAATTTTCACCAAATTTCATTGATACATTGCCTTAGACTAACAGCTGTCTCGTTCAACACTCAAGGACTTCATAAACAGAACTGAATGCTCACGCCACCTTGACTCACTTATATAGGCGAGAATGACATAAAACGGATTTTTCTCGAAATCCACCTCATCTCGAACTTTTCATGTATAAGCCGGCAGTCGACAGATTCTCGAACAGTCTGGAAACGCTTTTTTCTGTCGCACTCATAGTCATCTTCGTTCTCACCACTCCTTTGCCTCCGGGTCACATATTTACAAGCAGTGATGTGTTGTAGCTTGATTTTGAGTGTCTAATGGTGGCGTCACAGTAATTTATTAGTAGAAAAACAGCAGTGTATTTTAGTACAAAGAAATGTATATGAAAATACAGAAGTTACATCTAATACAGAGAAATTTGAATTGTTAGCTGTGCAAAAGTACAAGAAAACATTGGGTAACAGTAAATGTCAGTAGAATAGCAAAGAATGCTGTACTATCAAGTATTTTGAAGGCTCCAAAAAGTTAAATTAAATAGCAAATGCATAAACGCATATTCCAATCGTAGGTTTGATGGTTCTTATTTTCGGATAATTGCAGCGCTGTATCTTTGGGCCAAAGTCACCATTAGTCAAATTGATTATATATACAAATTGATGTAAGTAATTTCATGCCGTAGTGCCCCTTTAAATAGGTAATGATTGTAAAGAAAAAGAATAGATACGATATCCTGCATTCTGATACATCCCTGTGTGCTACAGCTCCTAATAGTTTATTGCGGATACGTTTGCAACCATTTAAGAGTTTTAACCAAAAAGAGACTTTCATCGTCGATGCAAATATACATTTATGGCTAATACCTTGTGTATGCATATTTGATATTTTGTGGCACGCAACACGTTCATTTTATTGTTGCGTGTTTATGAGGGTTGTTTTGTAGCCTTATAGCTGCCACATGCATGACAGCGAAATAATGCCATTTAGTTCGCTAAATTGAAACTCTCGCTTTTTACACTAGATTAAACCTCTTCATATCACTTTCAGAGTTTTCATACCAGAAACCTCTATCAGTGAATGCTCGAGGGCAACAAATCAACTGCTTTGGTTTACTCCATAAAACATCATTTTAAACTAGGAGTAATAACAAATACTCAAACTACATCACACTGAAGAGGTTATAACCGCCATATCCTAGCTGGAATACAAGCTGGCATTCACTAATGGAAACGTTAGTTATCATACCAACATGCAATTTCAGTTCGTGCCTTTTGTAGTGAAAGTAGAACAAAATCAACGAAACTGGAGTATCATTCATAGAGCATATAAAGAGTTTGAACATTTACATTTCCCGAACTTTAGTATTACGTGGTCCTGATATGGTTTGGATTCGTCACATTTTCTACAATGGGGAAACTCCGAAGCACAAACAGCAATTGCTTAAATCTGATGCCGGTAGAAAAGGGAAAACCGTCACAGCAGAGTGGGACAGAGAATAAACGTTGGAATTTCATTAATCAAAGTTTGAGCTAATATTCATGGACTGTTCATAAGAATTATGTAATATTATATTTACTTCTTTCCTACTGGGACCAACGAAGGGTTAATCTGCATTTTGAACAGTAAGAAAATTAGAACTTCAACAACAGCAATGATAATAACAACAACAATAATAATAATAGTAATAGTAATAATAGTAATAATAGTAATAATAGTAATAATAATAATCATAGTAATAATAACAATAACAACAACAATCATCATCGTGATAGTGAGGACGATGACGACGACCACCACCATGACCATGACGATGATAATGGTAATAATAGTAATAATAGTAATAATTATAATATAATGATGCTAACGAAAACGACGGCGATGACAGCGGCGAGGAGTACGGCGAGGACGATAACGAGAACCATAGTGAGAACGATAACGATAGCGATAGCGAGAACGAGAACGAGAACGAGAACGAGAACGGTGACGATGACGAGGACGAGGACGAGGACGAGGACGATGACGATGACGATGACGATGACGATGACGATGACGATGACGATGACGATGACGATGACGATGACGATGACGATGACGATTCCCCCTGTTGGCTCACAGTTCCCGGGAGTGTCCGCGACTCGGAGACCTCCAATCCGGAGGACCAGGATTTATAGAGAGTAAGCACCAGCCATGCACGCCGAAACTCCTGCCGATGCTTTGAACCCTGAAAGAGCCAAGGAGATGAAAGGTGAAGTTAAATGAGAGGAGTTGAAATGGAGGGAAAGGAAATTCGAGGGATTTTATGATCCTTCCCAGCATTTGCCTAGCTAAACAAATAGAAAGTTGTGTTAAGATCTACTAAGAATGCTGGTAAAAATAGCCTTTAGTCAAAGAGATTACTTTGAAAATGTGTTAAGTTGAAAGCTCCTTCTCTTCTGTAATTGGTAGTAAGAATATCGCTCCTTTGTTATTAAAAGAGCGTAAAAGAACAGAAATATAAGGTGTAAGTAAATTGAAAAATTGCCTCATTCACAGCTATATCCACTTTTCTAGAATGGGTAGCTCACTTAGGCAGGAGCAGAATAGAAATCACGTTTTCTTTCTGTGGGTCTGTGGGTAATCCCGATAGTATAAGAGAAAATTGCACAAGAGGAGTCCGATTACACTATTGCAGCAAATGCAGATTTTTCTTAAACAAAACTTCTGGCCGTCCTGGAAAACTTATAAATATCACACTATCACATGCATTTTCATTGTTAATTAAAAGTTGACCACCTCCATAGCGCAGTTGGTAGCGCGCTTGCCCCTGGCGCGGATGACCGGGGTTTGATCCCCGGTAATAACAAAGACTTTCCCCCCGCTGGGAGGTTGGACACGGGGTGCACTCAGCCTCATTAGGTCCCACGGGGCCAATTGAGGAGCTACTTGCTGCCAACTGGTGGCCCAGGTTGAGAAGACCGCATAACTGTCTGGAAGGGCTCGGGACACTTACCACGTGCCACCCTCCAGTACTGCACCACATCAATGACGCCTCTAGTGAGCATAGGTGGGAGACACAGCGGCTGGGTGTCAAGCCGTGGCCCTTCATGGGCTGTTGCACTGTTTTTTAAATTAAAAGTTAGGTTGCAACTAATCATTTCGAGACAAAATATTTTCGATGGTTCTTTCACCATTTACCACAGAATTCAAAATTATGGGCCGTGTGGTAGAAGGATACAAAATTTCGGCTTTGTTTGCAAAGTAATTTACTTGCAGCATAGAACAAGAAAATGTTGTCTTTTGTTCATTACAGTGGTTTACATTTATTTTGCTCGCTCACATCAATGAATATTAGTGCTGGAATTTGCTAACTATGGCTGACACAGAATTTAATGCCGAATGGCTTATACTACGTCCTTGCAGTGTTGCATAGTTAAACACTGTGAAATGACGCTGTAAAGCCGCTGATAGAAACATCGTTTGCTGCCATAAAATGTATGTTCGCAACAGGAATGAGAAGAATAACTGTCAGGCACATGCTAACATTAAATTTTGTGTCTGCCATAGTGTTGGATGTTAATGTTACATACACAGAGGTGGTTACTAAAAGCAACTGTAGAATGGTAAAATATTAATGGCAATGTGGAAGGGGCAAGAATGTCATCCTTGAGACTACAATGGGATCTCGGTAGGAAACTGGAAGGTTTATAGAATTCTACCTTTTATCTTTCACCAATTGTTGGATCACTTTGGATGGAAAAGACCTTTGGAAACCAAGCGCTTCGCGTTGCACGTGAGTCAACATTTTCATTCAAGGCAATTCCTGTTTGCCCCACAAGAGTATCAGTGGTGATTCCGAAAACGTCTCAGATTGTTTTACGGATGAGCTACAGAAACTAAGGCTGCAACACTTGCTGCAAGTTTTAGCGAAGAAATGAAAGAAATAATTGCTTTGGGAAGTGTAAACTGACAAATTTTGACAGCTTCTGTTACTAATGGAAAATGCTTCTTTTATTCTTCCTGTTTCAGAATGTATACCTTTATTGATAATTTAAAACACTTAACCCTTAAAATAACATTTACAATGCTTTAGAAGGTTGGTGTACCACTCCACGTTTACTAAAAAGGTATCACAGGTATCCTCTAAGGCACAGGATTGTGATTAGTATGGTCCATCTTCCTTGAATACAGCAGTATTAGTCGTTCCTTTCAACTTACACTTCAACTGCCATTTTCTCTATATTACGTTTTTCCAAACTTAAGTTGCTTTTTCTAAAGAAACTGCAAATGTGAGAGGCTTGAGTTTTGTACACTAAAGTAAGACAGTCCATTACATGCACAGCAACCAAGTTATGATTTTTAACTTTAACACATTTGTGGAATTTTAGGTATTTTATGAGTTGTATCATTTCGTTTATCTTCTTCTAAATAGAATAAGTATTCAGAATAGACTTACTACTGGCGTCTAGTTTCGCTTTTTCAATGATTTGACGCAGTGTCTTTACATCTAATAACAATTTCAAGGCTACTTCAGTTGGCTTTTGAGAAAAAGAGCCTAAAGGTATCACATCTTTGCCCTTGAACTAGTAAAACGTTTTAGAAATTGGTTTTCAGAAAAGCCACAGCACGTATATTGGTGAAAATTTAAAGGGAATATAAGCTTAAATATTGACAGTACAGTCTCGTTAGGTTTCTGAGGGGCCAGTTGTGGATCTATTTGATTAAGAAGTAGCGGCCCCTGAATGCGAAGAACGCATATACCAAAAGGGAGGGACCAAGGAGCAAAAAACTGGTATTACTACTGTTCATTCATCCCTGCAAGCAGAATCACCTTCTAGGAGGATGACTTATTCCCCACTTTCACAAGTTAAAGGATTTAATTTTATGTCGAAATGCTCCATTCGCATTACCTGAAAAGACAAACGGAAAAATAATGAACTAAATGGCTAGTGAGAGAAAACTGATAAATGCAAATCCAACACAGACTTTCAATAAAGTTTTATTATCGAGTGTTTAAAACTCCGTGGCTGGGAATGTATCTATGATAGACGTTGAAAGCTCATCGCTAAAAATGAGAACAAAAGGGCTCCTCATACAAAAGATTATGGGCACATCGTTCCATTAATTAAATGCCACTCTGTTCGCTAACAACCTTCACTGTCATTCCATCGAGCAGACATTCCCAAAGACTCTCTTATTTAATTTCCATAGGGCTTAAGTTTCACCTAGGTAATTGTGAATCGTTTTTCATTGAGAAGAAAACGAATGAAGCACGAAATGTACTTTGATATTCAGGATATTTTAGAATCTCCTTCAAAATTCTCAAATTATACAGCGCGTTAAATCAGATGCATGCAATATTTTGAGAAGTGACAGTACGCAACAAAAGAAAAACAATTACAATTATGTATACTTCAATGAGTATCGGTAATATTAATGATCATTTATTTAGTACAACCTTCTGCAGTATAGTATCACCAACTACACCCGAAAGTTATTGCCGATGTCTCCTTTGTGAACCAATGTTAGACACCCCATTGTTAGAGAAGCTGGTTCTTACTGCGTACAGCGTCATAGGCGGGGTCATTAACGATACATGAAATATAGTTTGGAAAAAGGAGCTTGGGAAGGAAGCAGATGTTACAACCGGGTCTAATCCCCCTTCAATATCTCACATATCCTCATGCGAGGTTTTAGGCGGATAGTTCCCATTTCGAATAGATATGTTCGCTTCCTCAAGGCACATCTGCAATCACATGCCGCGTGCTACAGTACACTTAGTTTGGAAAAAACTATTTTGTTGTTTAACGACGCTGTCAATTGTCAGGATCTCATTGTCGCTGGTGTGTCGGAATTCCGTTCCTAGGAGCTCTTCTACATGCCAGTAAATCTACTGACTTGGAACTGTCGTTTTTAAGCACATTGGTCTGGGCTGGCTTTGAACCCACGACCTTGGGATCAGTAGGTCAACGTCTAACCAACTGAGCCACCCAGACCGACACTTAGTTTGGAGCTGCAAGAGGAGAGATTCCATGACAGAAATCGCCCATTGACCACAGAAAACCAGAAAATAAATAAAATATCATTCAATTCTGGTTTTAAAATCGGAATTCCCCTGGAACTTCCGTACTCGTTTTCGCATTCAAAGTTCGTATCTTATAAATTGGGTGGAATCCTGTATTACAAAGCTAAGTTCTTTAAACGTATATGCTATATCTACAGCTTATGTTTTTACTTTCTCTATGGCGTCCTAATAAGTTAGTAGCAGACAACAAAGGACAGGGCAGAGCGAACGATAAAGGCGTGTAAATATAAACATTAACCGTCACAGTGGTGGATAATAGAAAATGATTACCCGGGACTGTGGGCCTTGGTCTAGTGGAAAGTCTTCCAGACGTTTCGTTTAAAGCTGCGTCGAACATCCTCACCTGCGTGGCAGTAGTAGTCTGCTAGTCTCGCGAGACGCAGCTTCGAACGAAACGTCTGGAAGGAGATTTTGCGGTAGACCACGGCCCACAAGCCCGTATAATGATTTTCTGTTTAAAGACACCGATCGTGAAAGTTTACGCAATTTCACCAGTGGTGGATAATGCAGCAGAAAATTTGCCGAGTGATAGCGTTTATTGAAGTTCATGCATTGTTCATAGGATACAGGAATTAGGTAGTAAAATAACATACATTTTTTACATTTTCCACAGTTGCCTGCAGCATGTTATCAAATTACCGATGTGAATAATTATGTAAAAATACGGGGGTACTAAGTTAAGAATTTGATATAGGTTTCAAGATATTCTAATTATCCACTTAACATAAAAAGCATCTTTGCTTGTGTGCTATTTATGGACGAAGTCAGATGAAAATCAAGAGACTTGGAGACGTTTAGAAAATATGTTGCAACATGGCACTAGCAGCTAGGAAATTTTGTTAGGAGCAAGAGGAAGTTATATGGGCAGCGTCGGTTTGGCTTAGGTAGAATTGCTGACTCTTTCTGGGGTAATCTGAGCGTCTGGACACGTTTTGCCTCTTGGAACAGAGTTGCATAAGTAGCGGAAGTGAGTTGAATCACTTGAACTATTCATCAAAATACCCTATATCAAGAGCCCGCGCCATCCTATCTAAATAAAACCTGTCCACGCATACTTTGAGATAATATCATTGCTCGTATAATAGCCAAAGTCGCCAGCTGAAATCTTCTAGACATCGTGAAGATAATCTGCACTGGCGCACAAAGGCATCATCCATACCAAGAAGCAGGAAGACTGCTATTGCAACAATCGTAATCGTGAAGCTGTAGGTGACACCTTTAAACAGGCTCCATTAGTGTAGAGCTATGGTAACTCTGAATTAACCCATCAACGAGGAGGCATAGACGACTCGTTGAAGATGGCCATGGAGTCTACAATGGCCGAAAGCTCTACGTTTATAAATCTGACACGGCTGATAACCCGCGAAGCCTTCAACCACAGCCCTCTATGACTTAAACAAAATTTAATGGCAAGTGACAAGCGGAGCTGGTCAATACAAAATCCAATCAGACACTCGCCACGCTTTGCGGTGTTGTATAGTTAAACACGCTGTGAAATCACACTGTATGTCATTTGCACCCACAAAGCTGCCTTGTACAACAGGAAAAGGAATCGCAGTGGTCAGGTATCGGCCACCTTTAAATTTTGTGTTCGCCATAGTTTCCACCCATCCGTGCCACACATACGGTACCGCTGCACACTATACAACCGAGAATTATACATGAAACATGAAAAGGAAATGGAATGGAAAGGAAATGGAAAAGGAATGAGGGCCAGTAGATATAGTAGATGAGAAACTACCACAACATTCACCTACCAATCAGCTAAAACAATAAAAAACCCAAGGTCAAAGTGAAAGATCGACTGGGATCCAACCCAAGATTCTCGAATGCAAGTGTCACTTACTCGGTAAAAACATGCTGATAAGTGATAAAGAAGAAAATAAATGAGAGTTTTTACAAGAAACAACGCAAGGTTTTGTGTGAAGAGAAGATCACTTCAGAGCTAGCGGTTTCTTGGCCGGATATAAGCTCCTGTTCAGCATTTAATGCCCTTGTGTGGAGTGCAACTATGAAAGTTTACCACTCCACCTGTGGAATGTTAGCACAATGCGTTTCGCGGCTTACCACGGCCTGGTGTGAGGAGAAACTCGGATTTATAGGAAATCCCCTTGTCATTTTTATAATGTTGTTAGGAACCAACATTTCCACTGTGAAGTAAAACTGAAGTTGAATGACGTCGTTTTTCCTTCATCTGTAAAACAACCTCTTGCCAGTTTGGTGTCCACTTCTGCTGTTTCTTTATCATTAAACCGAAGTTTCAGTCTGTACTACATAATTGCAAGGTTGACTAAGGTACGTGGTACCTTATACCTTTTTCCAATTCTCTTACTAATACGCTAAGCAATCCCAATGATATTGTGAGTTCGGGTTTCATTTCTTGTATTTCGTTCTTCATTTCTTCTTTAAGGGAATACAGACCTGAAAATTTTATGTCAATTTAGTTAAAAATTTATTTTCAATGTTGTCGAAGTTTCCGAGTTATGAGATGTTAAATCTGGATTTTATTATCTTATACCAAATGCTCCACACTATGCAATTTTTAAAGTTACCGTCCTTTAAACTGTGTGTGTCTATATATATTGGATTATAACGTACAAATCTGTCATATAAACTTGTCTGCTGGTCATTTAAAATAACTAATTTAGTTTAAGTTTTATACAACTTTAAAAATAAATAACTCAAAAACCATTCAAAAGAAAAAAGGTGTATGACAGACTTTTTTGTGTGTTTTGGGAATCTACATGGCAAATTTCAAAAGAATTGGATGAAAACTTCATCGTGTGGAACATTTTCAATAGTGAACGTGGTGACAAAAATAATTTTAAGGATCTTAAATTTCAAAATAAAGAACAGCTTATTCTATATTTTTAACGCGCATTATCTAAATATAAGTATTTGTAATACAAAAAGTAAAGAAAAAAGAAATGATTATATGGCTCTCAGAAATGTTTAAAGGCATGGAATACAATTGTCAATTTTTGGGACATTTCTACCAATTTCAATGGTGCATTCCCTTGAAACTCTTACTTTCCGTCTCTATTTTCTCTATTCTAGAATCTATTTATATCCCTATCTTTTCCATTCTGAAATTTAGTTTCCTCTGTTTACTTCTCTTCTCATTCCAGCCAATAATTCTCAAACATTTAATCCATGATGGCTTTTTAATCCCTCTTCTGACACTAGCATTACCTCTGTCCACGCTCCCAGACTGTCACTTCACTGAGTTTTCATTTTCAGGTAATAATATAGTTTAAGTTTCTCCGAGAGTTTGCTTAGCTGATTCTGGTATTTCACTAATGTGAACTAGTTTCACTGTCCATTGTCACCTCACTTTCTTCCGTGACGTGGTGTCTAAAAGAAATACGCCCCATTCTGCTTCAAGACAGTTCACTTGCAAGACGACTCGAATCCCTCACAGTAACAGCACTCACTGCACTTCAGCACAGTCGTCACAACTCGCCGGAACGGCGCGTTTTTTCGCACTCGCCATCTCGATCGTTGACACGCTCCCACTGGCTCCCTTCGCAAGAGCGGTTGCTTGTAGAGCCGTAGGAACTTTGCAGAACATTCGGGAAGTTGAAATATCATGAAGGTTCTGGATCTCTGGCGATGTGCTTATCGTGTTAACGATAGGCGAGCCTTGTCTTGTTTACCATTCCAACTGCCCGGTCCGAACTACCAATAATTTTCCACAATAGCTACTGCGTTACAATATAAATGCCCTCGAACAAATTACTATATCAAATGCAGGTATTGTTAAGGCAAACAAGTTATGTTAAACTTATTTTTGTCAAATTAACCACTTCAAAGATTGTCCTTGCTATTTCTTTCAGTTGTATATTATACTTTCCTAATTTGGGAAGTCATTTTTTCCCTTTTCCTGGTCATGTAATAGAAATTCAAATACATCTATAGCTTTTAAAAGATCTGACTACCGCTCAAGCCCACTGTATATTCCCTTATTCCTCGTGCGCTTACAAGGTAGTGTAGAACAAGACAATTTCTGCAAATGTTTCTCTGGATTAAAATGGAGTAGATGAAAGAATAAGCGTTTGTAAGAAGAGTTTTTACAAATAGAGAAAGTCACGTGGGTGCAATACATTAGATTTTTCATAAAATATGCGAACTACGTGGAGCAACCCTTCAAGGCAGTAAAAATAATAAAGAAATTAACAAATCAAGAATTAACTGAAAAGTTTGCGCAATATTTTATACAGATATTATAAAGTAAACCTTGGTTGTTGCATTACAGTTTCAAATAAGTCAAATTGAAATTGCGAATTTTATAAATTTCAGAGATTGGTATCTCTAATTTATTACAACCAAATATTCAAATTGACATTACTGGAACTAATGTACTATAATCTATTGAGAAATTATTTTGTTGTACATTTAAACGCTGCTTTAAAACGATAAAGTTAATTGTGATATCACCGTAGTAAATAAAGAAATATTGGAAAATGTATAACAAAGTATAATTAATTACACCTGTATGTCTGTCTAATTAATTAAATCAAATATTATTTGCATCTATTTTGATATTAAATACGTTGCGGTTGTTCAATGAAATATGAAACCATGCATGGTTTTTCCATAGCTTCACTAATTGACCAGAATATTCAGTTAACAAAAACCGAAACCTAGGTCCTGTATCTGCGAATATTTCACACATAACGCACCTATAGTTCATGTCATATGGGGGAATCGCCGCCTTATCTGGTCGTAGACTTTAACACATGATACGAAGATGGCTGTTAGGGAACTTCTGGAATAGGCTTCATTGTGGTGGTTATACTTATGCGTGCGTAATATTACGCGTAGTTTTAAGATCACAGTTAGTATCTCTTAAAACGTACTAATTTACGGAAAATAAAATTTCAAAATAGTCAACCATTACTAGTTTTAGAAATCTAATTCCGAAAATATGCTTCTACAGGTTCACATTCGTTCTCCAGCTTAAGTTTCACGTGCAATTGAGAGTGTCGGGTTTAAGGGTCCGTCGACAACTTGGTCATTAGGGTGCAATTGAGAGGTTTAACTTTTGGCAACGTAATGTAGTGATTTTGGTGGGGACAGATACAATATAGGTGAGAGTTAAGTTGATGAAACAACGTGTATTTCAAAGTTTTCACATACTTTAACGTGTTTTCGTGCCTTACAGAAATGTTTTACTGTAATTATTATGGGTGGACCGCAGTGCCTAAAGACCGCGCACGCGTTATACTTGCCGATCGCTGCAGGAGGATTTTCACATTAGCTTTTCAGCTTACGTTTCTCATTGTTGCCACTGAGACAGTTATTTTAACCGTAAAATATGATACGTCAGAAGTTAGAAAGTACAATACTTCAGTAGTTCTAGACTACTCTTTTAAGATTTAGAAACAATTTAATTTTATATCCTTAAATACTGGGCAACTTGTTTCAAATAGCTCATTGTTAGCTTCCATTAAATTTAACATCGCTTCCATCCGGTTGAAATCGACTCATATCTAACAGAGACATCAGCATATCTTCCCCACGTAGAGTAAATCATGCAATAGGAGCCGGTTGCGCTTTACTGCTTTGAACACTTTAGTTGGGATGTCAGTCTAATTATAAAATGGACTATACGTGGTAGCGAAGTAAGGAACTTTAGTGTCAAGCGTCAGATTTTTGTTATTAATTTTGGAATTCTCCTTTACTAATTTAGAAAGTATCTCGAAATGTTGGTTCTGAGTACGAGCGGGTAACGGTCCAGCTAAGCCTCTCAGTAATTTACAGATGTCCACGTTAGGCAAGAGCATTTAGGGCTCACTAGTGCTAAATACACACACGCATGTATACGCATGTTTCAACTTAATTAGCAGTTAATTAATTAGCACAACACATAATTAAAATGGCAAAGGCGGAAGTTTTGATAACATGAAATGCAATGTAGGTAATTATGATAATGTTTATCAGCACAACCTGATTATAATACCCTTAATGTGTAGATAAATGACAACGCATTAAATGCTTAAAGTTTAAAACTGGGGAATTCAAGTGAATCAACATTAGCCATGTTAATTGACTGTTAAAGATCGTTCAACAAAACTAGCGACTACCTAAAATATCTTGGTCTGACCATGAAAGAATTTGAGAACATTTGTATTAAATAATAAAGTATTCTGTAACAATATTAAATAATTCTCGACATCTTAATGATCATACTAATGATAATAATGATAATGATAATGGTCGGACTCGGCGCACAACAAAGGACGAGCGGGGACAAACTACTTCACACAACATGCTGTACCGGCAAGTGGACAAAGATGCTTAAGGCCGCGCTGCCTCGCGTGACTGCTGTGTGTACGTGACTGTAAACAATCGAAGCGGCAAAATGAAAGGGGTATCGAGAACGTTCTTGGGGTTTCTAGATGCATCATTTCCTGTGCGTGCCTGGGTGTGGAATCCAGAGAAGTCATTGTGACGTCATCCCCAGTATATAAGGAGGCCAGAGGGTGAGTTGGAGAGAGAGCTATGGGCATGGGTTGGTCAGTATTTGAATGAGTGTGAAACAGCTGTGCGTGTGTGTGTTTTCACGATAGTTACGTCGCTGCTTCGAAAGAAGATCAACAAGCATCGTGGGTGATTGTACTGTCGTAATTAGGGTATCAGAGACAGAAGTGAATAAAGACACTGAAATGACTGAGCAAGGTTATGAGAAACACAATTGTAAGTTCAGATACCCTGAAAGATTGTAGGCTGCGTTAACGCCCAGAAGAAAACTGCGTATTTGTGGTAAAATTTCAGGGGACAAAAAGGTGATAGAAAAGTAACCGTGTTGAATTTTTGTTCCTTTCTTACAATAATAATAATAATAATAATAATAATAATAATAATAATAATAATAATAATAATAATAATAATAATAATAATAATAATAATAATAATAATAATAATAATAATAATAATAATAATAATAATAATAATAATAATAATAATAATAATAATAATAATAATAATAATAATAATAAATACATTTAGTTAGTTACAAGCATGCGTCACCGGAGTCGTCGTCAGATTTTAGTTTTACTTTGTGTGTGTGTGTGTGTGTGTGTGTGTGTGTGTGTGTGTGTGTGTGTGTGTGTGTGTGTGTGTGCGTGCGTGCGTGCGTGTGTGTGTCACGGAACCGTTGCGTCAAAAGGAAGATTGTGAAGCAGTTAATGAGTGTTGATAGGCCGCATCTTCAAAGTCAGCTGTTCAACAGACAGAGAAAGAGAAGAAGGATGGAAAGGAGTGAGTCAAGGTTTGGAGAAGACAATTGTGAATTGTAAAATTATGAAAGCCTGAAGACTGTTTTAGCGTCGGTAAAAGAGAACTGTTATTGTGTATTCAGTTAGAAGAAAACAAAGCAAGAAGAAGTAACTGGACTGGGACTTTTGTCGTTCTGTTACATGGTGTCAGAAGTGGGATTTCTCGAATTGTTATCTTGGGAAAATAGTTCCAAAGCGTACATTTCTGGGGAAATATCGGTATCGAATTTTTGGGTGGAATATACTACTTCCTCCAATTACTATGGGTAAGCTGTAGAGAAAGTAAGAGTATAATTTATAGTTATTTTGTTTAAGTTTTAATAAATCTTAGCTTTAAACCGAAAATATACGGTACTCAGTAAAATTATTCTTTACCTTCCGCCTGTAAACTGGGAACGTGCTAAATAATAACGAACTCTATAGAGGCATGTTTGTTAGTATTTACTAAAGGAATCTCCGTTTACGTTTTAGCGCTGCTTGAGGCACAAGTGTGTTCCTTCAGAGCTCCATTCTGCTGCACGGTACTCTGGATGTCGAGGTCTAGCACGTACAAGGTTTTGTTGACTTTAAAACCCTGGTTAATGGCTACCCACCTACACAATATCCTGACATCGAATTTCCACTTCCTAAGGCACACTCTGTAACTTCCAGACCATTTTGTGTACTCACTTTACGCAAAGTACAACAAGCTCCAGGCACTCGTGATGACGTATCTCTCATTAATGTGTTCCTAGCTCTGAGTAGTATACACGATCAATACTGACATTATGGCATATGGAAGCCCTTTGGCGTTTATTTAAAGAGCGTGAAGTATTTTGGTCTACCTTTGCTAAAATAGGAAGTCACTGAGCATAAATGAGTTGCGTGTATCTTGGTATATTAGTTATTCTTTATTTAAATGAACTTTGCTATTTCTCAGAGGACTTTTCGCCTGGCCTTAAAGGGAGATACTTTGAACAGCCCATAAAACTGTTTAGTCTGGTTGTTAGCATGCTAACCTTCAACTTTAGAAGGCACGGGTTGGTATCCCGGCTGAAGGGTTGGAATGTTTCTTTAGCCAGCATTGTTCCCTACCCTGGCTGGAAACTGGAAGTATGAAAGAGAGTTTCACCATGTATGTGAATTTATAACCAAACGTAATACCAATCCAAAGTTAACATCACAGTAAGTAAGGCACGTGAACATCAATGCACATGAGCAGTTTTTCCTCAGATTAAAATCCAGTCATATCACCTCAGATGGAAGAAAAACAAGCACTTAAAAATGCACCGCTTGGGATCATCTCTCAGTTTCGTATCATCTTCGTAACTAATGACCAATGAACTGCTTACAGTTTGCAGTACGGCGTTAGAGGCGTGGCGCTGTAATGAGGACATGGAAACGTAAGGGAAAGGGAAGGGTGGCCTCGTAGAAAAGCCACGTTTTAATTTTCTTTGGGTTCATCTTCAAATTCTTAATTCTTATAATGAAAAAGATTGCAAATGTTCTATGAAATAAGCAGCATTTATTGAGTTAAACGATTCTGTGTTGTGAGAAAATTTTTAACTTTGCCCTTAGAGTCACAAAAACGTGTAAAGCCTTACAGTAAACACAATGCAATATTGTATTGACAAATACAAACTGTTTAATTTTTCTACAAATTCTCTCCATAGTTATACAAGAGTTAAAATTCGTATCAAAATAGCTTTAAAGGTTTTTGTGTATTACATTATATTATAATACAGTTTCTGGTTTCGAATGAAAGGTTTTCTTCTAATATCTATGCAACAAACCGTCTTTCTGGGGTGGCATTAAAATTTAATTACATTTGTGTGAATTTGCACAGTTTTTAAATTTGTCGAGGTATGTTACCAGCAGCCCATAGACCAATAATCTGACCACGTGTAGTTTCATGTATAGGAGTCGCTCTGAATCAAGCAACAGTTGAGTAACGAGTTAGTGAGCCGTCAGAAATAATCAATAGTTCCCTCTCATGCCGACGTGTCATTGGTTATCTTATTACCATGTCCGGTCAGTATTTTTAATATTGTTGTCATTGGAGAGGGGTAAAGGGAGGAAAAGAAGGGAAACTACAAAGCCCTCGTTAAATACTCATGATATACTTGCAATTTGCTAAATTCACTTTCTGCTCACATTTTGGTAAATATTTCCAGAAAGTCTAATGCCTTTTATGCCTAGAAATTACTTCAAACCTTCAGTTTCAATTCCATATCACTGCACTGGTTCTCAGTCTTTTAAAGCTTCAACGCATGACCATTTAGATGCCAAAGAGCACACTGTTTAATGGTCTATAGTTCCCTAATACCTTTCGCTTGTCGTTGAATCTTCTTACGCTTTGAGCATCAAGAATGTTTCATACAAATCAGTCTTGATCAAATTTTCAGCAGGTCAGGGAGAAAGCACTTAAAGGCTGTCATATATGGCTTGTGATACACTTTTAAATTGCTTAATGTATGACGTAATTAATTTCACCACTGAGGTAAAATGTTTTAAAAATGACATCTAAAATGTGTTTTTAAAGAAACAAGCTGAAAAACGAAAAACAAATTCTGTTAGCTCGTATGTTATTGTTTAAATAACTATTAAGTACTTTTATTTATACGTTTTTGCATGGTGTGGGATAACTAACTAATTAGTAGAACAAATATTTGTCTCATAAACAATTAATGCTATGGGCATAACATTTAAAATACACTCATAATTATGGTAGAGAGCACAGAAAAATGTTCAGAACATTTAGATAAAAACTGTACGACTTACAAGTTTTGCCTATGGGTATTTAGAGGGCAAAGTTAACATAGTCTACACTTTGCATATGCGGAAATCAAATGGGAAATGCAGAAATAATGGGCATCAATATTTTATAAGAAACACTTTTACTAACCATAAGCAAAATATACCTAATACAAATATTTACATTCCTGATAATAAATTTTACATTAATAATAGAATAAATAGCAACAAGCTGTAAATAATACAAAAAATAATATTTATATTATGATGTATATAATATAATATATAATAATATAATGATGAGGATGATATTTAATTTCAATGTATGCAAGTGGTAGTTTGTGGTGGCAGATTTGAAAATCTAGGACCCTTAAACCCCACAGAATCACTCACTGACACCTTGAAAAGCTTCATGTCATATATTTGTAAGGTAACAAACAAATATCAAGTCTATTATTTGAGGCGTTGAGCGCAACAGTGGCCCAACCCATAAAAATTCAGAAACTGTGTTATTAGCACAGACATGTTCCCCATATCAAAATCTAGAAGATGGAGCACCGGTGGAATGAGATGGCGGGGGGAAACCGGAGCACCCGGAGAAAACCCGCCCTGACGCCGCTTCGTCCACCACGAATACCACATGTGGGTCCCTGGGATCGAACCCGGGCCGCTTAGGTGGTAGGCGAGCGCGCTAACCGCTCGGCCACGGCGCCGCCCGCTCAACGCCTCATTTATACAGCCTTTCGTTTTTGAGTTCTGCTATTTACAGACAGACATATACATACACAAAACAGGCTCTCACACTCATGGCTTCTTTTTAATAGAAGAGAGAAAACTTTCTTTCAGAAGCCGACTTCGAATTTCTAAATAGAGTGTAATACTTACACTGGCCATTAGGTTAGCGTTAGAGAAAGTAAGATAAATGTTGTAGAAAATGCTCTTAGGCCTCATCAACATCTGGTCATGAGCTGGCCGTTGCCCTATGAAGCTGCCTTGTTTTGTAATATACTGAGGGTCTCGTGTGGATAGGCGTGGGTGAGGAAAAAAGGTGGTCGTATAAATAATCATAAATTTTATTCTGCCTGGGTCTGCTGGCTATCTTGAGTTGATCCCGTGGGCCAGGGTTCTAAACCCTGCAGGTGCTGTGATGCGAGGGCTGCGGACCCCTAGGACTAGTGGCACTTCTGGCGTTACCAGAAGTACTCCAAGCCGAATATCTAAGACCATCCAGAAAAGGATTTTTCGGATTGGGTTTGACTCGGCGGCGCAGTGGCTTCCGAAACCCATGAGAAATTGTGAACTTGTGGGCGATGATGCCCAGGTGTAGTTGTGAGTCACGTCAATGTCCTCCCGTACCAATCTCGAGAGCTGGGAGACGTTGTACTGGTTCGCTTTCAGTTGTATTGAGCTTCCTCGTCTAGAGCTGACGTGTGCAAGTGGCGTATCCGCTTCCATTCTCGTGTAAGTGGGAAGGGGGCTTTCTGGACTCCAGGTGTGCCCTATGGAAAGAGTCACGTAGAGCCTCTACAACCCTTTGTGGTATTAGAGGTAGCTCCAGCTCACCGTAGATTTCTTGTCTTGAGCTGTGGGAACTCTTACGAGTTGGCGCTAGCCACCACCTCGTGATGTCTAATTATAACCATTTTGTGATGGGTTGCCGTGGGCACCAAAATCTAAGTGTGCATTTTCATCTGCTTCGAGAAATTATTAAACACACTTCACCGTCTGCTTTCCTCCTAGCGATTCCTGTATGCAGTATTTTAGAAAAAGCCACATCGTAAATTCCTTACCTTCCTAATACTTCACATTGTTATTGCGCGAAAGTATTCCATTACGTGATTCCTAATATAGCATTTGATTGATGCTACTTATTTTTTTTCATATATACTGAATGAGGAAGCTTCTCTGATACGCCTCCAAAAACTTTCCATGGCTGGATTCTCCTGGGGACAATTATAGATCCTAGATAAGCTATGCTCGTTCGGGTGGTGTTTTAATCCTGTGTCCATCTATCCAGACTATAGGTAACTTACTATAGGTACTTCTAAACAAAGTTCATTGGGACAGACTGACGCCGGAATATGTTTTGGAAACTTGGCTCTATTGTTATTAGGAGATACTGACCGGTATTTTGACATATGTTTCTTACCTGGTTTTACACACTTAAAAAAAGCTGTACTTCATACTCACAAATGCATACATAACTAAAACTAACTAAACCCAGGCGCGACAGCCCACGAGGGGCCAAGGCCTACCACCCAGCCGCTGCGTCCCCCACCTCTGCCCACTACAGGCGTCATTGGTGAGGTGCAGTACTGGAGGGTGGGATGTGGTCAGCACCCCGAGCCCTCCCGGCCAGTTATGCGGTCTTCTAGACCTGGGGCCGCTACTTCTCCATCAAGTAGCTCCTCAATTGGTCCCCCCGGGACCTAACGAAGCTGAGTGCACCCCGTGCCAGACCTCCCAGAGGGGATAAAATCCCCATGCTGGTACCGGGGATCGAACCCGGGTCCTCCGCGCCAGAGGCAAGCGCGCTACCAACTGCGCTACGGAGGCGGAACTTTATCATTTATTTAGGTGATAATTACGGAATATTCACTATTAATTTATTTCTCATTGCAAATTATAGTTTTCCGAATTATTTGATAAGCTTGCTTTATTTGGACCATGACTACATGAACGCCTTCAGTTGTTGAGGAACTTGCACCTGATATGTATTTATTTCGCACTGTGTCTGGTACAAAGTCTATTGTCTTCTGATAGGTACTGGGACAATTGCCTTCTTTTACTCCTCGGTAATCAGGGTGTATTTTACAAAATGGCAACAGTGTAACGAAAAGTTACATTCATTTTTCATGAAAACTCACAACACCAATACTGGCGGCATTTATGGCTGTACTCCGAATCTTCTGAATGTTGAATGTATATAATAAAATTGCACACTTCTTTCAGCATTGGGGTAAGTAGACAACCCTTCGCACGTTAGAAGGTTTGCAGATCCCAGCAGCGCAATTGCTGTGACGCGGGACCCAGTGGCGTGTTCTACTTATAAGCAAAGACGAGCGCGAGAGGAATTCCCCAGGTTTCAACTATCGTGTGCAGCGCGTGATAATAGACAAGAACAATTTTTTAATATTTTCCACTTCACTCACAGGGCTTTGTTTTCCAGAGAATAAACTCCATTCTGTACATGCTGCTATTGTCTAACATTACGGAATACAAATTGTAAATTGGCGTAACAAAATCAATGCAAACATGGGGAAACGTAATGTTTCATTGCCATTTCTTCGTTTCTTATTAATGTTATTGTTGCATTTTATTACTATTTTCAGTTATTATTGTTATTGTTATTACCCTTATTTTTTTATTTATCGAGAGGTCGTCACCAGGCACTTTCAGGCATAAACAGAGATATTCTAGAAGGGCCATTGACAGATAAAAAGAAACATCTGAAAGTTTCCCTTACCTTGGATCTAGAACATGCTGGAGTGTTGTGTGGAAACATTCGGCGGCTATATTAGTGAACACTCTGGCCAGTCGGACATGAGCAGGTAAGTGATTTAGTGAGTTTGTTTTTTGGTGCGATAAAAAGTGATGTTCTCCGAGCGAGTTTTTGACGATTGGTGTGACGTGCTGTGAGTTTTGCTACTGCAGAAGACATTGGAAATAGTTGTATTCGACTCTCAAGCGAGTAAACCTTCCGGAACAAGAGACTACGTCGTGCGTTATTCATTTCTCTGTTACGACACGAAGAAAGGAGGTGAAGTGGTAGTGAAAACTAAGTGAAGTGACAATGGAACGGGGAACCAGATAGCTTTAGCTAACTGATGGTGAGATCTTGGTGAAGTGACAGTTAAAAACTGGTCAAAGTCACAATGTACCTCACCAACGCTACTTCCAGGACATAAAAGTGAAAGAACCTCCATAAGACGGCAAGGGGAAGCCTTATTCAGTGTAAGGCTGAAGTGAGGTAATCTTCTGCAGCAGGTACAGTTCATTTATTGGAAGTTATGACCCTAAGTTATTGGTGATAGGAGGTCAATCCCGTCTAGGCATCCGAGATTGGCGCAGAAATCTCATCGCAGTGAATCACTTGGAGATAAGCTCTGTCACACACACTGCAACTCACATAAAAATTTTAAAAGTAGTCCACACTTTTCGCCCCGTATCTAGTAATTTCCACTCAAAGGGGCCGACGTGTAAAGGTTAAGGTGATCCATCTTCCACTACTAAATGCATCTACTGCCAGCGCTTCCGGTATGTTCTCGTGCACCGTCCTGCTTCAGTTTTCATACTACCACTCGTCTGACATAATATATCCTTAAATAATGCACATTATCCGTAATATTTGTAAACGAAAAATTAACGGTCTACACAACTCCCGCAAGAAACTATGTTCAAATCCCTTATGACGTAAAACATAGATGTTATGCAGTTACAGGAAATTAAAGTTGAGAATATAGATTTTCTGTTGTGAAAATACAAATGTTGTTGATGCAGGCTAGTTACTTCGTGAAGCGGTCACTGCATAAAAATCCAGCACTGCAATAACTCGTTACGGGATAAAAACATACATGGAAGCAGCTTTTCCTGATATGGAGTTTTACACTTTCTTCATCCACATCTGAGTTCGATTGCTTATCTATGTACCAAAGGACCTGGAGATCTTTGCATAATGTGCATATATTAGAGATTCCGCTCCCCGGTCACGACTGTCTGTTAACACTGATTAAAACTACAATAAGCATGGAAATATATGGTCGTTGTTATTCGAAACTACTCATCTTCCTCTGCAGCACTGAAACATTCACCTTAGAATTTAGAGCATATCTATAACACTCCTAAAGAGAACCAAAATCTCTAGGCTTTCTCACTGTAAGTATGGCTGAGCCATGTGAAACCAAACATTAAAGCACTTTTATGCGCAAGGGCGATTTCATAGCGACATCGTATTAACTTTTATTACGCAGTTTTGAATTATTTTATATCACCTACACCAGTTCCGAAGCATTCCTGCAGTTTCTGACAAAATGAATGACACCAATTAAGACATTTCTGAACTTCATGGTAACATGGTGCTAGAGTAGATGTTGAGCACAAGTTCACATCTAGCAGGAAAAGACGGCTTTATTTCATGAGGTAAGGGAGAAGCACCTTGGGAGTCAAAAATGCATTACGCAGTTAATGACTACCGACCACCAAGCACTGATCCGTAACGCAGATTTAATTGCAGCAGCACGTCAACATTTTCAACAGAAACGTGCTGAACAAGATGTGTCCTATACCACTGTGGAGACCTTATTGCAACATATTCCTTGAAATTTTAGTCTTGATACACAGGATGTGGAAACCCAGAAGCTGACATGAACAAAGTGTAAAGAATTATATCCTTTAGCGGGCATTTTGTTAAGTACCTTAATGGCGTTAGTTGAACTGCTAAATGATCGTTATCTCCGCAGTAAATTTTCTATGAACTTCTCCAATAGCATCACTGTACCAATCTTCCAAGAACACTGCACACACTTTTTCCGATTAGGGCCCCATTACTTTACTACATTCAGAATGCAAACTCTTCAGCCTGAAAGAATTATTTTCAACATATTAGAGTTCCATTAAACGTGCGGGATTGCAGGCCGTGACCTTTAGAAAATTAACATCTTTGCAAAAGATCATGGAATTGCTAAGTCCGGGAAACGATACGTTGCCATCCTTTCTTTGTGTTTGCAGTAAGCATTTAACATTAGCGATGCTCTTCTCTGTGCAATTGAACCTACTTCCGGCTTTAATTGATGCCAAAGCTCGTCTTAACTCTGTTACAAAGTATAATCATATCTTAACCGAGCGTCACCTGTTAGAGTGAGCTCTTTCTACGCACTGTACTTCAATGGATGTTGTTACGTTCTCCATTGTCCCCAGTCACTGTACATGCATTTGCGGACGACGTCGTCTTGCATTTGCAAACACGAAAGTGAGGAGTATCTCGTTCTCGAAGTAGTCTAGTTATTTATGGCTTGCACCAGAACCGTTATGAATCATCAGAAGTCAACGTTTGTACCGTATACAGCTTCCGGATGCCCATGCCTCTCTTCACAGTCAAGCCACAAGTGAATATTCTAAGAATCATCTTTAAGCTTGCACTGGACGACACAACAGCTGACTGGGAGGAAACAGTCAATACTGGAAACTTCATCCT
Organism: Tenodera sinensis; assembly: GCA_030765045.1. Lineage (NCBI taxonomy): Eukaryota > Metazoa > Arthropoda > Insecta > Mantodea > Mantidae > Tenodera > Tenodera sinensis. The sequence continues at coordinate 84,027,141 of CM060964.1, read as the reverse complement.
TGAGAGCCATATAAAGCCCAATTTAAACTTATTTAAGAAATGTTTCAGTCAATATTGTTGTGCTTTGATAGGTCTGATAACTGTCGTGCGTATTGTCAATTCCTATAAAACATTCGCAGCAAACTGAAAAATCGCTTGATCTATATTGGTGGTGAAGGTATTTTCATAGAATAATTAGTCAACAACTGAAGAGAAACCAAGGGTGGACTTCTGAGATACGTTTCTGTGAAAGTGAGGTCAGAGTTGCTGAGAGGGATGCTGTACTCTCTAGACGAAAAACGTGCCTCAAGCGGTGTATTGCGTCCGCGCCGTGGCCGAGTGGTTAGATCATTCGCATCTCACCAAAGCGGCCCGGGTTCGATCCCAGGCAACCGCATGTGGATTCGTAATGCACGAAGCGGCGCTGGGGTGGGTTTTCTCCGGGTTCTCCGGTGTCACCGCCTGTTGTGCCGTATGTAGTAAAATCGGGCGTTAAACACTCCAGGAAAGTGGTGTAGAGGGAAGGCAGCAAAGCATAAGAACTTCCTCCGTCCGGAGTACTTAGAAATATCTATGATTTAGGAAACAATTCACTTAAATCAAATAATGCTACCAGTGTCAAACAAATTTACAAATTTCTACATAGTCGCTACTGCCACTCCACCCATAAGGGTAAACAACTTAATGTACACTTTAGTAATCTCTGGAGGAATAAGCATTGTTAAAAATGTAGCCTATGAATAGTAGGTCACCACCTGCGTGACTGTTAGTGAACCTATACGCACAGGAGTGAAGGAATAACACACTATTTCAGATTTCTATGTGTGAAGCCAGCGGAAAATTGGACGCATACAACATCGCATAAAATATGCTTGCACAGATTGCAAAGCAATCTGGCAGGGCATATCAACGCAGCAGCAGTTTTAACCTTCAACGAACTCTAATGGTACCGTTAGAAAGGTCAGATGTTTTTACTTTGACAACAATGCTACCCTGCAACTGCAACAATGACTCGTAGTTGGTGTAGCACATTATACATTGATGCCGTGAAATCCCATATCCTGGACCATAAAAACTTGCACTTTTCAAGGAGCACAATAAATTTTGAACTAGCGGATTATGAAGAGCAGATACAAGGAACTGTTACAGACAATATAGAACATAGGTCACCCTTTGTGACTAACTTTTGTGATTTTAATTCTTAATGTGTTTTTGGCTTTCCCTGGTTGGTAGGAGAACACTCATCTACCACGATTTTCTTTCCATCATTTCCTTTCATTCCCTTGGCTGTAGATATTACAGGTGTAGCTCTATGTTTCGTGATCTATAGTGATACCAGAAGATGGTTCTAATGTTTGCTTAAAGGAAAAAGAGCTCTGTGGATACTAGAAGGCTGCTTGGTTGCTGGGTCGTTCATAACCTCTCTAGGAACTCCAACAGTGGATGCGTCTTCGAGCCTGGAACTGTCAAGGAATTCTGCGCGCTTCTATGTCTCCTGTCTGTAGCCACTTGTGGTTCCTTCACCTGACCCCTTCCACTGCTGAAGGGATCTCCTTCGTTGTATTTCCATATGTATGCGTGTTAACATTTTCATATCCAAATTTTAAACAAATTACTGTCGCAAAGGTATCTTAAATATAAACTACAACCAGCAAGTTTGATATTAAACGTCAGTATGTGAAATAATTGTACAGTGCGTGAATGAACTTCCGTGAATGTTGAACTATAGGTGGTCTGAAGAGTAGAAAACAAGTATTACAATGTCGTAATACATTTGCATTAAGTTGACAGAGAATAGTCCAACGTTATGAGAGCGCGTAAACCGAGAAATGTGTTAATTTGAACGAGACAGGTACTAATGTTGCTTAAGGTTTTCATGTCTCGGGCTAATTAGGGATTTTTTTTCCTGCAACAATTGTAAGAATTTTCTGGCAAACCGGGCCGACAGCAACCCTAGCTTTACGACCTATAATTACACCCTTCGGATTCAAGGAGAGACATCCAAAGATGCGTCTAGTTCTTAAATGTGCATCAATACGTTTACGTCTCCCATCTGTCTTATATCAAAGTTCGCTCCGTAAAAACGATTTGCTTGGTTTAAATTAACAAAGGAAGAATAATGTATCTCGTTAGCGACGGACATTTTTAGGTAAATAATATTGGATACAAATATATTTAAGTAAAGTTAGAAAATAAATCTGTTGGAGTACAGTGAAATGACGATCTCTATCAATTACAAATGAGCATACAAACCGTACATACTGCAGCATTAATTAGAAAGTGATTCTTCTCTGGAACTTAAAAAGTAAAGGTTTCAAATTACGCAGTAACCATGCAGTAACACTGAACATATAGTTACAACGTTCAAATATTTATTTCTATAAATATAATTAAAACTTTTCAGTCGTGGAGTAAAGCAGACATGATTCCTCCCTGGTCATGGTAACGAGCTCTTGCGAAGGAAAGAATACACAAGCAAAAATCGGAAGCCTTCCAGCATTCTCTGTCAAGCACATATGGGGAAAAGTAGGCACACAGCGCGATAATTACGAAAAGGAGGTTATATGACAAAATGTAAAAATTTATGAGCTTTAGATGCTTCTTGAAGTAATTCTAAGGATACAGTTTATACCTATAAGGTTTTGTTTATAAAAACAGTGTAACGGTCTTCAAAGGAGTTCAAAGAAAATTAAATAAATACATTTTATTCCTCATGCTAAATGTTAACCATATGACACCTAAATCAAAATTGTCAAATGTTTTTGAGAAAATAAAATGGTAAGGATAAACCAATTCTCTTTAGAGCTTAGTTGTAGATGGAGCTTTTCTTTGTCCCTAATCATGAAAATCTTCGTGTCACATCCTTGAAAAATGTGCACTTAAATACCAAGTTTTATGTTTATTCTATGTTTCATTTTATAACGTTCTATCTGCGCCTCCCCCTGTCTCTCTAACACACTCACACACACGTGCCCGCACACGCACGCACACATGGTGTGTTCTAAGACGCCTTGTTGAGGTTCAGTGAATCTCAAAGTATAAAGCTATATTCCGTAATCTGATATAAAAGGTTGGGAAACCAAAAATATAACTAAATACAACTATTATCCCACTATAGTTATGTATAGCATACAAAACGCAAAGCAAACCGTGTAAATACCTATTATTCTTCCAGTATACCCTGGAATGCCCTAAATATTGGTGTTATATTTCCAGAGAGGTCGCAAATTCAAACATCTGTTATGCAAACGCAATATATAGTGCAAACTGACTCTGAAGCGCAAAATTAAACTGCGGATTCAACCACAAACATAAAGTCACCAGAGTATGAATTTTATAGATAGCCTAATCGTTGCCATTAGCAGTGAACTTGCCTGCTGTATTATACGGTAGTTTGCACTGTCAGAAAGGTGGGTGAAAAGCAAATCTGGCAAAAGCCATTTCCCTCGTGGAATGCGTTGAAATGCTTTGGCTACAACAACTGTTGACATTAAACCGGACCAGCAACCCCTACCACTGTTTTAACTCGGGCTACGCGGCGGTTTCGATAACAGACCCCAAAGTTGTTTCATTTCCCGCGAGGTGCATGTGGTGAATTATTAAATGTGAAGACTACGGTGCTCCCTACAGATATCTCACGTCTGGAACCTTGTTGGACCACCAAAACACAACTTAATAAGTTTTTATTACAACCGTGTTGAAAAAGTACTTTTGGACACACAGGAATTACGTAACATAGGTACCGTTTTCCAACACATTAAAGCTTAATAAAACTTAAAACTTCCATACCACCTGGGCAGCTGCACTGAAAAATGTTTTGCTCATAAGTACTTATTCAAAACGTGTGATATATACATTTCTATCAAGCACACCTTCCATAAACAATTCCAGGATATTTCCTCACAGATGATGGAATGTAAATAACGTAATAAACGAAGCATTTATGTTCACTGATAACCAAAACCAAAAAAGTGGATTCATAACTTACCAGTCCAAGTGAATAATACAGACACCTGCAATGAATGAATGTGGAAAAGTGTTGCAAATTATATTGTGGAATTACTCTCAAAGGGTAAGCTCTGGGACATAGCCCTAATGCAAATATTACATTATGTGTTACACTTTGTGAACACAGGTATGGTGAGAGCGAGGCGAGTGGACAGAACCTGAAAGCATGGTGACTAACAAAGTTATTAATTAATTTTATTTATCGAATTACGCACCTTTCAATAGATTATAATTACATTACCAACTTTCTCTGGGGTAGAAAGATAACCTTTAGACTACGCTTTTTTGCGTCACGAACTTCTGACACCAACAATACTCTTGTTTCCTCTTCGAAGGTTTTCCTCCTAATGTCTCTCCAAGCAGCACTCTCAATAATCTTTCTTTGTTCCCACACCACATACCCTCTCACGAAATTTTCCACAGAGGCAAAATACGGTTCTCCCTGAAGACTTTCCCCAACAGGTTTTATAACTATCCCAGCGTGTTTTATCAATTTCTCACACTTAATGCTAGTAGTGGAAAGAATACACCCATTCTGTAAGGTTATTTAGGGATATCCGGGCACCATAAAGAAAAATCATTAATTTTTAAAACTCTGTTGGCCTGTTTTGCTCCAATTGCTTTTAATAATGTTTACAGACATGCTTAAGTGTCCTTATCCAATTATGAGAGTGAGTGAATGAGTGAGTCAGTGTGTGAGTGGCGTTTAAGGGCCCATCGACAGCTAGGTCATTTGGGCCCCAAGTCAAATTTGTAGGTTAAAACACTCGCATACCTCTGGTTAAAGATAAGCTAAAACACAAAACCAAAAACGCTAAAACGGTATACGCGATTTTCGCCGCTCTCAGGCAACTCCTCTGATGTATGGGAGTCTGAAGATCCCCTATGGCTCGCGGAGTGGCAGCGGGACTTCATCGAGAACGTGAGGCTGCTCGCTCGAAAAGTGTGCCTGGAACGTGGGCGACCAACAGGAGTTATGGAACTATGATTTCTGCTTTAAATGCAGATTCTGGGATTGAAAACTAGAGAGGTGGTGCAGGTGGTAGCGCATGTGACTCGCATTCGGGAAGTTGTGGTTTCGATCCCTGCCCCCGAGGTTCCTGAATCATGGGTTTCTTCTGTGACTTTCCCTGGACCCTAGACGAATTATGAGAATGTTACTTACATCGCAGAATTTCATGTCCCTCAATTTCACTGCGCTTCTTACTTAACCTGAACGTTCACCTGCCTGGCTGTTTCAAGGTTGCAAGTATCGGTGCGAGTTTCGGCGTTGTATGGCAGGGAAAAAGGAATACTGCCTGTAGCTCCGTCCTCTGGAACGAAGCCAGTGTACGAGTCCCGGCCCCCTACAATGGGATATGTAAGTTTGCAGGTGAAGGCGAGCCGGTTGTACCGGCTACCAGAGGAGAGTCTAAATCTGAAACTGTAGGGACCCTCGCCTCAGCTCTCTCGTGTCTCTTAGGCCCGGACGACTTGTGTGTTCTCTCACATCACCCTCTCTTCCGGGAGGCGCCCCTCAGGGACATGGGCATTAAAGAGCTCCTACGGGCCAAAGTGTTAAGTCCCCTTTCCGTACTTGGTCATACCTCTTAGTGTATGAAAATAATTACATTCCTAAATATAAAGCTATGTCAAAGTATTGATTTGAACAAACTTCAGACTTGTTGTCAATTACCTATATTCGGAATGACGAGGATGTCAAACGACGCAGTGAGGTATCGCAAACTTATTACAAATTCTGTATAAAAGTTAGAAATTTTTTTCAGCTTTCATGTATAGCAAATTCCTAATTTATTCTTATGCACCTTCAATTTACATTTTTCAAAAATCTATCATTTTAGGTCAATTAATTTGAAGCTTGAATACAACTAAAGTTTACACCATACGCGTGGACCAAATTTGATATTCGTTTAAAAATTAGTTCCAGAGTTAGTTTTCATTATTTTTCACTCCTTTGAAAAAATGCTGTATATTATGCAATTATTTGTTATAAAATATTAATTTTTTTCAAGTAAGCTCTTCAATAGGTACTATATTAATAAACTGTAGAAACCAATTTCTAATTATTCTACCTGTGCGAAAATAAATGTTGATTTTGGAGCTTCAAGTTTTTCTTTAACAATTTACACAATATGAGTATTTTTGTTGAATAACGCAACTAAGCTTGTCAAGACATTGAACTCCTTAACGTACACCTTGTCATTAACAACTAGAAACAAAATATCATTGATTTATACCGAAAAGTATGTACATCGTATATAACAATTTAACAAGGGCGTCAACTATATGCAGTTAAAATATGTTTAATAGATACACAGGCCCTGCGTCTCTTTCTATTTCTCTGCAGTTAATTTAACATTTTCAGATTACTGAACACTGTCCTGTTCGCTTTAAGGGTACCCATAGGTGATAATTCTAAATCCTACACTTTTTGGGAGATTTTTTTCCAAACCTTTACCAATTGCTACTCTAGAATAGTTTATGTCATGGTTTAAATTTCATGCTGTTATATTGAATGGTTTTGAAGAAAATAAAACATTTAATTACTTTTATATCTTAATCAAAAGTTTCAGACGATGCGAAAATCATTATTTTTTTAAAAAGTAAGAATATAAATACATTACTTGAATACTTATGAAGAAAATTGCCATATAGAATGTTTGTTACTCTTATAGTTGTTTCACACACAAAAAAAAAAAAAAGTCTTAAAAATGTATGTACCATCTTTTTTCACAATTTATGCTAATTAATCAAATTAATCATATAAATTTGGGTAATCTGAAAGTGTAATAAAAACCATGTGCCTATTTATTTTGGTTATGTTCAATGAGTCTTCACTGAAAAATTGAATAAGATTGGTTACAAGCTGCATCATATGGATATTTTTCAGCATGAAAAGTGTAAAATAGTTTAAAGTTGAGAAAACGACGTTTTAACATTTAAAATCGTATGAGACAAGGTGTGCTTGGAGATTTTAATAGTCACGTGACAGCGTTGGAAATTCTCTGAGGGTAAAAGTGTAATGCATAATTGAAGCTAAGGTTCACGGTATTGTTAGGCAAAAGCAAAAAAAAAAAAAAAAAAAAAAAAAAAAGTTGACGAAAATTCACCTGTGGGTACCCCTTAACGTATATGGGAAATCATTATGGTTTCTTAGTAGTTCTATAGGAATGTAGGCTTACAGGTAAATATTTACATTGCCAAGTTACGTACTGTAAAAAGGCGTAGGGCAATAAAATAGACCTGGAATTAGAGCAGGAACATTTTTATGTTTAATTACACTAAAGTTCATTTATTAAGAATTAAAACAATATTTTGCCTTTCCTTTCACTAATTAGTATTCTTCAATCAAGTTGTAATTGCTTTAATGACTATGTATGCAAATTTGGATTAAATTCAAAATTAATATTGCGAGGCATAAGACCGACATTCAAATACTATTAATGTTACATTGTACTTGTAAGCAACCTTGTTGCTTATTTTCTTTCTCTACCACGTACTCACAGTAAGTAGAGGAAGTATTGTATTCCCTGAAAAAATTCTATGTTGAGATTTCGACGGAAATACGTGTTTTGAGATACCCTGCATGGTGACGTTCTGTGAGTGTCTGCCTGTGAACAGCGCAACTCAAAATGGAAAACGACTTTTAATACCAAATTTAGAATTTAAGTTTAGCATCTTCCAAATCTGCGACAATTTCCCATTTTAAAACATTCTTTTCATGGACCTTTCTTTTCGAAAATTTGGATTTTCCTGAAGTGACCTAAAAGTTTTGTGTATGTTAGTATATCTTCAACCCCAGCAATGTTAACCTTCATTACAATTACACCACCAAATTTGTGACCACTTTGTAACAAAATGTCTTAGAAAGTTTTAAAACAAATATATAATTCAAAAATTGGGTACTTTGCTTAGTCATGTTTATAAAGGTAATATGTAAGATTGCTCAACTATTCCTTTGTGTTTTCATACATGAATGGCATTATACCGACCGGACTGTACTTAATGAACACTTCGACATTTCATTGTTTCTCAGGAAGACCAAGAATGAAAACTTTGAAACAATGGTGCAATTCAGTAACAGGAAAAATGGTTGACAAATACTATTAACTGCAAGCCTTTAATCAAACAATTAAAGGACAGAATTTAAAAGCTAAAGAGGGTGGGCATTAGGTACGCCTGCGTTGGTATTGCAAGGGTTAATATATTTTCATGACTAAAGGAACGTGTGCCTTGCTATTTCTTGCAATAGCCTCTGATGTCCTCTTCAATTCGAATTATTTTTGTAGAACTGAACCTGTAAGAGATAAACAAAATCTTACCACATAAATATGCAGCGATCGTTAAGGTGCACACTTTGTCTTTTCTTCTTTTCTTTCTGTACAGTTAGCCATTGCATACATGTTACTCGTTTGAACATCCCAATACTGATTGCTTTCTCAAATGGGAAGCCGTCGTTCGTCTTTCTTTCTTCTGGTCATGCAAATAGAACAGTTTCAAAACCATCAAACACACGGCCACCAACTTCTAAAAGATTTCATTATCAATGGAGGCATACTGCATTCCATTATTCCCTTTCACTTACAAAGAAATATGCAATAAGATAAATATGCATCTCAAGTAATATGAACTAGAAGTAAAATCAGCGTATATAAGGATAGTTAAAAAAGAGTGAATAGAGGAAGTCGTGAGTGCAACGCATCGTACGTTTAAACTTGCCCTTCAAATATTAATTGAACAGTAGCGTTTCGCTTTTTTCTTTAGTTTGTTGTTTAACGACGCTGTCAATTGTCAGGATCACATCAGCGTAGCCGGTGTGCCGGCAGGAGTACTTTTACATGCCAGTAAATTCACTGACAAACCATTGCTCTGGGCCGAATTTGAACCTGTGACCTTGGGATCAGTAGGCCAGCGTCTAACCAACTGAGCCACCCAGACCGGCATAGTGCTTAGCTGTTGCACTTTTCGGTTCACATTCAGTATACTTGAAGGTTTTAAATGATTTGTTTTCAATTTTAAATCTTAGCTACAGAACGGAATGGTAACGCATGTGGCCTCAATTCCGTACGTCGTGGGTTCGATTACCGATCCTGTATTTTTCCGGGGGCTTCCCCGGTTGATAGGCGACTGTTGGGAAGATTCATTACGTACTCCGAATATCTCTCCCTCCATGTATTCACTAGGTACTTTCATGGTTGACTAGCGTGAACATGTGTCTCGGGCGCTGTATGGCATGGAAAGAGGATGTTCTCTGTAAACCTCCATCCCTGACGGTGCGGTCTCCAATTTCCGAGCCTCTTAGAGCAATGTGCCCCCCTCTAGCATGACAGGGTGCTGGTTGTATTAAACGCTACAGGGGGACTTTAGTTTGGAACTGTTTGGGACCCTATCCTCTGCTCTGTCGGGGCTCCTGCATTGGCAACCCCCTCTTTTCTCCCACCTCACCCCTCCCTCCGTTGTGGGGCACAGGTACAAAAGGCCACATGGCCCAGGTGCCGAAGCCCACGTCTGAAGTACTTATCTTATTTTACCTCACATCACAGTGGCATATTACCCCTTAAATCCCCTGTTATGCTTGTGCACATCTTTTTATAGGGTGACAAAACGGCAGTTCGACAAATCCCACTCCTGACAGCAGTGTGATAAAATGACAACATCCAGCCCGGTTACTTTTTTATCACTTCAGTGTTTTCTAGCATGTCATCACAAATACAGTTTTCTTCTCGTCGTTAACAGTCTATAGACTTTCGTGCTATCACAACTAATTGTAACCTTGCTCAGCCCTTTCATTGTCTTTCTTAACTTTCTCTGTCTCTCACTAACTAAGGCGTTACAATCACTCGACACTCGTTTAATTTTTTCATGACGACCGACGTATCTTTTGTGACGGCACCCACACGCACAGCTATCTTGCACCCACTGACACACTGGCCAACTCATGTATGTGATCGTAGGTTCTAACTAACTGTTAACTCACTCACCACTGGTTTTTGGCCTCCTTATATAGTGGGGATTACGTTACACAAACCTCTCTCGTGTACAACACACACGCACCGGCGATTACACAACCAGGTCATTCTCAAAGGCAGTAGAAAATCCCCCTTTGACTCTGCTGTTTCGATTTTAGTTAGTCATTTACACGCAGCAGTCCCGCGAGGCAGCCTAACCTTCAACGCCTTTGCCCGTTCGCCGGCACAGCATGTGGTATGGAGCAGGTTGGCTCCGTCCGTCCTTTTGTGTGCGCCGAGCCTATTGTCACAATAGTAAGCCAACCATTAGTACAAACAGTATTGAAATTCTAGTGTTGTCATTTCTAATGCGCTTTCATTATAATGATGGTCTTGCTAGAGCCCGGTCGAACCTGATCCCCCACAATACCCGTTGATGCGCTACAGAAGCGCTGTTCTCTTTTAGGTGCAGTGCATTAACAAAACATATTTCACTCCTAAAATAAACGGCTAGTTTCCCTTTGTAGCTACGCCTCGAATATTAATTTTTAATTTCACCCAACAGGCATATACAAAGTTTATAGAGTGAAATAAATTTCGGGGATGTTCTCCCTTACGACAGGATGTATGGCTCACTTATTCTGCAGTAAAGAGAGCGTTGAAGGTGGACTCATGTTGGTCTTCTGTGCACGTGCAGATGTGTTTTATTTATTTGGTGCGTTACCGCACATAGAATGATGCGTCGCGTACTGCCTTGAAATATGCAGGTCTCAAGGACCAGGGGGTCTCACCCTCGAGTATTAGCATGTAGCTTGCGGCTTCTTGAACCCCGTGGATGCTCCACACCAACTTAGTAAATGTAACATTAATATCTTGACCAAAAATCCCCGTTTGGGAAATTCCGGTGGCGAAACATCCATGTACTTGGGCTTTATGATAAACCCATTTGCTTATCTGCTTCCCTTTGGTTCTAGCACTCTGCATGCTAATGCTGTTGAATGATTTGATGTGCTGGGATCACGGTTCTCAAACACGGCATCTTTCTGCCCTCTTTAGGGACTAGAGACCAGCACACTTAAAGCTGATGGAAACGCTCAACCTCATGCTGCATTGCAGAAAATTCAACAATGCGAACTATCTCACTAATGCTATTTTACCAACGCTAGAATTTTACAGCGTTGGAGAGCTGTGGATCTATTCTTAGAATCGATCAGGTACACTTTAGTAGCGTAATCATCCTAAAGATTTTATGCCACGATTGTGTGAGGATAGACCTCCATTATCCTTCCAGTTCTCTTACGGATACTAGCATTACACCATTTATCAGGCATTATAATACAAGCGATAGCATACAATATATCACTAAATATATTGTAACAAAATGGTGATTCAACGAATCCTACTTCTGACACCAGTGTGACAAAACGACAAAATCCAATCCAATTTGTTTTTTCTTGCTGTATTTTCCTTCTGAACCTTTTAACAAAAACACAGTTATCTTCTACTGATGTTAACACAGTTTACAATCTTTCGTGATATTATAACTCACAGCTATTTTCTTCTCGTATCCTTGACTTACTTCCTTCACTGTCTCCCTTCACTTTCTCTGTCTCTCATACACTAATTCTGACCATACAATCACTAAACGCTCGTGAAAACTTCTTCACTTCGACGCTACATATTTTTCATGGCTGTCTTGCACTCCCTGACATACTGGCTGACTCAAAATCCGCTGTCCACACGCACTTCTAGAGCTTTTATACCGTCGATGCCGTAGTCAGATCTTTCTCGAACGTCTACAAACAGGCCGACTTTCGCACACTTCTCGAACGCTCATTGTGTTGCGTTTGATTGTTGTTAGTCTCGAGTTTGCTCGCGTGAGTGGTGTGGGGGAGCTTGAGCGTATTTGCTTCACGCTGCGCCCATGGGTGGGCCAGCCTGGCCCCAACCGTCCTTTGTTCTGATGCCGCTGCAGCTAGACGGTGTTGCACTATAATAAAGGATGAGGCTGCAATAGTTACCTTTTACCAAACAATTTTCTAAAAAGTAAAGTAAGCCATATAAAGTGTAAAAAGGCGTGATGTTATTTGGGTAAAGCGGTGTAAAGCTGAAACAGCAAAAGCCACTTGATAATTGCCTTTGTTGCTTTTTACCAAACGTTTTACGAGAACCCTAGTGGTTGAAAATAAAGCAATCTATACAGGTGTTAAAAACGCGTAAATTAATACTGTATTCTCTTCGATAATTGAGGTACGGCCAAGCCAGCTTAAAGGTCGCTTGACAATTCCTGAGCGACACGTATCGCCATACTGTTTAGCACCAAGAAACCTAAGTTTGTTAATGTAATATTGCATTTCAAACACACCGACATAACATCAACAAAAAAACATGTCACGAACTGTTTCTCGTTTAACCAGTCACCAGGAAGAATATTCCTCCTGTTACATCCTGAATAGCTTCGTTCGTCTTCGTTTGGTAAACAGACAACGTTAACTTGAAATGCGGCCTTTATATTTTCTTTCTATTTGTGTTACCTTCCGATTTTATTTTCTGATCGATATACACTCATACACACAGCTTTACAAACACACAAGCAACCATGCCCAAGAGGCAGAGGTAGAGTGTTTATGGAAGGGATTCCATACTGAACGAATTGTTGAGTCAGACCCTGGGAGGAAGTGATGAAGTGAAAGCGCTTTACGGGCGTGCTGGAATCCGGACGAGTAGCGTGAGCTACCATGAGGGTCTCTGGGGATTCATTTCAACTCCAGGGTTAATTAAGGAGCCACCAGTTAGGTGACCACAACGCCGCTCATCTGTCGAGAACAGCAGTGAATGTCCTCACACAGCAGCGCCAAACTCGCCCATTACCAACTCTTCCGACCCTGAAAGACCGGACTGAAGTGAAGGTAAAATGAAATGGAGGGACCGGAAATTCGGAGGATGAAATTATCCTTCCCACATTTGCCAGGTGACCTGGAAAAACTCCCGGAAACAAACTTTAGACCCTCGGTCTCCAGAATGCGAGCCTCATAGTTATCGCGTACCCGCGCGTGTGCGTGTGCGTGCGTGTGTGTGTGCGCGCGTGTGTGTGTGTGTGTAGGTGTAGGATAAAGTTACTAATTTTAACTGTTCTACTCTTGTAGTCCTTCTTGACGTAGGTGTATACAATTGATATTAGCTGAATATCTATGGTAAGTGAATTGTTACTCTGCGTTGAAATGTCATAAAACATAGATTTGATTATTTCCCCAGTGGTTAGTAACAAATTAATACTCTGTTTGCAATCATTAAAGGTTAATAGTAGTATGACTGAAGTATTACTAATTATCAGCCCTCCTCACTTCGGACAAAAGCACATTAATGATTTGGAACATCTAGCACAAAGGTGGAGAAGAGCGCCCCGAAAGTGTGAACATGCCTGTCTTTTCCTTCTTTACCTGCAGTAGCTGCTGGCACACATACATACGTATTAAGTAGAGTGGGTTTTACCTACCGGTTTTCCGTATTGGTGGTCAAAAAGGTAGGGAAAGTAGGGAAAGTCTTGAAACCTTGCGACTACTGTTCCTCAGGCCTGAACTAACACGACGCGACTAGATCCGACAAACTCGGTTAGTTCCGGCAGACCTCTCTAGATTCGACTACAGTAAGGCGACAAAACGGCAATTTGACGAATCTCACTTCCTGACACCAGTGTGATAAAATGACAAAATCCGTCCGGTTACATTTCTATGACTTTATTGCCTTCTAAATTTTATCATAAATACACAGTTTTCTTTACGTCGTTAAGGGAGTCTACAGCCCTTCGTGCTAACACAAATCACGACTTTTACTTCTCGTCACCTTGCCTCAGTCCTATCAGTGCCTTGCTTCACATTCAATGCAATCACTCGACGACCATGAAATCCTCTACCAGACGACCGACGTGTCTTTCACGACGACACAGACACACAGGTGTCTCACATTCACTGACATAGTGAGTGACTCATGTTTGTAGCTCCAACACTCTCTAACTGCTCTGCTGTTCCCTGCCTCCTTATATACAGGGGATGATGATACATGGACCTTTCGCCACAAGAGCGTCGCTGATGAAGCACCTGAATCTTTCTCGAAGGCTCCGGAAAGTACCCCTTTTGTGTAGCCGCTTCATTGTTAGTCATGAACACCAAAACAGTTGCAGGAGGCAGCCTGAGCTTGAACAACTTTGCCCGCTCACCAGCCCGACCCGGTGAAGTAGATTAGCCCCGTCCGTCCTTTGTGTGCGCCGAACCCGGCTTCACAACAGAGCCTAAACGCTCAGACGTACGGCACTATTCTTCTACTGACAAGATGGCAGATCCAATTGCGCCCACCCGAAGCAGTACTTTGCTACACAGTGTAGACAAGGTATAAATGTGCGTGAATTCGGCTTGTGTTAATGATGCAACTAGCAGCACACCATTCCCATGGCATTCCTATACAAATCTGTAGCAGCAAACAAGCACGCCGTTCCTCTCTAGATAATGCTAACGATGCGAAACAATTTAACTATGCTGCGTTTACCGTATCGTTATAAAAGTTGTTTGAAAGTGTACCCTTCTGCGTGTAGACAAGTCTGGCAATTTTTGTGCACATTATTAAACCCTCGGCGAATATCTAAAACCGAAATACTACAAAACGCAAGGTGGGCACTGTTTTATAAATTATTCACCGAGCATGTGGGCATTGCTTGCATAAAATGTATAGTTTAGCATTTCCCTAAGATAAAAATAACATGACAGTCAATTAATCTTACAAAAAATGATGGAAATTCTTTTGCTTGCCTTTGTCTAAGTTCCTACCAGTCTGTTTGAAGTAACACATCTGTGAAACTTTGGAAATGTGTTGTATTTTAGAAGTTTTATTGCAGTATATACCATTTATTATAAAACGGTAATGCTATTGCCATGTTTTAAAGTCCTAGCTCGCAAGATTATCTTCAATATTCAGTTTGATGGTGTAAAGTTGTTCTAATGAAAATGCTTCACATGATATGGGTTTCAAATATTCAAATAACAATTTAGGTTTTATAATAAACAGTCCCAAAGCTAAATATTGACCCCTAAGTATTGTATGGCAATGATTACTTTGTGTAGGTACTTTCTTCATTTTTATAAAATTAACAGTTTATTTCTGAAAAGTGTAGCATTAGTTTTAAACGAGAAAAACATCAATTTCCTTTATGTACTTCATACAGACAGTAGATCCTTTTGAAACAAATTAGTAAAAACTGCGTCGTTTGCAGTACATCGAATGTGGAAACATTACTGAAAAGTTTTGCGAGAAAACAATGTTTAGTTTTAAAGGTGCCTATTAATGAACTTGCTTCGTCCGATATGACACAATGTTGGAGGACGTTAATTAAAAAAAAAAAAAAAAAAAAAAAAAAATAATAATAATAATAATAATAATAATAATAATAATAATAATAATAATAATAATAATAATAATAATAATAATAATAATAATAATAATAATAATAATAATAATAATAATAATAATAATAATAATAATAATAATTAATAATGAACTTGCGCTTGCCTCTTTACAGCTTCAGCAATTAACGGCTTGAACACGTAACGTGAAAGAACTGTTCGGTTTCTTAAACGTTAGAGTTAAGATTATTTTATTATGAAGTGTTATTTTTTAAAGCTTTACATATTTGGTAAAATTGCATAGGTGCACGTGCGCTAGGTTACCATACAACGATATCATTAGGAATAGGAGGGATAAGGAGAGGGTTCGGCACCGAAGTCAGGCTTATTGCATGGGAGGAAGGATGAGGCCAGAGGAGACAACGGGCGGCCAGATCCGGACTAACGGCACAGACATTGACAGAGGTCCCTAAGGTTTCCCAGGTGTGACGACACCTTGAAGTCTTTAGGTCTTACAGGGCCATCTCAGGGGGACCTCGAGGTGGGGTCCAACGCTCCCAGATGCTGCCCTCAATGCCGCTCCCACCCGGGTCTCACGGAAAACGAGGGACGGAAAGTGTTCCAGTGCGCATATCATCCCTGCCAAGCTGCACCTAACGCCTTTGCTGACACTTGCGACCCTGAAAGAACCAACGGGATGAAGGATGAAGGAAATGATTAATGAAACGAAATGGAAGGACAGGAATTTCGGGGTTGTAATCATCCTTCACAGCATTTGCCTAGCGACCCGGGGAAACCTCCGAGAAAACCCATGGGCCAGGGAGTTCGGCCACGGAAATCGAATTCACGACTTCCCGAATTGAAGCCTCACACATTACCGCGGAGCCATCTCGTTCGGTCACGGTGTCATTTATTCTGATACCTGCCTAATATTCATGCGTAATGCCCATCAGACGCATCATTCATGACAAATCCGGTATACCTATAAGGGATACACGCCAAATGTAATAGGTAGAGAATAGCTGTATGTGTGCGTGTGCGTATGTGCGTGTGTATGTACGATGTAACAACGCCTTTGTTTTGAAAAATTTTGCAACAGAGCGTGTTCATGGTAATACAAGTTAACTATTAAGTTATCATATGCGATTTATGCTTTTTTCTATAAAACATAGTTTATACTATAAAGAATTGCAAACTCTTCTCAGTGCATGTGTTAGCATTAATACAACATATGGGTATATGCACAGCACAGGTATAGAAAGCCACGTGTTACATCCGGGAGGTAGGACGCTCCTCTATCGGAGTAGGCGTGAAATGTTGATTCTTAGCTTTGAAAACTGGAAAACTTATATATTAAAATTTAAAGAACGCATAAAGCCACAGAGCAAAATAACGCGCCTTATTCACCACTAACTACGCAAAAAAATGTTTTAAACTCAAACTCTCTTATTCTGCTGATCAAATTGAGAAATAAATATGATATCACTTATAAAATTGCAGGAAAAATGAAAGAAAAATGGCGTAATATTTACAGGTTTTACAATACTCACATAGTAAACTGCAGCAACCCTGTACACTACAAAATATGAAAACAATCGTTCTTCTCTAAATGTCCGAACAGTTCTAATGGAAAGTACCTCGTAATTGCCTACCGCAGTGTTCCACCAGTGGGAAGACTGCTTCTGTCTTGCAAACAGCAAACGATAAGTTGAATGGTGGAGGTCACTTGGCACACGGGTCAAGAATACCAAACCTTGGTATAGTGCACACCATAAACCGCCAAACAATGAAACTGTTCAGTGAAACAGGTTGAATCAGACCTTTCTTCAGATATTAAAAGAGTACAAGGGTTACTTAGGCAATGTTTAGAGTGACACTTCCCACCAAAGAAAGAAAATAAAAAAAAACCTTTGCTAAAGAATAACAAAAAGTGAAAAACGGGAGCTAGTTATGTTTATACAATCCTTAAACGACGTGCATAGTGGAAAAAAGGAAACGTAAGCACACGTGTGTGTATCCCTGTGGTGTAAGCTCACACCAGTGGAGGTCACAGAAATGTTAAAAATGTTTAGAATACAAACAAAGTTCTAATTTAGATCCACATGAAGGTATTTTACGTGCAGATTAAATGAAAATTTGTTCACCTGGTTCAAATGCTTCCGCATGTGAAACAAAATCATTAGTTCATTCAGCCAAAAAGTAGCCCTACAAACAAACAGAGTTGTTGACTTTTCCCCAAATTTGTATTGTTGTGTAATTTATTGTTCATATTTAGATAAGGGAATAGTTTTAATTCTCCTTCAGCGTCCAGATGGAATAACAGCACGGTCTTGACCAATTTCAATTCATTTCAGTGCTGCAAACTTACTGAGTGTATTTTTCGAACAGGAAAATTGAATTTAAAGTAATGGGAAAAACTTAATGTTCAATGCTTTTTTTAGTACACATACTCTAAAATTGTTGTTCGTCGGACTGTTAACATGCCGAAAAATGGGACTTGTTCAGAGCTTCGAAAAATAGCTTATTATAACACAAGAAATATAGGCCAGCATTGTTGTATTAATCATAAACCTTACCAACATTTTTGAAAAAAAAATCTACCATTTAAATGAAACATTGTAACAAAACGGCAAAATCAGTCAGGTTATTTTTCTATCACCTTACTGCCCTCCAAAAACGAACACTTTGGACGTGTCGCCATCTTGAACATGTATTTTGCACGCTTTAACTTTCACCCTCATAAGTAACATAGAGGTCAACACAGAAAATCAAAATTCTCGAAACAATTTTCTTGTAAAGGGTAGCTTAGGGAGAAGCAATTCTCTTCAAAATTTTCGAATGGCATCCTTGAAGGACATTAAACTTAAATATCAACTTTGGTTTTTAACCAACTATTCGTTTTTGAGTTATGCTGTCCACAGACTGACAGACACACACAAACACGGACCTTTTTCTAAAATGCTTTTTTTTGATTCAGGGGGCCTGAAAGCATATATCTCTGGTGAAATCTCGACATCGAATGTTTGTGGAATACAATACTTCCTCTACTTTGCTATAGTGGGCAGTAGAGAAAGTAATATGCATCACTGGTACACTCAAGTACACTTTTTCTGTAAAAATGACTAAGTTCTGAATTTTAAGATAGGGTACAAAGTGTAGAATCAAATCACCAGCTTATCTGAATGTGAATCAACTATGACTGTAGATATTTATTTTCTTTTAATGAGACCATTGCATTAGTAATTTTTCTTGATGAAGTTCCTTTTCTGACGTACAGCTTCATAATTCTACATGCGATCAAAAGTATTTGCATCTGATAGAACAAATACCTAGTGTTTCAATCCCAGATATGGTTCACAGCTAATGGTGAGGGATAGAATATCTGAAAACTGATGTTCCTTTTCTAACAAACTTGATATCAATTTGCTGTCATATGTTAAAGGAAAGATTGCACGCTTATTCAATAGTACACGATAAAGATTAGTCTGTTTAGTTCTATTTTATCTATTCATCAAGAGAGTCTTTACTTCTGATTGGTGAGCAATTTCATAAGAATATATTACAATAAATCTTCAATAACTTGTAGATATAACCTTGGTCTATTAACTAGAAGTTTGCTTTGAAGCCAATAATGTTCACACTTCTGTGTACTAAAATACGACTTGACCTAATTGTTCCTTTATGAATTACAACGGCACAAAAATTCGGTTTTCTGTTTTTCCTGCTCAGCTGAGAAACAAAGATTATAGTTATATTATATACAAACATTCATATGTATACCCCTTCCACCTTCTCAGTTCCTCCAACTTCAAACCCCACAGAATAGGGCTATTTCATTGGTCAGTATAATTTCAGGAATCATCACAACAGTGCAAAACTTACAGTAGAAGACTTGACTTCCATACATAACTTGTATATACTTTCTCAGGCGAGCAACATTGCAATATGTGCAAAAACGTTTTAATGGAATTAGACATTTTATCAAAACATTCTCTTTGACGTAACGCAATTCTGTGTAAGTGCTTCTCGGTGCCTGTTGAACTGTTGATTATTATATTAGCTGCAAAGCGTGCTGGGCAACGCATGCGAAAAATGTATGGGCTGACCATACCTTCCTTAGGTCGCCGAGCGTACGGATTTTTTTCCATCTCACTGGACGGCTTAAAAATTTCTCGCATGAGTGCATTTTTGCGAATTCGTGTGAAATACCTACTCCATCATCAACTGCGGTACGTACGAGTGGATAAGCATTGGGTATGAATACCTTCTAAATAAACTTGCGGAGAAAATATCAGCAGCCGCTACCAAGAATTTAGTATATCGCTTTAATAACTTGTTTAACGAGGTTAAGAGTATTTTGAATTTTCTGCCCAAATTTCTTAACTGTTGTGCTGTAAACAGAAGTGCTTAAGTTCTTGGAGTAGCTGGACTGTAAAAATCCCTCCGCTTTCTGATTGTTGTATTGAGTCATTCGTTTTGGAATTTTGTGGTATGATCGCAGCGGTTTTTAAAGAATTGTAACAAACGAAAGCGTTAATTGCTGCGTGGCGCTTAGCCTAGTACAAACGTTACACTTGTGACGCTGTTGTACACGCCTAGAGCAAAACACTACTGATCCGTCGATTCGAATCACAACTCAACTGTTGTGTCACAACCCAACCACTGAACTGCACTCGGCACTGTTCACTGAACTCAACTGTCACCGTGAACAGTTTAGGGTCTTCTCTCTCCACGATGAGCTCCTTATACAGGCTCCGAATACAAAGTGAACGTTCTGGAAAAGGAACCTACTTGAAACAGCCAAAACGAATTATCTGTAATGGAAAACTGGCACAGAATGATTATTGTTCTACCAGGTAGCCAGGCGCGTATGCGCCAACCCCGTTGGCCCGCGGTAACATACGATAATACGCGAAATTTAAGTACCAGTTTGAAATTCATGGAAATTACCAGCTTTCTCTGATATTATCGAATACCAAACTACGACAGGAAGGCATGTCAATGTTTAACTAGCATGAGTTCCCAAAATATAAAGGCCTTAACTTGTTAGCTTCAGGTTCAAAGGATTGTTGCCTGCAATACATTTAACATTTTATGATTTCCAAAAAAAAAACAAAGAACAAATACAGATATGCGAAAATTATTATTAGTGTGAAAGTTAAGCCTTCATTATTTATCGTCTTTGACGTTGTCCTCAAGTTCTTGACGCTTTAATGTGATAAACGCTTGTCCAATTTTCCATCAATTACGTGGCTGGCTATAGGAATTGAAAGGTAGAGTAAAATTATAGGTAAAAGAGTTTTATTGTTTATATTTGTTTTATGGTTTATATAGAACTATTGGATAGATGAAGATAATGCTTTTTTTAAACAACTGTTGGCAAATTTATGTCAAGTTTTCCAAATATAGATATTATGTAAGGTGCCCGCTTTCAGTCATCTTCCATTCAATAGTATCTGTGAACATCCAAGACCATATCTGGAAGTTAAATACTAGATATTTGATCTGCAATGTGCAACTTCCGTTCTGTATATACTTTTCAAGCCGTGACTTGGATAAATAGCTTTCTTGTTTTTTCAAAAGAAGTGCACTGTTTTATTGGAGGAAAGAAATATTCACAATGAAAAATAACTGAAAAGCGTACACCTAGACTGTGAATTCGATTTTAGAAATCGGTAAAGTATTTTGAAACTCAAAACTCACATCCATTTTAACTGTGAAAATGCACTGAAAGCTAATCATTTTTGCACTTATGTACTTATAAACATTGACAGCCTCCGTAGCGCAGTTGGTAGCGCGCTTGCCTCTGGCGCTGAGAACACGAGTTCGATCCCCGATTCCAGCAAGGGATTTCTCCCCCATTGGAAAGCCTGCAACGGGGTGCATTCAGCCTCGTTAGGCCAGTTGAGGAGCTACTTGATAGATAAGTAGCGGCTCCAGGTCAAGAAGGCGGCATAACTGGCCTGGAGGGCGTGGGGTGCTGACCACGTCCCAACCTCTAGTACTACACCTCACCAATGATGGCTGTAGTGTGAAGGAGGAAGGATGTGCAGGATGCGATTCAGACGTGAGGCACTTGCCTTTCTATACTAATATACATAAAAGGTGACCAACAATGGAAAACAGCTACTTATCTTGGTACTGATATATTATCTAGCGTATCTCCGCCAGCATAACCTTCATTTTCCCTAAAGCATAATTGTAGCCATTAGATTGGTAGGGTACTTTACTTCCCCCAAAACATGGCCGAACTGCCAAATGGTAATATTACAAGCCATTTGTCGATGCTCTTACTAGCAGAGTATCATTAAGGCAAATGTTCATTTAATTCTGGCAAAAAAAAAAAAAAAAAAAAAAAAAAAAAAAAATTAAATACAATGTAATAATACAGTACCTACACTTTGGGCGATACTCAAATCTTTTGAAGTTTTCAAATTCCGTTCTCTTTGCACGGTTAACATATACAACAATCTAATGTGTTGCATTCACATGACTTTCTCTACGCTTGTACTAACCATTCTTATAAAATCTTATTCCTATATCTTCTTCGTCTTAGTTGCGATAAACATTTGTACAAATTATTTTATTGCTTATTTCGGTGTAGGTACAAGGGGAATATTGGAATACAGTAGGCTTTGAGCGATAGTCAAATATTTTAAAACTTTCAAATTCCGTTCTCTGTGCACGCTTAACATATAAAAAAACGAACAACGATGTTCCATTTCACGAAAGTCTTCTGACACAAACAAAAAGGTTCACTCTAAAAAAAAATTTATTTGGACATACATGGTGTGTTTTAGCGAGATCTACACGTTTTGTAAGATGTTTTGTAAGATTTGGTCTGTCTTTTACGGTTTACCAGTTATGCAAAAGGCATTCAGAGTAAATAGGATTATAGCCAGACAATTCAAGATATACATTTCATTTGTCATAAAAATATCTGAAACATATGCCATTTTAATCAAAACCATTAGACCGATTTTCAAGAAAATAAAAGTTTTCGAAACATTTTCCATGTAAGGAGTAGTTTAGGGTGGAGAAATTTTCTTCAAAATCGTTGTGTCGCATTCTTGAAAGACATTAAACCTGCGTACCAACTTTGGTCTTTAACCAACTTTTCGTTTTTGAGTTATGCTGTCCACAGACTATCAGACACACATATGAACCTTTTTTCTAAAAATGCTCTTTTTGGATTCAGGGGTCTCAAAATATATATTTCTGGTGAAATCTCGATATTGAATTTTTGGGTGGAATATAACACTTCCTCTACTTGCCATTAGAGAAAATAAAAGGGTAGAAATAATGATGAAAGCTAAGAATTCTTTGTATTCCTTCTTGCAACATATTTAAATTGTTTTCTTTTGTTCTATACTACCGTTTTCTTGATGTGGATTTCCTTAATCCGTTCGATGGTGAGCCCTTTCTGAAGCAATATTTGGAATTCTTAGCGTTTAGTTATTTCTATTCATTTAAGAGATGCTCACCTTTAACACTTTGTGTGTGCCTCCCTGTATACGCTGATATTGTGAATACACTTCATGTGATTTCATGAGGAAAAATAATGAACTTAAGATTTCAGAAACGTGTATAGAAATGCTGGAAGTTCCAAACAAGTATAGATATCTCCTGAAGATTTCAGGCTGCAAAGAAAATAATTTAACACGTATTGAATATTTTAAAATCTAATCTCACTCTATATTATATATATTATATTATATATATATATATAATGTCATAGAGAACTCAATTAATACTTTTATTTCTTGTGTTAGTATTTCAAGGTTATGATACCGTGATTATAATCGATGAGCCACTTGTCAGAAAATTAAAACTAAGGTGCACTCCTCAAAGTAAAAGGCAGTTTATAGTATAATTTTTTTCTGAAAATGTCTTCATCGCATCCCTGTAAGATGGTTAATCAAAATACAAAGTTCAGTGTTCATCCGGTCTTTGGGTTACGAGTTATGCTGTTCACTTGCATGGGTGCGCGCATGCACAGACACACACATGGATCTTTCTCCTATTTTGTTAATTCAGGCGACCTTAAAGTGCGTATTTCATTAAATTTTTTAGTGGAATAGTATGTTTTCTCAGTTGAAACAGAGTGGAAACATTCAGCTACATAACTTGTGGCCTACACACTACTAGCATAAAAAGGAGATTATTTCAGTACTCCTTCCACCCAATATAGGACGGCGACAGAGGAAATATACTTATATAGTTGCAAGGTATTGCCGTCAGCCCTTTTCATCACTTAAGACCTGTGATTACTTCCTAACAATCGACATGTTTAGTAAACTTTGGGAAATTACAGTGGTTTATTTTGTTGGAAACGAGTAAAGCTATTCCTGAGTCATATGCCCTTTAGCAAATGTGGTGCGAACAGTGGTATTAATAAAAGCTTCTTAATGTATATAAAATAATATAAATATAATATAAGTACTGTATCACTATAACAAGCATAGTCATTTATTTGTTGATGTATACTCACAGCCTCCTGTATTCTACGATATGAACCGTAACAACTTATCCTAGGAAGCATTGACCGTAACGGTACAAGATGCGGATGTAGAAGGTAGTGCTTGTTCTTTGCGCTCATTTTTAAACAAGATTGTGACAGACATTATCCGGGGAAAATCTCCGTAAAATTCAATCCGAGCCAGAAACATTGAATCGGATCTGCAAAATGTCTGCAGCAGTAATGGGAGGGAATATATTGCATTTAAAGACTATATAACCGGCCATTGTGATCTGCATTTTGTTTGTTTTGCCATTAAAGATTTTCAGGACGACTTTAGCCGCCAGAACTGTTTTTCTGCGTGTTAGGCGGCTACTTTAGAGAAGTGTGCTAAAAGTTGTTAATTACCACTATACTGCAAGGGAATATAATTAAGCAGGAGTTATATATCAGGTCGTGAAGACCGCATAACCGGCCGGGAGGGATCGGGGCGCTGACCACGTGCCACTCTCTAGTACTGCACCCCACTCATGACGCTTATAGCGGGCAGGGGTGGGGGACGGAGTGGCTGAGCGGTAGGTCTTGGCCCGTTTGTATTTACACTGTTCTCTTGCTCAGGATTTCATGTCAAATTATATTATCAATTTCTGGAAAATAATTATCTTGTATGGTTAACAATTACACTATGCAATTTAAATCCTATAATTTCGTCATGGGGTTAGGTGACAACGATTTTATTTACATGAGAACATTTTTACTTTATCTTTATGCGCTTGAAGAGACGGGGAATTTGAGAGTATAATAGGTTCAGTGTTATGTAAAATGGGCCGATTGCCAGAATGTGTTTGCTTGCCAGAGTAAGCCAACGTGCGTTATTAGAATGTTGTGGTATAGCGTGTGGTGTAACAGATAGTAAATAAAACAAATGGGTAATTGAATCAATCTGATCGGGTATTTTGGTCGGGCTATGTCGCTTAATTACGGTGGATCACAAATCATCCTGCAGCAATAATAATAAAATGAATGATCCAAGTGCAGATACTATGAAAAATGAAATTGGAACCTCTGATATCATCCGTGTCCGGTTATACCTAGCGCAAAGTTAAAATACGGAAAAATCCATCTGCGGTGTAACGCCGGATTTTAAATTGCGTCGTAGATCAT
Source organism: Tenodera sinensis (assembly GCA_030765045.1). Taxonomy (NCBI): domain Eukaryota; kingdom Metazoa; phylum Arthropoda; class Insecta; order Mantodea; family Mantidae; genus Tenodera; species Tenodera sinensis. The sequence goes on along the minus strand of CM060964.1, from coordinate 84,002,191 downwards.
TGTTCGGGCAGCCATCCTTAAGTTAGTGCATCTGTAACATTTGATAAAAGATTGTGTAAAATTAGGAAATCGAACTTATTTCATAGTAAAATAATATTAATTATAAACTTTAACATTTTCTTTCACTTGGTGCATTTAAAGTAATAATTAACTGAAGTAATAAATGGACAAGCCCATGCTTATTAATAGACAAGCCTAACCTTGTTTCACGGAAACGTTTTTCAGCACATTCTTGTACTCAGAATTCTTCCACACTGAAAATTTATATAACTTTTACATTTTTAAATTTGTTTAAAATGGCCTTTCAAAGGTACATTAGGGAAAATGACCACATACTTTTTAAATGATGATTCAATTTGGGCAAATCATTAATTTTTGAAAAAACAGTAACTTTCAAAGTAGAAAAATTAATACTCTTTTAGGATTGTCACAGCTTAGTATAAAATAGGTATACTATATAATACTTATTTATGGCAAAGCTTCAATATTTAATATAAATATTTTTTAAAATGCACCTTGGGAAGTATTTTTATTAAATCAATGAATTTACGCAATACAAGTTTATATTTAAATAACTATACAAGCTAGGGTTTTGAAACATGGCGAAACTGTTACTGATGTTGTGACATTAATTTAAACAGTATATCTTACATGCCCATAATTTTCCAATTTTCAGTGTCACATTATCTTAAAAGAACAACATATTTCAGAAATCCAAATTAAATATGTTTGGCTCTACTGTTGAAATCTGCAAACAGTGAAAGATGCAATATGGTCTGTTTCAGAAATAATATTTTATCATTAAATGTGTTTGTAAAATGAAAAATCTGGGTGTTACATTTAAATCACCTTCTTTACCTACTGTTGATCAACGGATAGCTATAAAAGCTTATTTTTGTACATCATGTTAAGCTAGATAAGCAGTTTTAGAAATAGTTTTATTACACATTTTCTTAGATAGGAGTTTAGGGGGAACATTTTAGGAATGGTCACATGTTCAAAGAGCTGGTCGCTGTTTGATGACTTTGAAATTTCTTTCTCCTTATATGGCATATGGAGAAAAGGACAAATAACAATTTTCCACTACTAAAATGAAATGCCAAGTTGCCGAGCAAGATGGCTCCACGGTAACGTGTGAGCCTTGCTATCGGGAGGTCCTGGGTTTGATTCCCGTCGACCTCCCATTCCAACCGTGAATTACTCTTGGCTTTCCTTGGTTGGTAGGCACACGTTAGGGTGCTTTTATACTTAACACCATTTCCTTTCTATAATTTCCCTCTTATTTCACTAATTTCTCAATTTTCAACTTCATAGCTTGTGGCCACGCGGAAAATATTGCGGGGATCTTTGCTCAAAGAAAAAAGTACTCCACGTGGACACTAGAGGGCCGCTTGACTGACGGATCGTTCATCGCTCTGTGTAGGCAGCGCCAGCAGTGGGATGGGTCTTCGAGCCTGGAGGTCCACGTGTCTCTGTGGTCTCCCAGACTGCCTATGGCCTGTAGCATCCTATGGTCCCTTCGGTTCATTCCTTCCTCCTGAATGGTGGTAGGCAGAATGATCTATCTAGGTCGCATTGCGCGAAGTATCCACCTTCATAGTATAACGTATAGATATAAGCACAGTGTTTGGTGTGTAAAAAAATTTTCCTTAGATTGAATTATGCTGTTATACAAAACACACACACGCACATACACACACAAACACAAGGCTCTTTTGCTAAATGTGCATATTTTGCATACCGGGTAGAAGCCTGCGTGGGTTCGGGCAGAGCCCTCGGGCCTAGGTCCAACCCGTAAATGTTTCTCGGGCTCGGGCTGGACCCAGGCTTAAAAATTAAGAGCTACAAACTAATTTACCAGATATTTTGGCCATCGATGTCCAAATTCCGAGAATAGCACAGTTATCGCAGCCAGGAGTTCTACATGATTATTCTTTTGATAGTTTTCAAATAATAATAATAATAATAATAATAATAATAATAATAATAATAATAATAATAATAATAATAATAATAATAATAATAATAATAATAATAATAATAATAATAATAATAATAATAATAATAATAATAATAATAATAATAATAATAATAATAATAATAATAATAATAATAATAATAATAATAATAATAATAATAATAATAATAATAATAATAATAATAATAATAATAATAATAATAACTGCAAAGTAATTTTGTTTAAAAAAATTACACAATCGGGCCCGGGCCGGGTGGTACAGTATAACCCAGACATGGGGAAGAGGGGCGAAGGGGATGCGAGTATTTGTTCTCTCCACTTCCTGACTAAATTTGAAGGACTGACCGCTTCTCTGATGTAAACACACAGTAGCGGGAGGCTTGGCCTGGTGAAGTAGTGGATGTGGTTAAAATTACGATGTAGGGGAAGTGACTCATAGAGTCAGTCCTCCCTACCTATGGTATAACCGCTTCTATAGCCGGGCTCGGACTTGTTTGAGATCGGACCGTGCGGGGCAGAAACTAAGTATGTCAGCCCGTGCAGACTTCCAACACAGGGGGCCTGAAAACTTGTATTTCTTGTGAAATGTCGTTTGTGTTCAATGCAATGCCTACATACCTATACGAGGTACGTGGTAGAGAAAACGCCCTGAAAATTATCGGTGCACCAGCTTAAGAACAATGCCTACGTTTGTTGCCAGTGCAGAGCTGAAACATTTCTTGAACTTTCATAACGTTCAGGCTTCTCCATAAGGTGAAAGAGGACAGCGCCTGCACAGTTTTCCTGCTTGATAAATCTGCCGCTTAGGAGCAGACGTGTTTCGCCTTCTCTCCAATATTGTAAACCAGTATATTAACCCGGTAATGCGCCTCGCGTTTATTGAGGCCGGAAATCTCCCTACAAGACTCCTCAGCAGGAAGCAGAACGTGCTCGGTGTCTGGATCAGAGGCGTCGTGGTGTTTTCAAACTACCTTGTTCCTGACAGCCTTTTATGATGCAAGTTATTTTGTGTGGTTTATGTTGTCTTGTAATGCGCGTTACAGAAATATCCTCCAGCATTTTATTTGATGCAGAACACAGTGCTTTGATATTTACTTGAACCGTGAGCATTAACTAACTGATATTCATATGACAATGAACAGAGATACCTCAAATAGCTCTATCCTTTAAGGCCTTGATTTTATGAGGTATAGGCTTATGCTACAAGTTTAGGAAAGGGAATCAATAATATGGCTTTTGAATAAATCAAATGCAGCTAAGTGATTGGTCTTCATTTACCCAGTGATTAGTGTATTTGCACCTGTTAGAATGGATTCATAGGTCATACTTCAACCACAGTACTACCAAGGGGGGCTACTTTATGCAAATCCACAGTAATTCTTTAAATTCTGTCTTTTATTTTTGTTTATTAAAGGCATACAGCTAATGGTTATGGTTAATCACTGTTTCTATCACTGAATTGCACAATTGTTTCAAAGTTTACATTGTTAGTTTTTTGAGAAGCAATGAAATGTCAAGGTGGTCATAAACTACAGCCCCATCGGTATAATGTGATTCATGTAAAAAGTAAAAAAGGAATATTAAAATGTTAAATATTTCCTTTATGAACATAACAAGATATAATACCCAACTTTAAAATACATTTGTTTTAAAAATTACTCAAACATTGTCTTACCATTGGTGGTACGAAAGTATCCCCCCCCCCCCCGCCGTCGGTAGAATAAGTTCTGGAATAAGACTTGGCATTGATAGGTTTAAACCAGGAAGAGAAGAAGAGAAAGGGAGAGAGCATAGTGATAATTTCGAAAACATTTGTGATCACTAGGGCTCGGAGTTTTATCACCTAACGAATATTAGAAAATGATTTTAACCCTTTAATTGGCAGTGTTTCTTAAAAGGAGCTTATAAATCTACTAGGTTTTGAGATACTTTATTGGCTCTTTCTTCTTAATTTGTTGTTATGCTAACCTAAATAAATAAAAAGTTCAAGTGTATGGCCCTGTCTTACCTTGTAAGGATATTAAATTTTTCAATAAAACTGTAGGTTTTTTTTTAAGGAAAAGAAGCAAAATACATGCAGGTGCAGGCAAATGTAACTCCATCAGCTTCCAAGTATGCCATTACACCGATTATTTTACTCGGGCCCTCCCCTTCCTTTACCATAGGCACATTTGACTGCAATTGGTGGGACTCGAACTTGCGACATTCGGCTTTGAATGGCTGGCTAATCCATTGGGTATCGCCTTAACCATCACGGCTATTCAAATCGCTTCAACTAAGCTGCCTCCAAAAGCAGTATGAAAACTGGTTAAGGAATTAGAGGAAGAACGGCATATGTAAGAAAATGACCTACCAATTAAATCGTCAAAATGATGACTTTATGACCCTAAAATGTGTTAAACTTTCTTAAAGCACAAAGAATGGCTTAAAATTACCTTCGTTTGTTGATTTCCTTGCACATTTCACTTATACTGTGTCACACAATACTGAATCACAATATATTACAAAGACCTTTTATAAGTTTTTAAATTTGAAACGTTGTCTATTGTCTACTATTACGGACTTACACCTTGTGAAGCTTCTTTCAACATCAACAGAAGATACTCGGACATGCTTAAGCAACAAAGAAGTACGTCTTACCTGACAGTATACCTTGCACTGTTCCTGTTCAATACATTTTCTATTTTAACAATGGCAACTTTACCCAATTCACCTTCTAACTGAAGTAGAAGCAACTGATTTCACCAATTTTGTTTGATTTTAGGTTTCGCGAAAATACGTATCTTCGGTGTAGTGAAGCACAGATATCACCTCAAGCACCAGCTTCTGCTGTGTTTGCCTATAATAGATTTTAACTATTTAGTTGAACAAGTCCAAATGTTTAGCAAATATATCCACGTTCCAGTACACTTCGAAAAGGGTTTAGATTTTGAGGTTCTGAAACTTGCTTCTAATATTATGAGAATAATAGATACAACCATATTCGCAAAAAATTATAAAAACCTGAGTTTGCTCTTAAAATGACTAAGATGGCATAACTTATCCAAAATGCCTAAATATGCAGAACAAGCGGTGCATAAAGGTGGTTTAATTTCACTGAAAATATTATGAGTCACATATATTTTCTACACAGTATAGCCCTAATATTATCATAAAAAATACCAAGGGTATTAAAATCTATTGATCACTAGGCTTCGAACCTTTATACAGCTATCGCGAAACAAAGCGATCGCAAGTTACGTGCCATATGGGCAGAGCGTGACGTCATTGCACGAGTACAGTGCCAGGGTGCCAGCACAAATCACACTGTCTAAAGTGCATAGTGTCTCTAGAACGTGTTCACCAGTTCCACACAGTAAAATGCCTGTAGTACGAAAATCGAAACATTCACCTGTTGCTGAACTTGTGCAAGAATTTGGGAGTGAATATTTTACTGCAAATAGTAAGTGCATTGAATGTAAATTATGCAACAACTTTATCTACAACGTTTGTGCGTCGAGTGTATCTAGTCTCCTCTGTGCAGTGACCATGTGACAGACTGACCCCTCCCACTTTCTATAGGCCAAACTCCGCTACCTTTCGTTCTCTGTATGAAGGTTCGTTCCCCAGTACTCAACAATTTAATTTTTTCATAGATATATAAGTAAGAGCTCTGATAAATAGGTATATGAACTTTCCCAACATTACTCATTTGCTACAGGTGGGTCTGGTGATGGCTGCCCCAGAGTAAAATGCAAGATGAGCTTTCGAAGGTGCCTACAATTTCCACACTACATTTACAGAATAGTACTACACACTATTTTGGGCTTCAACTCTCAAGAAAGTTACTTGTTCTGTTTTCATAGAAATTTTATTGCTTTCCCAATGCAGCTAAAAACAAACCTTAGTTTGAAAATGTTAACCTTTTTAAAAGCTTAACTACATATCATGGCTACTTTAATGAACTCAACTCCTTGTAAGAACTGCTATAATGCAATTTGTATCTAATCCCCCCTAAATGGGAAATAAAGATAAATTAAATAAATACCAATTGAGTAATTGTTAATCTCAAATTTCCTTAGGCTTATAAAACTCAGTTTTGTGCCTCAAGTACCAGATTAAACAAGTAAAAAACTTACAGCTATCATATTGGATATAGGTTATGGGGAAAAATGAATCTATGTATAAAAATTGAATATTGTTCTCATAGCCTTGCAGTCTTACCGGAAGAAAGAAAGTACAGTTAATAAAAATACAGATCAGCTGCTGATAAATGACACAATACTTCTTTTTTTAATTTTTCATTCCCCTCTCTATAGAGAATTGCCTCAGAAGACAATGGTATCTAGACTCCCTCTCTGGTCCATTATAAGGAGTAGAAAGTATAAATTAAACACGGAATTAAGTGCACAGGAAACAACATCAGTTGTGGAATCAGCGCGTCATATTGCCCATAGCTTAACTTTGTATATCCAGGTAGTAAAAAATGGGGGTTATCATACCATTTCTGTATATTAAGCCCCGGTACTACAGCCCATGAAGGGCCACGCCTTACCGCCCAGCCGCTGCGTCCCCCACCTCGGCCCACTATAGGCGTCATTGGTGGGGTGCAGTAGTTATACGGTCTTCACGACCTGGGGCCGCTACTTTTCTATCAAGTAGCTCCTCAATTGGTCCGCTCGGGACCTAACGAGGCTGAGTGCACCTCGTGCCAGACCTCCCAGAGGGGATAAAATCCCCATACTGGTACCGGGGATCGAGGTCCTCCGCGCCAGAGGCAAGCGCGCTACCAACTGCGCTACGGAGGCGGTCAGTTCTGTATATTGATATAACAATATTTTTCGCTATATAGAAGTACAAACTTATCAATTCAGAAACTTAATTTTTTGAGATTTTAGTGCGGTGTCTTTTTGCATCTGATTTTCATTAATCAGGCTGGAACATAAATGGAAGTTCACAAACGGCTAGGCTTCCAGATACTGGAGCAGGGTAGGTGGCAGGCTCTTTTATCCTGAAGATACCCCTGGAAGGGAGGGATGAGGTGGAGATGCGTAGAGCGATCAGATCTGGAGCGATGTGCACAAGCAAGGACGGGGTCTGCGATGGAGCATAATCTGACGCCAGCTTGCCACGCCTCCACCCTCGAATGCCCCATCATCCCGTTGGTCCGCTGACTCAATACAAGCTTCCAAGTAGTGCCTCAGAAGACCAACCAAACGCTAAGAAGAAATCTATCCAAAGTCCACAATCTGATGTTGCCTGGTCCTTCAACACCTAACCGAATGACAGATAATGTTGGAGATAGGAAATTCTTAGCAGATGAGGGACTACCTCAATATTCATCTACAGACCCAGGGGATCATGGAAAACCCTCATGATCAGAGTCCCAAGGGAATGTAAGTCGGTTCCGCTCATAAGTTACTAACATTGTGTGTGATATCTTTATGAGAACCTAAAATTCCTTTATTTAAAAGAGCAGGCTTATTATAGAGGTATACAGAATAAAACAGCTGTTGATATTGATTGTAAACAAAGAAATGTTTTTTGGTATAATTAATAGTTTGACCATGATTGTTCGAAGACAAATGTTTCTGAGGTATTACCAATGCCTAACTCTGCCTTTGATATTCGAAAGTTAAATATAATTATTCTACCTTGGCATCTTCGTACTTTATACGCGTACTATAGATATACATTTTTAATGAAGCCTTCAGTGCAGCTGTCAAAATATATGAAATATATTCAAAGCAGACAATGTGCCTTGGAGCTAGGGGAGTGTGTCTTAAAATAACTAACTTGACAAGCTGACAAATAAAATTGTGATAAATCACAAGCTGAAGGACTTCTTTGCGTCAATTTTGTCGGTAAGGGTATCAATCGATGCTTGTTTGTTGACAAATGTGACAAGTAAAATAGCTACTCCACCGTTTGTAGTGCTACAAAAGAGTAACAGAGAAATCATACAATTTGCGAACCTTCAATAATACCAAAACAAATAATTATAAAGAGACGACAGATATTATCTTATGTCGGAATCATTAGAAGCCCTAGAGTACTGAAACTAATGAGCTATAAGCTAAATAAAAATAACGCGTAGGACGCATTTAGTTCATGGCTTGTGATATTAATATTCAATATACTAATTATTACTAACCTTGAAATCCCAGCAGAATATGCGCATGAAAGTGCCATAACAAGGTTGCTTATACAACTTAATGTAACAATATAACGTTTGAATACTTTCCTTGTGTCAGTTAAAGATACACATAGGTAAAATTTCTAAATCTTACAGTCTTTATCTCATTGTTTTCAATGTTTTGTCACATACTTCTCCACCACAATTATATCTGCGTTTGAATTTTCATGCAGGTATGTTTAGTATTCTTTGAGTGGTGAATTCATGTCACATGTTGAACACTTTAGATAGGATAGAGTGGGTAACGGAGGGCAGCAGCTAGAACCGTTTTGAGCATACGCCCTCAAGAGGAACAGATGAAATGAGGAAACAGCAGGATACGTGTGGAATGCAGAATCAGCCAATGCAGACGACAGGTACGCGCAAGATTACCTAAAATTCACGGGCTTGAGCACCTGGCAGGGGGAAGCTCGGCTCTCCTCAAACTGGAACCGGGGAAAGCTCGCCGTCGCCCGACACACAGCCCTAGAGTCAACCTGTAACGTGAAAGAGGGAGATGAGATGAGAGGAAATGGGAGAACAGATATCCATGTTAGAAGACATCACCCCAGCATTCACCTTGTCAACCATAGAAAACCACTGAGAGAGCGGGTAGACATCAGGAATTGAACGCGAGACCTCCCGAAATTCGCCTACCAACTCGGAGAACCAAGGAAGAAGCCCATGATCAGAATTGCCGTTCCTACGGGAATCTAAGCCGGTACCCCTCGAATGCAAGCCCCACGGCAATTGCGGAGCCATGTTGCTCGGTTTTGAGCAGCTTAAAAGAGTAATGAAACCTTTAGGTAATATTTAGGTTCATCCTCCCTCAATTTCCCCCTGAAATTTGAGTAAGATGTTGAGAAAACACATCTCGAGTTTATAACGCATCAAGATCGACTATCTGGAAGTTCAGATCTGAATCCGCTGAGTTACCAACTATGGGACATCATCGAGAGTAAAGCTTACTTGACACGACATAGAAATTTGATTGCTATAATACAACATTTGAAGGGAACAATGCAGAATTTGATCATAAATAGCATAAGTGCTGCTATAAATGATTGGTTGTGCCGTTTAATAGTCTGTGTGACCTCCCAAGGACGACGTTTCGACTAACTATATGTTCTTTGTATTCAGTATATTGGGACGTTTTGAGTAACTATCTTTTCCTTGTACTCACTATATTATAATTAATAAATAATATGAAAATGGTTTGTATAGTGTTATTCTTTGTTTTCTACCCACTTCTATAGTTGTGACCGAGCTATGATATAACTAGGTGTATCAGGGCTGTGGATATTTCATTAACTAAAGTCTTCTTTGTTGCAGGTAAGTGCTACAAATCACTCATAGTCATAGAAAAACAAGAACACCAACGTTGAAGGGGTAAGTAGTGTTATTTGATTCTTAGCCACCATGCGTTTAGATCCCAATGAGCGCTGCATAGCATTCCTAAACTGTGGTACAAGGGGAATCGGGTTCCTTTTCTTGATAGCAACATTAGAGGGTTTTACGTGCTAGATATTCCTGCACAGGTTATACTCAGCTTCGTGAGGTCCTATGGAACCAAATGAGGAGCTCTTTGACGGAGACATAGTAGCTTCTGCCGCAAAAAAAAAAACACCGCTTCTGAATGCCGTACGGAAGCGGCATCTTGACCACATGTCACCTCCACCACTGCACTCTGCTGATGCTGCCGTATGCAAATAGAGGTAACTGACGTAGCGGCCATGATGCAGCCCTTGACCCTCTTTGGCATTTTCTCCACGCAGTTAGCTCATAGTAATATCAAATAACTGAGCCTGTCGAGACACTTCTGGCATAGATTCAGAAATTGCAGACGCAAGTTTGTTCAATAGTATATGTTATGAAAACTCTTTAAACACTTTTATTATTTTAGAATTCTAAACATGATATGTGGGATATTTAGAAATTGCCATTAAATATTCCTTAGTCGATAGTATTATGAATAGTGCTCCATTGCTTCAAATAAAATAAATGTCGGAGTACTTCCTGCTTGGCATAAAGGTAGTTACATCCTTGTCTTAAATACTTGTCAGTGTCGTAACTGTAACTCTGCTGTTCGAGATCATCCTAAACGAAACTGATTCGGTCTAGGTGGTCCAGTTTCGTCACCTTCACCAAACTTCACTAGAGTTTTTCCCGTTGGACCACATGCAGAATGTGGTTTGTGATATCTATGTACATAACCTTTGGCTGTTAAAATTCCAGTGAATACTGGAATACTAGGTGGGATTGAGCGGGCATACTAGAACATTATTGGCAAGTGTAATTTGTGGTCACCATATCAAACTAGTATTGTATTGGACCAGAATATAAACTATTGTTGGAATTATCTATTGAGTTACATCTAATAGTTTCAAGTATTTCAATGGAAATGACTCAATACAAAGGAGGCACAAAATCACAGGTAGACAGTCCCCTTCGGGGAAGACATTAATACACAACTGTAAAAGTGTATTATCCTAATCAGTGACCACTTATCACTAATGATGCTTTAAGTGATTCAACACGTCATGAAATAAAGGATAAGGGTTTATGTCGCTCTAAATGCGATCCTTTGAAATATTCTGATTTGTGTGGGTAGAAAATATTACAAAATAACGAGGTGGAATATACCGCTGGGAATTAATGACTATAATGTTAAAAACTACTGGTCTCTGTTTTGACAGAATGCTTGCAGCATGAACTGCTTGGGCATCTGGACTGCAAAAAGTTCACGTTACTTTTTTATCAGTTTGTTGAGGCAAGGTTTAAAGCAGATGGGTTTTAATGTATTCCTAACGTTGAGATATATGAATTGTTATATTTAATTTGATGCTGAAGCAGTTAACAATTAAACGAAATTAGTAAGCGGCTTTTAAGTTAAATGTGAATATATTAGACACAAAGTGTGTGATTCTAAATCTACTTGCTTGTAAAGTTGAAGAACTATTTTGATTCTATAACATTAGGTATAACAACTTTAGAGACTTTCTAAATAAGTCATATGCAGTCAATTATAATAAAAGTTCACCCAAACTTTGCATGCATGCCTTTTAATACAGACAGGATGTCCTATAAATACATAGTTTATAATTTAAATTAATTTAAAATTGTTTAAAAATTATATATTTTACAGTGACTATTTTTGAAATGTTTATTGTTGTGCAATTAAACTTTCCCACGGAGTATATAAAGTAACCTTTATTTATTTATACATTTATTTATATGTTTATGTGTGTATTTATTTATACTAAGCACCAATACAAAGAATACGGCTCTACTCAGCCCAGGCTGTTATCTCGCCGTGTTCCCAGCCCAATTTCCCTTAATATCTAAAACATTTATTTTAATCATAATGATAATTGTAATAATAATGATAATAGTAATATAAGGAAATCCTCTACCCACCCGCTAATAAATTTTGTGTCAGCCATGATAAAGATGGTCTTTCATGCAGGATATAGAATGGAAAGCTGAGAACCACAACAGTTAAATAACGCCCATAAATAGAAAAATAATTCGAACCTACTGTAGTATCATTACTTTAAGTAGGCCTACTTGCTTTCGTTTAAATTCTTCTATGTACAAGCTTTCCCGTATTGATAACATTCTCAACGCGTACGAAGCAGGTGTACCCGTACCAAGACGTAGCTTTGACTGTGGCTTCCTTTGTCCAGATGACTATTTCTTATTGTTTCAGTAGTGAGCTATAATGTTCATAATCCTGAATAAAATGTAATATTTCATAATACTTAAAGTACAATAATGATGATGACGATGACGATGATGATGATACCCGTTATGAATTAGAAATCTGGAGACGATCTGTAAGTTAGCTGTTTTAATCTAATATCCGCAGTTGTGCTTCGCTTACGGATGGTTAGGACAAACCTTTTCTAAGAAAAATCCTGCTCTGGTCTACAGATTTTGATGACCGAAATATATACTACTGTTGTGGGGCCCTAATGACCAAGTTGCCGACGGGCCCTTAAACCCAACACACTCACTCACTCACTATACTACTGTTGTAATTATATTCCTGTTTCTAGGCGTTCCGGAAAAGATTGTTATTAGTCTCGACGGTTGCGTTTCCACAATATTCCTTTCGGGTGTTAAAGCGCTAGTTCTCTCCCATGATAGCGTCATTTCTCATTAAGATACCAAAGATATAGGATATTGACGAGTACGTAGCGATGGTAGAAATAGTTGGTGATACTGAAGCAAACCTTTCTGTGCTATTTGTCGGGCATGGCCTACGCCATGAAACCTAGGAGCACGTCTGAATGATGAGAAAGAAATGCAATGAAAGTGGAATGATCGAAGCAAAGTCATGGTAAACGAGATATCACCTCAACATTCACCTGCCGAGCAGAAACACGAAGAAAAGCCCACAGTCAGGCTGGGTAGTCAACAGGAATTAAACGTTGGACCTCCTGAATGTGAGCTTTCCCGTTTGGTGATTAGTCGCTTGAATGCCAACATTAATGATGGTCTCTAAATGGGATATTTTTCATCTGAATCAGCGTGTGCACAAAATCCACACGCGGAGTTACTCTGGTACATGTGTTTCGGTCTCTCTTAGTACTCCTCTCTCCTTCACATGTTAATATTTCATTTCAGCCCTGTTTTAACTGCATACAACTCATTTCCTTCCATTTTAATCGCTCGGTTCCTTCAGAACTCGGCTGCTCATCTCTACATATTAAAGTCAGATGGAAAGTAATTATAGTAGCAGCTTTTCTCTCTATTCTCGTTACCTAAACTGACCAGCAATTTAATTATGTGTTTCCCATGTTCTCTGAAAAGTACACACAAGAAGCTGTCTGTAATTAACGACTGAATGCTTGTTTTGGATGTTTAAACTGGAGCGACTCTGATTTCCTGTGTAGTTTAGTAATTCTAATAATTAATACCGAGCGAGGTGGCTCGCGGTAACGTGTGTATGGTTCTGTAAGTGCCATAATCGATTCCTGTCATATCGATAATTACCCAAACTTGGGTACTTGCATGTCGTTAGCCGAATCTATGACGATTCCTCTTCTATTTCCTAACCATTTCTTGCCCCATCTTTTCCATTGATTGTTTCAACCTCACTGGTACATTCAGCGTTGCGGTGGATTTTGAACTGTGAAAGGACATTTCCTTGGCATTTGGATGGTGCCTCCATGGAGAGAGGCTCGTTCCGGGACCCACTAGGTTGATGACCCGGGCGTTAAGATGGGTATCATTCTGGCATCGTAAAGGACACCGTACTTGCTAGCATGCATCGTCTTGTGGATCTCGTTGACCTTCATCCCTTCCTCCTTCATCCCTTCCTCCAAGGAGTCGCGCAAGTCACAAATTGTGCGTTCCTAAGGTCCGTTTGACCATTGGGGAGCCATAATAGAGTGGTTAGAAGACTATCTCTCAAAAAGGTGACCCAGTTTCGACTCCGAGGGAACGCATGTGTGATCTATGGGGGACGATACTGCCTCTGGGCTGGTTTTCCACGGGTTCTCCAGCTTTCTCCGCCATTCATTCCAACAACTGCTCCATTACCACATTCCCTTTAATTAGTTTTACCTTCATTTCACCTCACCATCCTTACTTTCATACCAGGTTACAGGCCGAATCCCCGTTCTTGGTTCTCTGCTCACAACTCCGCATTCGCCGGCGGATAAGAACTAACAATGTCCCGCATTCCACTCAAGACGCCTGATGTAGGCAAATGTCGGAGATGTGGCGGTCGCGGGTAGATCTTGGCCCTGCATGGACTATTGTGCCTCGGGGTTTAGTTTCATCCTAATTCGTTCCAATAAGTATTCAGCAATGCAACAACTTATGATGTCGAAATGAACACTGGAGTGGTCTGAGGCTCTTATTCATTTACCTAACCAAAAATAAGTTAGTAATCTCCAACACCTTTGGAATATGTCTTCCTAAAATCTTTGATTAAGTGAGCTTCCATTCCTGAACGGGGACACAGCATACTTGATAAAAGATCAATCAAATATAAATAGAGCTAAATAGGACCAACGGATATACACATTTTCGAAAATGCGAAACGAAATATTTACTGTGAGAGTCAGTTCAAGAGTAACCAAATATATTCACTTTTGGACACAACTGATCTTGCCCTTTTAAAGCTATATTGAGAACATTAAGGATAAGAAACCTTTTCCATGTAAAAGAAACATTGGGTACAGGGACTTTCCAAAAATCCTCGTGCCAAATCTTTAGAAGATAGTGAATTGAAATACGTCATTTGAAAATTTTGCAACGTCGATTTTGAGTTATGCTGTATACAGACAAACACGGATAAAACAAACATATAGTCAAACAAACACATACACAAACATAAATGTTTCTTCTAAAAAGTCTTCTTTGCTTTAAGAGGACTTAAAATATGCATTTTCCTTAAGCTGTCCATATCGAATATTTAGGTAAAATACAATATTTGCTCTAACTACCATGGGTGTACGATAAAGAAAATAGAGGTATAGGTTATATAACCGAAAGTGACACCTCACGCACTGCAACCTGCATTAGTATTATTCGAAAGTCCATTTAACAGTTCAAGTGAAATTACCTCAATTTCTTTTTGAGTCTGATTATATTTACTCTAATAATGTAAATACTAGAGCTACTTCTCGCGAGATGGTTATAAACCTCTGCACATAATATATACTTATGAACATGTATGTTGACAAATGCGAGGCCGGAAAGTTCAAACAATGAGGACAACGTTAAAATAACTAGCTTAAGCATCATCGTAGTAAGAAGCGCATAAATAAATAAAAGTAATTAAATGAAAGAACAAGGTAATTCATAAACTAATTGACATTCGGTTAAACTGACTGCGTTTTAAATTAAAGAACCACCCATATTAATTGAAGAAATAGTTCACAATTTATAATACGAGAGATTTGCTAAATACGCTTGCTATTAGCAAAGTACTCAATTAACGTTGGCATGTACTTCACGGAGCGACAGAGACAGACAGAGAAAGGGATGATGGTGGGAAAGAGCTAAAAATAGAGGAATTGGCAGAACAATCGGAGTATCTGAATCTGGAAGGATATCATTAGCTCTCATCCCTACAATTCTGCGCTCTTAACTTCAAAAGTTCACTCATCTAGTTTACTGAGCTAATCAAACTAAGCACATTTAAATTAGAAACCAGTTAAATAATTTCCATTCCACTGTTACCTCCAAATTTCTTTCGAGGAAATAATTATCATATTCTGAATTAAACACATTGACCACTATGTACAGTACATTTTCAGTGTATACCAAAACGTTGTATGGTCTTATAGAAGAATGAATGTGACAAGAGTACGCATTTTTGTTACTATATTTTAATATTTTTCAAAAGACAGTTCGTTAGTTTTGTCAACAAACAGCGGAGCAGGTATTGTTTGTTTATGTTTGACGTTCTCTAGACCTCCAGACTTGTTCAGAATAAGTCTTAATCAATAATGGACAACTGCTTAAATGTGTCCCAAATCATCGAAATAAACTCCTTGCAGGTATTTGTTCAACTTATACGGTGGCAAGTTAAAAGACAAGGGTGTTTGGCACCACCTAAAACGCCTCATCAATAATGTCTCACCTTACTCTCCTCCGGTAAATATTATCTTCTGCTGACGTGTGGTTTTCTTCTGCCCTTCACAAGTTCCAATAAATTTTCCATGATGACAAGTGTTGACACAACAGTGCTTGTTATCGTGTTTGACCAGTGTGCTTGGTGCTTCCCTCATATCTAGTACCACTGGAAGAATGCCATCAAATTATTTTTTTGCTGTAGCCTGTTTTTCTTCATTTTTTGTTTCTAGCTTTTTTGATTGCTTACTCATATACACATATCTACATACACACAAACACCCATACCCGAGGCGGGTCTGGAACTCGCTATCCTCTGCGAGGCGGAGCACTTAACCCATATGCTGCAGCTACCACGGCTACGATGGCCTGCAGTTGTACCCTCCATGAAAATCTATAGCAAAAGGTAAAAGATTTATATGTTCAAATCATAAACCTCTGTCTTCTACTTTAATCAGAAGATAGACCACGGTACGAGTAACTGTTATTGACAAATGCAGTAGAACATAACGAATAGAAGGTGAAAAGAAGTCTGAATCAGTATGCTAGCTTCTCCTCGATATATTCGCAGTCCTGTTATATAGTAAGACGAGCTTGGTATCTACAAAACGAGACACATGAGTTCAAATAGTTTAATTTTTTAAGCTAGGAGTAGGCAGTGTGTTATGTTGAACAATTCTTGGTAACTCAGGATACGGTTTACTTCAACGAGATTTGTGGACATTGAGGAAACAGTGTACTAAACCTATAGTGCACATAATAGAAGAATTCAAAGCTAAAGTTGTCCGTCCAGCTGTGGACGAAGCGCATTTGCATACGCATTACCCCTTTTTGAACTTTTAAATACATCCGCATAATCTACTCGTATGTGTCTCAAATGTATCTCCTCATGCCTTAAAATGCCATTGAGTAACAGATATTTTTTTTCAAAATTCCACCAAAGGTAATGGAGTAAATTCCACTGATTGTGAAAGTTTATGTGAGAAATTATGTTATAATATCATTTTAAAGGGATTCAGAAGGAAATGTCGCTATATTTGTGCAAGTTCGCACCAAAGATTATCAGGAATTATGTTCTGCGTTCTCTTCATCATTGAATGAAAATAACAAACCTGTGCTGGTAAAATGGAATAAAAACTTAAGACACATAATTTCTTTCAGGTTTACTTAGTTTTCACGTCATTCAAAAGTAGATACCTATTACAGGGGAAAATGGAAGGAAGGAAATTGTAATAAAACCGCAGAAAGAAGAAAGAAATATGTAGGAGTAAAAGTGAGGTAAATGAACATTATTATGTCACTAAAGTACAGGTTTCTGATCCAAATTAATCCTTGGAATGCTTAGATGTCTGCAAGATAACGTTATACGATGGTGTCTAAAATGTAAACAGTGCACACACAGACGCACGCACTCACACACAGATACACGTGAAGTGAAAGTGTATGTTCTGCAATGAATTAGTACTTCATGCAAAGCATAAACCAATGTAAACTGTGACATGGATTTTGACTTAAGTGTAATGAAAAATAATGTATTTTTACGCTCACTCAAAAATTGTTAGATTTCTTAGCAATACTGATGTCTACAATACACCAAAGCAACCTCTGGCAGCAATAAATGCAATAAAAGCCGGTAACATACTGCAAATAAGGACATCTATCTCAACTTCAGGAATTAACTGCCTCTACTCTGATACAAAATATCGTAAAACCTGGATTATGTTCTGTGGGAGGCGTCTTGCAGTTACTGTTCTTCCTCTGACATCCTAAATATGCCTTGTGGAATTGAACTCAGAAGAGCTGAGAGAAAAATGCCTGCAATAAATATTTTATATTTCCAGTTATCCAACAATCAGGTGCACTCAATGAAGATGATTATCATCGTTGATCATCAAGGTCCCGCAGCACCTTGATGCAACCGAACATTCGGTCCCAAGTTCTCATTACCATAACTCACAATGTGAAGTATCACACTTTACTTCCCTAAACCAATGTGAATCCAGCTCCACGTGGATTTCTTTGAACAGTGTTTGATGCCGAAAATCGTGTTTAGCTTTCACTAGTTACTGTGAAGACCGAACCTGTCTCAGCTGTAAACAGGAACACAACCACTTCCACTTCAGGCATTTTTTTCTGTGAACATGAATCTGCACTTCCTTACAATCAGCGAATTTGTGTGTGCCTGTGTGCGTGCGTGCGCGCGTGTGTGTGTGTGCGTGTCTTGTGTGTGGGCATCTCACATTGCCCCCGCCCCCCTTTGATAGTGGATTACGAAATTGTGAAGGTTCAGTGAGACTAGCAATTTAACAGGTCAGTGTTCTATATTTTTTCTTACCACACCATGGGTACAGATTTAGTATGTAGTACAATGTTCACAGTGTTGCCATAAGACACCAACCACTGAGGTCTAGTCCTATAACTGAAATAGGTGAAAGGAAATTATTTGGGGAGGAAGTTTGTGTTAGAAGGTGAGTCACCTCAGCATTCCAATGAGTGTGCCGAGAAACCACAAGGAAGCCAATGTCTCAGTGGCCAAGTGGATTGGAACAAGAAACATTCCGAGTGGGAGCCTCGCACATTACCGCGGAAGCAGCTCGCTTAACACTAGAGATAGTTTCCCAGAAATTACCCCAAGCTCCGCTGCTTTATTCACACGTGATTAAACTCAGTTTTTATAAATTAAACATCACGTTAGAAATGAAGATTGCTTCAAAGCAAGACGTAGCATTACCAGACAGCAGAACAGCCCCATTTCCTTTACTCCTGGCTTTAATGCTTGGACATTTATGCGCCTGCTAAAAAGACATTGCTTTGAGAGTGTGCCGCCGACATCATAACGCGAAACCCTTGTCTCGGACAAAGGCACCACAGACATGCGATCCGTTTTGTAGTTCTGTAGAGATGTAGCTGCATTTCTTAAAACTTCATAATCCACCCTACCACCTGTACTTTTCTACTTGCTAATTTTTCAAATAATTTAAATAACCCCCCTGTCACAGCCTTGATATGACAAAGGATACTCATAACTAAAGTGCCAAAAAAAAAAAAAAAAAAAAAAAAAAAAAAGTACAGAAATTTATTTCGTATAACTGTAGCGACGGATCTTATGCGTGGGTGCCTTGTTAAGTAAAACGATATGCTGCCATCCGGATATGTGGGGAATTTCGTCTGTTATTCCAGAAATACCAGGTGGTCCACTACAGCCGGCCCCGCCGAAACTGGATAACCGTTCGTGCGTTAAACAAGTTGCCGAACTCCACGGCGCAAGACAGGACAGTGGCGTTTCTACCTTTCAGTAGACGTGCTCTGAGAGGCAGTTGGACAAGCGTGTGGTAATTTACAGAATAACAGTACAAACGGCCAAAAAGGTCTGACTTTACTTACAGGATCTGCATTTTCCAGGATCTGCATTTTCCAGGGAATAAACTCACTCCTGTATACGGAACTCTTGTCCAACATTTGAATGGTAAAGTGCAAGTGCAACAGTAATGTTTCATTGGCATTTATTCGTTTCTTATGAACGTTATTATGGTATGCTATTATTATGATTGTTGTCATTGCTACTATTATTACTATTATTACTATCCTCATCATCATCATTATTATCATTATTATTATTATTATTATTATTATTATTATTATTATTATTATTATTATTATTATTATTATTATTATTATTATTATTATTATTATTATTATTATTATTATTATTATTATTATTATTATTATTATTATTATTATTATTATTATTATTATTATTATTATTATTATTATTATTATTATTATTATTATTATTATTATTATTATTGTTATTATTATTGTCGTTGTCCTTGTCCTTGTCCTTGTCCTTGTCCTTGTCCTTGTCCTTGTCCTTGTCCTTGTCCTTGTCCTTGTCCTTGTCCTTGTCCTTGTCCTTGTCCTTGTCCTTGTCCTTGTCCTTGTCCTTGTCCTTGTCCTTGTCCTTGTCCTTGTCCTTGTCCTTGTCCTTGTCCTTGTCCTTGTCCTTGTCCTTGTCCTTGTCCTTGTCCTTGTCCTTGTCCTTGTCCTTGTCCTTGTCCTTGTCCTTGTCCTTGTCCTTGTCCTTGTCCTTGTCCTTGTCCTTGTCCTTGTCCTTGTCCTTGTCCTTGTCCTTGTCCTTGTCCTTGTCCTTGTCCTTGTCCTTGTCCTTGTCCTTGTCCTTGTCCTTGTCCTTGTCCTTGTCCTTGTCCTTGTCCTTGTCCTTGTCCTTGTCCTTGTCCTTGTCCTTGTCCTTGTCCTTGTCCTTGTCCTTGTCCTTGTCCTTGTCCTTGTCCTTGTCCTTGTCCTTGTCCTTGTCCTTGTCCTTGTCCTTGTCCTTGTCCTTGTCCTTGTCCTTGTCCTTGTCCTTGTCCTTGTCCTTGTCCTTGTCCTTGTCCTTGTCCTTGTCCTTGTCCTTGTCCTTGTCCTTGTCCTTGTCCTTGTCCTTGTCCTTGTCATTGTCATTGTCATTGTCATTGTCATTGTCATTGTCATTGTCATTGTCATTGTCATTGTCATTGTCATTGTCATTGTCATTGTCATTGTCATTGTCATTGTCATTGTCATTGTCATTGTCATTGTCATTGTCATTGTCATTGTCATTGTCATTGTCATTGTCATTGTCATTGTCATTGTCATTGTCATTGTCATTGTCATTGTCATTGTCATTGTCATTGTCATTGTCATTGTCATTGTCATTGTCATTGTCATTGTCATTGTCATTGTCATTGTCATTGTCATTGTCATTGTCATTGTCATTGTCATTGTCATTGTCATTGTCATTGTCATTGTCATTGTCATTGTCATTGTCATTGTCATTGTCATTGTCATTGTCATTGTCATTGTCATTGTCATTGTCATTGTCATTGTCATTGTCATTGTCATTGTCATTGTCATTGTCATTGTCATTGTCATTGTCATTGTCATTGTCATTGTCATTGTCATTGTCATTGTCATTGTCATTGTCATTGTCATTGTCATTGTCATTGTCATTGTCATTGTCATTGTCATTGTCATTGTCATTGTCATTGTCATTGTCATTGTCATTGTCATTGTCATTGTCATTGTCATTGTCATTGTCATTGTCATTGTCATTGTCATTGTCATTGTCATTGTCATTGTCATTGTCATTGTCATTGTCATTGTCATTGTCATTGTCATTGTCATTGTCATTGTCATTGTCATTGTCATTGTCATTGTCATTGTCATTGTCATTGTCATTGTCATTGTCATTGTCATTGTCATTGTCATTGTCATTGTCATTGTCATTGTCATTATCATTATTATTATTATTATTATTATTATTATTACTGATGCATTCCTTTTTTTTAATTTAACGTCCTCCAACATTGTGTCATATCGGACGGTGATGCATTCCATAACGTTTCCAAATACAGAACATACTTTCTTTGGCCTAAAACTGAAATGCAATATTGACATGGAAATACTTTGTTCCATTATGATACTGCTATCTTCTCAAAGATCGGGTTATAAATATTCAGTCTGAAATGGGACATGTACATATTTTTTTATTACTTAAAACGTTTTCCTTACTGTGATATTTCGTTACATTTATGTTCACATCGAGGTGATGCACCTGTGAAATTTGATCAAAAGTCAGGAAAGGCTGAAAAATCAGTTCGTTTCATAAGACAATGAAATGAAGGTTAAACCGTAAAGGGATATATCACTCATTATATTTGCCCTATTTAAACTCCCAACAGATTTAATTCTCAAATTTACATGCGTATGCTACTAATTGGCACGCTCATCTTTAAGCTTTGCTTCCTTGCACACCTTTTATCAGCATTTTCCTTACGTGAAATGCTCCGTAAGGAATAGTGTTTTAATTATTTGCTTCTCGGAACTACATTAAAGGAAATAACTGGATACCTTTTAAACTACTGCTCCAATTTTGAGGTAAGGATGCTGAAGGTTAAAAAAGGAATATTCTCCAAAATAGAGAGTATAAACTTTTATTATATATAGAATCGAATTAAATGTATATTTTTAAACTTATTAAGAAAACTGTATTGGATATTATAACGATTTTATATTTAAAGCTGTTTACCTCAAAATTATTGGTATACCTAATAGGAGTAAATAAGAAATGGCTGTGCATAAGCTGAAAGCTTTAGCTGAATTACTTTCTGATTATTACAATCAACACCTTAATTATCAAAATAATGTACATTTTTACGCTGCCTTTAATATTGACGTTTTTCAGAGAACATTTGTGATGCTTTAGTAGCATGAAAATAATTTTAAATATTTGATAGGTGGCGATGTAATTAGTGGTAGAGAAATAAATATTTGTCTTTATGAGGTCCTTGGCGTTAAAAGTGTACTTAATTTTCCGTATAAATTAATTTTTGTGATACAATGAAATTAAATTAAATACTTTAATCTCTGGATAGCACATTTGAGAAAATGCATGTAAATGTTCATATAAATCAGAACAAAGCTGAAATATAAACAATAAATTCCACGTGCAAAAATGTAAAACTGAGGAAAAGCACACACAGGAATAGTCCAGTTGGGCCAAAAGAAAGCGACCAGGTCATTTAAAAATGTTGTTGGAGTTTTAAGCATATCGGATAGTGAAAAACGTTTGGCAAAAATATTCACATTTGTCTATAGGAAGTTTATATCATACGTTTGTCATTTTCACCTAAAATGTCTGTCAAAATGGTGACTAAATATAAATTTTTATTTTTATTTGAATAATTTTAAAAACACATATTGTAGACATTTTACTAGAGCATCGAACTGACATATTAAACGTTTACGCTGTGATATGTTATACATGGAAAATATTTCACTAATGTATGCCATATACGGTAGATTTTTCACATTTAACGGATGCATTACCTTAAATCATTTATAACGAATAACTGTTAGAACCTTCGATCGTATTATTTACTCTTCCTATAACATGCGGTGCCAATTTCCCAGGAAACTTTCCTGCTACACCACAGGATTAAATTGTGTTTCACAAAGAGTTTCTGAAACAGTGTATTGGATGGAAAATATCCGGTGACAGGTACGCCACTGGAAATGTTGGACACAGGTTTACACCACACAATCAACCCGCTGTGATGTGTTTAACGGTATCCTGTTGGGAGGATCAATAACTCAACGCTACGTCTCAAGAGAAACCCCCCACACCTCCTAAATCTAGTTATTGTTCCGCTAAATTGAAGTTTAGATTAAAAATGTTACTCACATAAAAAAGCATTGCGTTTTCCCTCTCACTCGTTTCAAACCAAGAGCTTTATTACTTTGCAGGAACAATAAATAAAATCCGCACAGAAAGAATATAATCCTTACACAGACGGAAAACTGAATACACCACTTCATGGAAGGGCTTGTACCTTTAATTTTCATATACGCATTATTCAGCTCTCTCAGTAATTAAATTAAACGTTTTCGGTATAGGAACGCATATTATACAGGGTGTCGCAGTTGGTTTAATGCCAGCTATATGAAAAACAGAAAAGCAAAGTGCAGTTAGGGCAACGTAGCTGTGAAATTTGATAAAAAACTGAGTAGCATTACAAATTAAATCTTTCGATAATACAATGTCAATTCTAACTGTAAAGAGAGCATGTAGTTTTGTGCATCTAGATTTAAATTACTAATTATCCGAAGATATCCATGGGCAGGCACATGCTTACTAATAGGCAGGCCCAGGTTTATACCACGTTCCCACGCAAACCTCTTTTGGGCGTTTTTTATTTTATTTTATTTATTTATTTATTTTTTTTTTTCGTTCAAAATGCTCCTCAAACATAATATTTTCTAATTTGCTTCAAAGCCTTTGTACTGCCTCTTAAAAGTACATTAAAGAAGATAACCAGGGTAAGCTCCGTTATCACCATGATATAAAGTTAGTCCCTGATATAAAGTTAGTCCCTGATATTCTGTATTTCTTCTATCGGGGAAAACTAAGAAACTAGTACTTCTGTAGTTTGACAATAGAGGGCAGAGGTTTACTGCTTTAGGATGAACACTTTCTTGATGCTCTGGCGTTACTGTTGCGAGTGTAATTTGCTTTACGCCTTGGTCGAGCTTGGGAAGCAAATGGTTCTCATTATACAGTGTAGAGGATTTATGGTTTCAATTTACTCTATCGATAGAAATTATTTATATATACCCACCTCCTGATATTTCATTGGTAAATAGACATTTAACAACAATGGTATCTTTTAAAAAGTAGGAATACATTATTTTTTTATTATTTATAAGCTTATACAACTTTACTCACCTGCCAGAATATCAAGAACTACATTCACTTTAATCCATATTTTTATGAGCACATTTTACTTATATTCTATATTTTTTTATTTTGTAATAGGCATACCTCTTGCACAATCGTGCTTTCCCTTTCCTTTTCAATATGAAATAATTCACCAGTTAAACAACAACGATATATAATTATGATGATTAAACACTTCAGTATCGCGGACATAAACCTATATAGCAAGGGTTTCCCGTTATGTCAGCGGCACACTGTCAAAGAATAATTGTCTTTTTAACAGGCGTATAAATGTCCAAGTATTAAAGCCCGGAGCAAAGGAAATGGGGCTGTTCTGCTGTCTGGTGGTGCTACTTCTTGCTTTGAAGCAATCTTGATTTCTAACGTAATGTATAGTTTAGAAAAACTAAGTTTAATCACTTGTGAATAAAGCAGCGGAGCTTGGGGTAATTTCTGGGAAACTATCTCTAGTGTTAAGCGAGCTGGTTCCGCGATAATGTGTGAGACTCCCACTCGGAATGTTTCTTGTTCCAATCCACTTGGCCGCTCAGACATTGGCTTCCTTGTGGTTTCGCGGCACACTCATTGGAATGCTGAGATGACTCACCTTCTAACACAAACTTCCTCCCCAAATAATTTCCTTTCACCTATTTCAGTTACAGGACTAGGCCTCAGTGGTTGGTGTGTTATGGCAACACTGTGAGCATTGTACTACGGAGAGATTTCTTCCTGGTACTTGGTGGGACCTATGAGACTTCCTTCTTTCCTGGGAGTGTTTCGCCTAATCCGGGATGCCCAGGTTGCGGGTGGCTAATGCGGGGCTAGCCAGGGTCAGGGTTCATGTCATGTTGGAATCATTAGAGACTCCATCCTTGTCAGTGCACATCATGGTCCGGATCTGGTCGACCTCATGCTACCCACCCAGAAGTCACGTTGCAAGCACAAAGGGCCCCCTATGGCCTACGTGTGGTGCTGTGCTTCAGATACTGGAAGTCCCTCCATCTGACTAATCCTAAGTTCCAATATCTCTGATTTCGCTGCAGCACTTCTTTACGTATCGGTCAGCACACGAATTCCTCCGAATGTAAACCCAGGACACTTTTCCTACAGATGCTCATCAAGGACTTTCAAAACACGTGCTCCATGTGTAGTTGCTGTCAAAATATTGAAAAATAATATAATAAAAATGTCGCTGTTAATCTCCTATCTGATGAAGTTATTCTCCTCGTTTTGAAAGCCTATTTCCCTCCTAAGTTTGAAGCAACTAAACGAAGTTTGGGTCCTCAGTTAAGTGAGTGAGTGGGTGATTAGGGTTAAAGGACCCGTCGACAGCTAGGTCATTAGAGCCCCTCCTCCGTTAATAAGCTGAGATTCTACATTATAGTTATTACCAATAATTAAACGACTAAGTGTGTCATATAACAGTGGTATTGCAACAATGCATTGTTACAGTTTTCTTTAACTATAACTTTTGCCCATGAAAATAGTGAAGCATGGCCTAGAAAATGGAAATTCGCCCTTGCTATAAAAGTCTACAGAATTTCGAGCTTCTAAGATCATTTTAGCTGTCCGCTATAGACTTTCAATAAATGCGATTATTATGTTGACTTGTTCGACCTAAAAGTTGATACGTTTGCATATATACTTGTGTGTTTCAGTTTTGCTATTTTAAGTTTGTGGGATTTATAATCTCATTTAAAATCACTTTATAGCATATTATGTTTACCTAAACCACCAGGTATCTGTTTTCTTTATCAGGTACATCCAAATTCCAAACAAGTCTTGTCTTTTTTCTAAAATATGTTTATTTGAGCAACTTCCCCCTACATTTTTATTTAATGCTACTGACTCTGCTTATATTAGATTCACCCACAACTTCTGCATTTTACTTTAACTATATGAAGTGTGTCGTGATAACATTCTTTGCTTTTCAATGTTATATTAAAGAGTGGATAAGAGAAGGGAATGTTGGTATTAGTAATACGCAAGAGAGGGAAGGATTAGCTAGGGTGGGGAAAGAAGTGAGTGAGCTTGCACAATGTTTTATATGAGAGCAACAAGCCAATATTGTATATGGTCTAAGGTTTCCAGTCACTTTGAACTTGTATGTTGTGGTACATATTTTTGGGACGGAGTTAAACAGTGTTTGTTGTAATTTAATTAAAATAAGTTACGAAGGTAGAAAACAGTATGTTGTTTAGAACAGTAAACTGCTGACGTTGTTTTACTATTTTCTAGGATCCTCCCGTACTATGAATTAATATAAACAGATAATCAATGCGAAAATTACTTTCCTAGTTGAAACACTATTACGTTTGGACTGAATCGAACAGTCTCAGAAAATTCTAATTTGTATGAGAGGTTGAACCGGAACTGAAAAATTCAATGCCACCGCTGGAATTTGAACTACAGACCCTCCGCTTGCCAGGCGGGTGCTCTAACCACTAAACTACTGTGCAAACATGTCAGAATGACATTGAATTCTCCAACCAATTTGTATTTCTCCCGGTAAACCACAAAGGAGGTCTCATGACATTCTGGCAGGTTGTCACAGTAGTTTAATGGTTAGAGCACCCGCCTGGCAAGCGGAGGGTCTGTGGTTCAAATCCCAGCGGTGGCATTGAATTTTTCAGTTCCGGTTCAACCTCTCGAACATTGCCAACACACAACTTGTGCGTTTAAAAGCACCAACAGTAAGTTTTTTGGCATAAATAAATAATAACTCTAATATGTACTTTAGCCTGACTAAACAGCTGAATTCCTCGTTATGTATTCTCCGTACAACAGTCTGAATAAAACTGCATTTCATGCTTGTATACCAAGATTCTTTAGAAAACCGTTATTCATGCAACTGCAACCTTCACATTTGCGCGTGTATTCCTGTTGACACTATAAACCAGTTAACCAATACTGAACTTCAGAGTGTGGAATCGAGGAGTCTGTATGGTCTTGTTGGTTAACAAACGTGACAACTGGGTCAGCACTAGAACAGGGTTGCTGCTGTCAGTGCCTGTGGACAATAGCGTACGTTATTCCTGAAATAAAACATGTGTTCCTAACTTAATCCATGGTGAGGAATGAGACTGAATGCTTTAAAATGGTTGCGGAGTTGAAGTTGGTTACCCGCATTTTCTTAATTAATATCAGTGTATTGTTTAACACACACGTATTTTTGGAGGATATTGTCCTATTTGTACACAATTCCCGTTTATATCATCGTGTTGGAACGTTGATTTTACTGAAATGGAATATTCAACATTAATCTAATTACGAATTTGGCCTTCCTTTACTGCACATATAGTACTTATTATTAAGTTATTGCATTTTTGTTGAAGTTAAGATTAACATTCGTAAGACAATTTAATAAATCTTTACCAAGTAAGGTAGCCCCGCAGCAAAGTGTGGGACTCGCAATCGAGAGCTCCAAGGTTCCATGCCCGGTAATCGCGCATTCTGGCTTCGTTTTTTCCGTGGTTTCCCCATGTCACTTAGATGAGTGTTGGGGTGCATTATTTTACATCACGGTTTCTTTCCCTTCATTCCTTTTCGTTATCTTTCAGATGTGCTTACAAACGAGTGGTGTCGACGGTGCCGGGCAGATGCTGCGGATGCTTACGCATGGTAAATGCTGTTCTCGGTGCTATGAGGTATTTGGGTGGCCGCTGTCCTCTCTTGTTGCTGCTGCTGCTGTTGTTGTTGTTATTATTATTATTGTTGTTGTTATTGTTATTATTATTATTATTATTATTATTATTATTATTATTATTATTATTATTATTATTATTATTATTATTATTATTATTATTATTATTATTATTATTATTATTATTATTATTATTATTATTATTATTATTATTATTATTATTATTATTATTATTATTATTATTATTATTATTATTATTATTATTATTATTATTATTATTATTATTATTATTATTATTATTATTATTATTATTATTATTATTATTATTATTATTATTATTATTATTATTATTATTATTATTATTATTATTATTCACACCCCTTCAATAACATTACCCAATGTGCATTCTGTCTTTCCCTGTTCCACAAACTACCGTTATAAAAACCAAAACTATCTACGTGTCAGTGATATTTACTTGATATTTACGCGCGCGCGTGTGGTGGTGGTGTGTGTGTGTGTGTGTGTGTGTGTGTGTGTGTGTGTGTGTGTGTGTGTGTGTGTGTGTGTGTGTGTGTGTGTGTGTGTGTGTGTGTGTGTGTGTGTGTTAAATTTATAGAATCCCTAAACTAATACATGAATGTGAAGTGAAATGATATGGACAACAGGAAAGACCCATGTTCCGAAGACTACACAGTGTTTTAGTTTTCTTTCGTGTTACTCACCCATAGGCGCACATCTACGAACGTAGCTATACCCGAGGTGGGACTATTATCAAAATCTTTATTTTTAGTCATTCATTTGTTTCATTTCAGTCAACTCTGTTTGGAAGGTCATATAATTAAGGACATTGTGGCATCCTTATACTAGTTGCGCACATTGTTCAATACTAGATGGATATTAACTCGTTTGCTAAGCGTAAAGTCTGTGGAACATGCACTCTCCGTATTTAAATCTAATATTATTTAATGTAATCTCATTTTGAACTCATAAAATCACAGGCAGCAACTCCTGGATAGCGTTTGGTGCACGGCTACTCTCAGCCTGCGAAATAGAATATTTGAACATATCAAATCATAACTGAACGCGTAGAAATTTTGATGTAATATTTCGTTTTTAAATTACTCGTGATATCCCCAAATTCACGACCATGTTCATGTTTTCTATCCATGAAACACAACTCAAGTTCATTCCTTATGATTTGTGGATGGACATAATTCTAGCAGTTTGAATGGATAAATAATACATAAACAATTAGTTCAGTTTTAAAGTGTTAAATAAGTAATAGCTAGCTAGTAAACCATTACCAAGTCACTCCAGGGGAAACTATTTAACATTGAGGCATGAGGAGGAAATATACACTACACACTGCCGTATCTAGCAGCTGTGATGTGTCTCTGATATCAGTTAGGTACAAAGGATGTCAAAGAAAATCTTCGGCCAATTTTGTGTTGTTTTCTGTGGCATTATGAGGTGTGCGCTTCATCGCTAACCTGGGCGCTCATCAAATTTTCCCCTTATTTCCTCACTCATATTTCCTCCTTGTCATAATTTCTAAGTGTTACAAAGTTTTGTTTGGAAAGTCAGGTTACCTTTTTGTGCTACGTACACGTTTCAATATTTTATTGTGTGTTTTGCAAACATGACGAAACCAAAAGGCGTTTTTATGAGGGTAAAGTTTACAGGTAACATACAGGATGTCCCAAAAAACACCGACGACGGTTAGTATGCTATGTGGGATGGTAAACTTATCGATTTTCAGATAGGAACCCCTGTCCGGAAATGTACGGTTTGAACGCTGTGGCTCATCGAAGTGTGAGATCGATGCACGTTCACATTTCGTCAATAAACCCAACATTGGACTGTCTACATTAAAAATGGGATTCGAACTATTTACCTTCTACGTCATTACAGAGCCTACATCGGCGATGGAAAGCCCCAGACGCATCACCCAATACGTGCGGTTGTCTTTGAAGACTTTCAATTGCTCCATGGATGTCAGCAGGTAAAGTAAATGAAAGCATTTCGGAACCTAAATTGGCGAACAAATAGAAGAACATGTTTATGGCAAGGTAAATAATGATACTAATGATATAAACATAATAATAAACTTAAATTGCTTACTAAAGCATTGTTTGAAAATGTGAGTTGCTGTCTTTGTAGAGGTTAAAGGCAAAAGAGGTGAATTGATGGGTTTCTTCACTTTTTTAAGCTTTGCTTGAAAGCAATTTCTGTAGAAGTAAAAATTGTAATATAAATGTCCCATTATTCCGGAACTTAATTTACAGTAAGGGCTGAAATAATTTTCACCACACATTTGTACCTAAATAGGCTTTATTTGAACAAAAAGTGTTAGGTATATGGATTAGTTGTTTTCGTTAATTTAAAAACCATCATTTTTCAATAAAATTTTAAGAGCTTCATTAAAAATAAGTTTTTTACCCTTCTAAAAATGGAAGAGCTTTATTTTTCATCAATCAACTCTAAAGGTATTGCTGAACATACATTGAAAAATTGAGCTCATTAACTTAATATTTCCTGAGACAAAGGGTCAAACTTTAACATTGGCAAGATAGGGCATTTCTACTCCCCGTAACTGTGTGCCTGAAGCAGAGCCCTTAAGTAATTGCTTATCTTTATCTGATTACCCTCCCCTTATGTATGACTTACACCCTCTAGGGCTTACAAGCCACTGCCTAGGGTCAGACGCCTGTCGGGGAGCACAGGAACCTATGGACTGGACAGAGTGAAGACCTGGAAGCGGGTGGTCAGCCAAGTACCAGGTATGATAGTGAGGAAGAGGATGATATGAAATGCAGATAAAATAGATGATTGGAAAGGTGATAATGAAACAATTGGTGCAACGAGTAGCGGGGGAAACCGGAGAACCCGGAGAAAACCCGCCCTGACGCCGCTTCGTCCATCACGAATACCACATGCTGGTCCCTGGGATTGAACCCGGGCCTCCTATGTGGTAGGCGAACGGTCTAACCACTCGACCACGGCGCTGCCCACTTAAGTAATTAAGATCGCTGAGATCAGTCAGTCAATCAACTGTTTATTACAGAAAACATTAATAGCTATTATGTGCTGCAAACTAATGAGTGAACCTTTCCCTATTGGCTCTAACCGAACGAGGCCAACGAAGCAGGATTTGCGGTGAACTCTGTAGCCGTTCAGCAGATTGCAGGTGATATAAATTATTAGAGCATATTTAGAAGTTAATCGATTGCAGCATTCCATTCAGTGCGCAATTTTCATATTTATGGATACGCATAGAACAAGAACAGCAAAACTATGATAAAATAAACATAGCTTTATGAAATGTATAATTTTATTTGACAGTAACAAAGAGTCCCAGACAGATATAATTAATAGAGATCATACCAACATGGCTTTCGATAGAGCTACATGACCCGTAATGAGATTTAATACGGAGTTTCCGAAAGAAATTGTTTTGGCAGAAACACAACAATGTGTTTGTATATAACTGCAATTAAAATTTACATTATATACTGTGGTACATAATACTGAAATACGGATTACAATACGTGTTGTAGTTTGCTTTTGAAAGGCTATAGAGAACTAAGATACATTCTTAAAGAAATGCAGCAGGAATAGGGGAGTATTTAAGTACAGCGCCATTATTTTTACGATGTGCCGCTGCAGCTCACCAGTTCTCACGTTGCGACTAGCTACGGATAACCGAGTCCCGTGTGGTTGTTTTACGATGAAATTTAAAGCGCAAAGGACGGCTTCAACTTTCCAAGGTATTATCTCCTGAAACGGAATATTAAGGGTACCCATAGGTGAATTTTCGTCAAACTTTTTAAAAAGTTCAATTTTTTGCTTTTGTGCTTAAAAAATAACTTGAATATTTAGTTTCAATTATGCATTACCTTTCTACCCTTAGGGCCTTTTGAACGCCGTCACGTGACTATTAAAATGTCTATGTGCACACGGTCTTATTCGATTTTAAATGTTAAAACGTCGTTTTGTCAGCATTAACCTTTCTTATACTCTTGTATGCTAAAAAATTTCCACATGATGAATCTTGTAACCAATCTTGTTCAATTTTTCAGTGAAGACTCATTGAGCATAATCAAAACAAATTGGCATATGGTTTTTATTTAACTTTTAAATTACCCAAGTTATCATATGATTAATTTGAATGTTTAGCATAAACGGTGAAAAACTATTGTACATACTTTTTAAAGCTCTTTTTTTTTGTGAAGAAACTAGAAGAGTAACAAAAATTCATATGCCTAAGTTCTTCATAAATATTCAAGTAATGTATTTATATTTTTGTTTTTTAAAAATAATAATTTTTGCATCGTGTGAAACTTTTGATTAAGATATAAAAGTAATTAAATATTTTTTCTTCAAAACCATTAAAGATATCTGCCTGAAATTGAACCATGACAACTATTATAAAGCAGCAAGTGACAACATTTTGGAAAAAATCGCTTAAAAACTGTAGGATTTAGAACTTTCGCCTATGGGTACCCATACCATTAACATTACATTGATGCAACAGAATTGGTACAGAGTAGAACAAATTCTTTTAAATGTTTATGCCAACTGCCTGCAGAACATGAGCTGTCTCAGGGGTACCCGATCTGAGATGAATGAATATGAATATGAATTTCTTGAGTACATATTGGTCTGCCCATGATTTTGGGCCCTAGCCCCCTCTGTCATGGGACAGCCGTCTGCGACTCTCTAGATATAATTTTAGACGTGTGCTGTTTATTCTTTGACTACAGTTAATTAACCTTGTTCAAACCTGCCTTTTTAACCTTTGTCTCTTTAATTCACTTATTTTCACCAAATTCTCTTATACTTCCTTTCCCTAGGATCATTAATATTTTAGATTACCCATTTAATTCTAAAACTTATTTTCCCTCTCATTTTTGTTATGTTTCCCGATTAATACTTCCTTTCTTCACTTAACTTTCACTTTTTTAAAGCGTTTACTTGACATTAACCCTAAACTCTTATTTTCATGCCTCCAACCACCGCTGAACACAGTCCTTCCTTGTCACACGGCGTGGAACACCATTTTCCTCCTTTTTTTTCTTCGGCTGACGTATAGATAGTGGTTGTTGTTTCAAACAAATGACTATGGTACTACTGAAGCCTAAGTTTTAATTTCACGATGCTACGTTGTTTAGTATTTGTTTAGCAGTCAACAATAGTGAATGCTTTCAGCGAATTTGTAAACATTGATGAAACTGGCCATCCTTGTGTGACACAATACTTAAGGTCTTACTCCAACTAATATTAAAGCTGAGCTAGATTCTACTCTGGGGTAGTCTCCTGATCTTTTTATAACAGTAAAATATTGAGTGGCAGCGAGGCCGAGCTGCCAAGTGAAACATCGCAGTGGTCGAGCAAATGAGGTGACGACGCCAGTAATTGTAAGGAGAATCCACAAAATAGTATTGGATGACCGTCAACTGAAGCCATCTGAGCTATCAGATATTACAGTCATTTCAAAAAGAGCTGTACATCACATACTGACTGAAAAATTAGACATGAAAAAGCCATGGGCAAGATGGGTGCCGTGTTTCCTCACAATGGAACAAAAACAGCATTGTGAGAATGTTCAGTTGAGTATTTGGAGGTATTTCGACGCAATAAAGCTGAGCTTTTGCGTCGGTTCATAACCACAGATAAAATATGGGTAGCACTTCACACCTGAGATGAAGGAACAGGCGAAACAGTGAATTAAAGGGTAGAATCGGCTCCAAAGTAGTTAAAGACGGTTCCATCTGTAGGCAAGTTCATGCCGTCAGTTTTTAGCATTATCTCCAAGAAAGGAAGAGCAATCAATGGAGAGTAATATGCGAGCTTTGGGCAGCGTTTAAGTGATGAAATCAAGCAAAAACGGCCGCATATAGCGAAAAAGGAAAGGTTTGATTTTTTCAAGAAAATGCACCAGTTTATACACCCATTAGCGCCATGGCCAAAGTTAAAGTTCGAATTGCTTCCTCATGTACCCCATTCGCCAGATTTAGCCCCCACTGATTGTTTTCCGTTTCCAACCTTGAAGAAATGCCTTGGTGATAAACGATTTTCCAACAGAAAAAGGGTGGACTTTGCAGTTGATGACTGTTTTGGAGATCGCCACGGTTCTCATTATAAAGAGCTATTTAGAGTCGCTGACAAAACTGTATCGAACTGAAATAAGACAGTTTAGATAAATAATGATGTTGTTTCCCAACATTTTTGCGCTTTCTTTGTTAGGTCAGTTACTACTGGGACAGCCCTCGTAACTAGAGAAATTATTGTATTCCATGCAAAGATTCGGTAGCCGAAGGCATACATTTTGTGGTCCGCTGAACGCGAACATAAATTTCTATAAAATATTTCTTGTGTGCGTGTGCATGTGTGTCTGTATATTTCTTTGTGAAAAGCATAACTGGAAAACCAAAAGTCGGGAATTGCCAACTTTTATATTAATTGAGCCTGATATTTTTAAGCAGGCAATGCAAAGATCCTCAAGAAAACTTCCCGGTTCTAAATTGCAATTTAAATGAAAACACTTCCAATTTTATTCTCTTAAAAATGACTAAAGATTCTGATTAAAATACCATATGTACTTTTTTTTTAGATTAACGTCATCCAACGTAATTTAGCACACATTTGTGAAACTAATTAAATGTGTATTGAATTTTCTGTGAAAAGAGCGTGAAGCCCTGTTGATACTGAATGAACTTTGTGGAATTGGTAACGATATAGGTAAAAGCTTATTAAATATAATTGACCTAGCTCATTAGTTTATGTGAATAACTTTTCTGTAGCATTCGTTGTTTTACGTTCTACTGTTGCGTGCTGTATACCATATTACTTTCAGCGATTTTTCCGCAGAGATGCATTATTAGTTAGTGAAAATAGACTTACGTAATGCGAACAAGTGTAGTATTCTGAATTCCACATTGCTTCATTTGAGTCTACTTCTAAACCAAAACGTATCTTGAGGTAAGCCAACAGAGACATTACTGATCACTAGAATTCCGAGCGATGTGGCGCAAGTGATAGTGCGTGTGACTCGTATTCCCACAGCTGACGTTCCTGACCTATGGCTTTTTTTCGGGGTTTCCCCGGGTCACTAAGGAAGGTTCATTAGTGGTTCCAAGTTCCCTGTCCCTCCATTTCACTATAGCTTTCATCTCCGTCGTTTGAGGGTTAACATTTTAGCCGGAATTTACGGCGTTGCATGGCAGGGAAAAAGGATGGTGTCTGTAAACTCCGCCTCCCGAAAAGGGGTGACCTCCGAGTCCTGTATGCCCAAGTGGGGTGTGCAAGCCTTCAGGAGAGACGGTTATACCAGCTGCCTTCGGGGATTTTCAAACGTAGAAAAGAGGGACACTGCCCTCTGCTCTGTCATGACTCCCGAACCAGCCATTCTCTGTATCGTTATACCTCCCCCTTCCAGGAGCCAAAATATATAGTGAAGGTCAGGGCCTAGTTCCCCCACCCCGCACCTAGTCATACATCATTCGTCATTTATTGTAACCATAAACGAAGTTTAAGGGGCATACTTGTTCCCATTTAAACTTTTAAGGGAACTCCTTAGAAGGATCAAAACCTACATAAGAACCTTGGGAGTATTCCAAGCATTTATCTCAAAATAAGTGATTTGCAATTCAATACTGGACGATGCTGTACCAGAAAAGCGACAAGCAAAATTGCCTTTGCGGTACATCACAAACTAAATGACTAATGAAGCCTTAAGCTGCTGTTCTTTAAACTAAGCAATCATATCAGTGCCATATTTCCATCATTGTCTCTTGCAACTCTTCTACTCCAATCGTATAATGTGATAGAGCCTTTTCTGAATGTTCGCATCCTAAGGTGTTTTCCAATGCCAGCCGGCATATGATTGGTAGGAGAGAGAAAAAAGGAACCCTTTGAGTTTTGAACAGTTTGGAACCGTTGTTCTAGGAAGAAAGTAAGCACCGCATTTTTCACCGATTCCGACATACGCCACGAAACCTAGTAGCATACCTTAACAATGAGAACAAAATAGAATAAAAGATGAAAAGGGAGTCACCCTATCATTCGTCTATCGACGTGGTAAAACCACGAAAAACCCAGGTCAGTCTTACCGCGGGGCTGTCTTACTCAGTATACCGGGTGAAAGGGAAGTTATTACATTAATTTAAATCAGTGATAGATATCGGTATTTAGAGCACATTTTGTATCTTACATCTTACAATGGTCTTTTGACAATTTCTTAAGGAGATATTTTAGTTTAGTCAAAAACAAGACACAAGCAAGCTGGCAACACTGCAGATTGTGTGCGTGTCACTTTCACTAGGCCAGTACATAAACACCGCAACGGCGCGTCTCGTGTGCGTAAACAAATACCCTGCCTTGTCTTTCCGCTTTTACTGTGCGAATGTAGGCCAGTCAGAATGCCAGTTGCACTCGTTATCTCCCGAGCAGTTAATAACATACAATGCTAGTTAGATCCAACTTGCACTTTAAGCACCTCTTTCACTAATTTATCATTTTTGCTTTGTTGAACTCACAATTTCTCGAGGTTATGGCGTCGCAGCAGAGCACATACGCCTCAAACTGCTATGGGACATCTTTCCTTGCTCTCTTATCACAAGATTGTATACTCGTCCTTTGTATGGGCATCAATACGAACTTATCGTAATTACATGAAGAAAAAGAAAAATAGCATAGTTAGGTTTTTGTTTAATTAGTAAACGTTTAAATAATTATGAGTACTTAGTTTGCTATACACTTCTGTAAATTCTTAAATAGAAGTAACTATTTTACCTAAATGCTGTCACTGAATATTTGGAAAGTCACTAGAATACTTTTTGTGTCCGATAGTAATAAAATACTGTGCCTATTTAGTTTAAATTAAGTGCGTAGTCAGCAAACGTATGACTGAAAATATTGTGACCAAATCAGCTCCTTTACTTTTCTATTGCTTTATTGCCTTCTAAAATATTATCACAAATACGCAGTTTTCTTCTCGTTGTTAACACAATCTACGGTGTAAACACAATTAAGAACGTTTACTTCTCATAACTTTGCTCAGTTATTTTAGTGTCTTTCTTAACTTTCTCTGCCTCTCATACACTGCTTACGACATTGCAATCAGTGGACGCTCCTTAGATCTTCGTAGTGGCGGCCGACGTATCTATGACGACACACACGCACAGCTGTCTCGCTCACTAACACACTGACCGACTCATTTCTGTAACCGTAAACTATCTCACTGCTGCTTTCTCGCCTCCTTATATAGAGCGGGTGACGTAGCCGCTTCGATTGTTAGTCGCGTGTTCGCTCGCGTGATTGGTGTGAAGAAGTTTGACCTCGTGCCTTTGTTTACTCGCCGGCCCGGCACGTGGCCTGAAGGAGCATAGCCCTGTCTGTCCTTTGTTATGCGCGAAGCCCGACGACACAATATATATTTTATTCTGAGTTTTTATTATACGTTAAACGAGTGTTTCATTTTTGGTAATTGCTTTCATTCGTTCCTAAAAATGTCGCTGAAAATATATAAAAGCACTAGCCTTTGTTTCAAATAAACACCATAAGCAAACTTTATATCCTTTCGGCAATGCAGCAGCCATTTTTTCAGCGATATCGGAAGAGCAGCATGCATTCTACTCTGCAATACAATTTATTTTGGCAACAAATATTAATTTCCTACCCACCATCAAGGGAAATTGTCTAACTGATCAGTTTATTTTCGTTTTATGCGTTTTTGTACAAATATGTAGGTCTGCTACCTCGTATAACCTAAAATATATCCGCGGGAATAATAATCCAAAGTATAATATTAGAACTTTCACGGGTAAAGCACTGTTATGCTGTTTAGAACGTAAAAGGCAGAATTTGGTGATGCTAGTCTGTAGTGGAAAATATGAATATTACAATTATTTAACTATATTACTAAATGTCTCTCTGCTAAAGTTTCAGCCTCATTCAGTCAGCTGTTACTAGTGTCATGCAACCTGCATTATGACCTACTGGTGACCACGAGCCTACACATGTAGCCACCTTTCACCCACCTACATACGTGCACACATTACGTACGCACGCAAACAAGTTCACACTTCTAATGGATCCAAATGACCTAGCTGTCGACGGGCCCTTAAACCCCACTCACTCACTCACTCACTGACTCACTCACTGACTCACTGACTCACTGACTCACCCACTCACCCACTCACTCACCCACTCACCCACTCACCCACTCACCCACTCACCCACTCACCCACTCATTCACTTACCCACTCACTCACTCACTCACTCACTCACCCACTCACCCACTCACCCACTCACCCACTCACTCACCCACTCACCCACTCATTCACTTACCCACTCACTTACCCACTCACTCACTCATTTACCCACTCAGTCACTCGCTCACTCACTCGCTCACTACTCAATCACTCACTCGCTCACTACTCACTCACTCGCTCACTCACTCACTACTCACTCACCCACTTACCCACTCACTCACTCACTCACTTACCCACTCACTTACTCGCTCGGTCACTCACTCGCGCACTCACTTATCCACTCACTCACTCACTTACCCACTCACTCACTCACTACTCACTCACTACTCACTCACTCACTTACCCACTAACTCACTACTCACTCACTCACTTACCCACTAACTCACTACTCACTCACTCGCTCACTCACTTTACCCACTCACTCACTCACTCGCTCACTCACTTACCCACTCACTACTCACTCACTCACCACTCACTCCCTCACCACTCACTCACTCACTCACTTCATGCTATCAGCCTTTCATTCTACGCTACTTTAATAGCGAGCGCACTAATTTGACTCTGACTTATATGTTGGGCTACATTTTGTAAGGGAAAGGCAGCTAACTAGCTTTGAAAGGATGTGGGTACTTATTTGCCGTAACAAACTGATCTGTGAGAAACGAGTGAGAGAGTGAGGGCGGGGGAATGGGGAAGGATGGGAGGTAGCGAGAGAGAAACAGTCGACATCTGCGTGCAATCTGTATAGAGAGCGTTAACACCACCCCTCTTTGTTCCACTGACAAATGGATACTACTCCGCTAATGTTAACACATGTTTCTCTTTCATATAAGATTTGTTCTGTTTCTGCATGAATTGAGTTACTCCCTTTATGCATAATGGAACTCGTTATGACACATAAATCTTAGAATGTCCATAGAGACGCACGTTTAATTCTCTGTGATATACGGATTGTTAAGTTATATTCACGATTATACATGTAGCGTCAATGGTTTCAAAGAAAGCTCATAGACATAAGTCAACAGGAAATTGAATCGTAACTAAAGTTAAGCCTTCTGGCAAATTAAATATAGTTGATCTCGGGTAAAGAGGGATATATATTTAACTGAGAAGGAAAAGAAAGATAAAGGGTGATATAGTTTGGACTGGGAGGTGGGAGAACGCAGAAAATAGCTGACAATTCTGGTAGGAGAATTTGTCCACTCTGTGTTTTGGAGTGAGGACTGGGTACATACAGAGTGCAGATGCTGAGGACAGTATAATGAATAATACTACATCAATATATGCATTACTTGTGAACTCATACTTTTACTTATGAAAAATAGCATGTTTTCAGGTTGGTTAGTACTCTGGTGGCAAAGAAGGCATGCTGCAGAGTGGGTCTGTCTAATGATAACGAATGGAAACGGCACCGAGTTCCAGGCTTTCTGTGAGACCAACTACCTCAAAATACCCAGAAGTCATGCGTTGACGTGTGAAGCAAAACGAATAGTATATATGTACGAGAGGAGTTGTTCATTTTGCGGCGCAGTTACGACCATGCAGAAAACATGAGGTAGTGAACATTGTGTATGGTTAGTGGGAAACTGTTAGACGAAGAGAAAAAGATGTAACATAGCAAAGTGGATATATATTAAGGTACCAGTTATCAAAATGTCCGCACTTACACCCCTAACAACCTGTATTACGGCGGAATGCATACAATGGGAAAACCAGCGAAAAGTTAAACTCAGAAAAAGATTTTTAAGTCTAGGTAGAGGGAGATTGGCACGTTAGGATCCACTGGCTCACCGAGGAACTGGAAAAATATGGTCAATTTACTGGTTTAAATGTGCGAAGATAGATCAAACTGGTTCAGTTAGTCGTTAATTAGTTGGAGGTAATTCATATTTATTTCTCTTCTCTTGTTTGCCTTTTTAACCTTTAAGTTGTACCTTAATTGGCTGTATGGCTAATGATGCATGAACTATGTACTAGTGTAATATAATAACTTAATACTAATAAACATATAAACTAATACCATACATGCATACCTATCTCTTACAGTGCGTTCGTAGATCGGCCGGACCGCCCCGCGGCGGCACCGGATGGAGCGGAGACCGGCGGGCCCTCCGCCACAATTACACATGAATGACCGGCAGTTCTTGGGCACGGAACACTAACCATTGTAGTGACTCACATTAGGCTTACCTGCATCATAACAGATGTTGACATTGATGACCTTCAACTGGAACAGATTCCCTATATGTCAGAAAACGATTCTGGTTTACCAAAGATCTCCGTGTTAGTCATGAAGTTCTTCACCACACTACAAAATTAGGAGTTTTGTGTGCAGTGAGTGCGCTTAGAATAAATCGGCCTCCTATTTTACGACAAAGCAATTGATTCACACGTTTTATAATTTGCATTTTAAATATATTTTTTTCGTAATTGACAAGAAATTAAAATTGTGTGGCTGGTTTCAGCAGGATTCAACTAGAGTGCACACCATTGCGAATTCTACGCATGAACTGCGAAGTGTGTATGGTGACAGAATAATTAGTCGAGGATTGTGGCCATGTCCTTCCCCAGAGCTATCTCCATGCGATGTTTATTTATGCGGAACGTTATAGAATAAAGTGTATACTTCAAACCCGTTCACATAATAATTAAAGCAAAACATCACGAGAGAAATATAGGCAATCAGTCAAGATGAACTTTGGTGAGTAAACCAGAGATGTTTTCGGAGATATACGGAATGCGTTCGCGTTGAAGGTCATCAATTTCAGCATCTGTTCTGACGCAGGTAAGCCTAATGTAAGTTAAGTGTTCCGTAACCATGACGTGCCAATCACTTAAGTGTAACTCTGGCGGCGAGCGCGGTGGTCCTCAGCCGGTCCGGTGCCGTCGGGGGCGGTCCGGTCGATCTACGAACGAACTGTACTTTGTTCAAACGGGTGGGGGCTCTGATGATGTGCAAAATCAAATCACTGAAATTCATCACTTATTTTTCAGTATCTTAAAAATGTTGCTTAACATAGCCTTTTTTCTTTCCCCTCAATACTTGTGTTACTTGTAACTTTGGACCGGCTGAAATTTTAAGGAGTTACACCAAAAAATATTCGTTGCTATTATTCACAGTCGTTAACAAATGCCCACGTTTTTGCTCTGTTTAATGTATTACATACGTTTTAATTTCGCAAATACGCCATAAAGGCCAATTTCGCTATCGGTGTTTAAAACTTCACATTACACTTATGCAGAGAAAGCGAGGGAGAAAAGAAACAGATGTAGAGTCGAAGGAGATGGAGAAAGTGGGACAGACCAGAAACGCGAAGTTTGAGGGGTAAGGCAGCAAAAAGAAGGAAGAGAAAGTGAGAGAAAAAAAAAAAAAAAACAACCAGAAGAATCTCTCCATATGATGTAATAAAATGGGCCTTGCCAAATTACCTTTAAGAATATCTGTATGTCAATGGCCCTGTGATTCAAGACTTTATGAGAGAAATTCCGTCTCTTTCCTTCCTGCTGGTAGTTAACAATTGGCATTGAATAAACGTTCTGACGGTGTAGACAATTATTTATTGGCAGTTGAGGCTCACTTCAGTCATCATAAGTGATCCATTAGCACTACGAAATTCTCTGAGAACTGGTTGTTCACACAGTTTCACAGGAAATCTCTCGCTAAATGCTGCAGGCTAATGATCCATCAGGCACATTAATTCTGCCTGACCAAATAAACCAATAGGTTAACAGAAAATCAGTTCTGGAGCTGTAACTCTACTTGTATGCTTTTTAAAACAATGTGGCGACTTACAGAAGGATGAATTTGTTAAATACGTAAGTTAGGCTGCCCAGTGTCGCTGCTAATGGTGTATAAGGAGTTCCGAGCGCTGCTCCATTCCGTGATAGCCGACTATTTAATTTATTTTTCCTGTGAAAAGCTGTATGTGTGTCCTGATATGTACTGTATCAGATGATTGTGTTCGCCACTTTTGCACCAGATTATAACTTTCACTTTCGTTACGGATGCATTTTGGATATCCCTAATTACACAATACGTTTACCATATTTATATGCAGTGCAATTACGCAATGTCAACTTGCCGAGGGGGACTTTGAACTTTGACCAAAAGGCAATCATTTGTGCCTATGCCTCCGACGGGGCGCCCCAGAGGGGATGGATGAGGGGTTCTCAAGTTTGGAACTATTGGGGACTTATGCAAGTCTCGATGGCCCGTCTGCCTGCTGTTGTTCCTTCATTTCATCTCTTTCTCCTGGGCGTGCTAGCTAAAAAATAATTATGCAGTTCGCGGTGTGCAAGCTATTTAACCTATACCATATTGTGACAGTGGGCGCGGCGCACAACAAAGGACGGTCGGGGTCAAGGTACCTCACAGCACATACTAGGCCCGTCGTGTACAAGGGCGCTCAACATCAAGCTCCCCACACCACTTACGCGAGCAAAGACGTGACAAAAACCACGTGGTACGCCAAAGAGTTTCGAGCTTATTCGAGAGGTGTCCGGCAGCTGGTGTGCTTTTAGAGGTTCCAGAAAAGGTGAAGTTCAGAAACGTTCGTGTTGCGTCATCCTTCTCATATAAGAAGGTGGGGCAACGAGACATTGGATTCAGTCGGTCTATGGTGTGTCTGTGTGTGCGTGTGTGTGTGCGTGTGCGCGTGCGCGCGTGTGCGCGTGTGCGCGTGTGCGCGTGTGTGCGTGTGTGCGTGCGCGCGTGTGCGCGTGTGTGCGTGTGTGTGTGAGAGAGTTGCGTGTGTACGGTCTTCCTTAGAGAATCGTTGCGTCAAAAGGAAGATAGCGAATCAGTTAATGAGTGCTGAGTGATCGTAACGCCAAAGTCAGCTGCTTGAGAAATAGAAAGTGAAGAAAAACAGATAATTGTGAGTTCGAGAAAAAGAAATTGTGAGTGGTAATATCGCGAACGACTGAAGACTATGTAACGTCAGTACACAGTGCCTTGTGACGTCAGTGTACTGTGTTGTGCATTCGAATAGAAGAAAATAAGGTCAGAAAGAGTAATTGGACTAGACTTTTTCCGTTTTGTAACACTGGTGTCAGATGTGGGATTTGTAGAATTGTCCATTTGTCACACTATTTTATATGCATATTATGTAGCCATTCTTTCTGACTTTTTTCGGTGCACCTTCATTTCGTTTCGCTCTACGATCACAAAAGGTCAGTTTATGGCAGGTCAACGCTCATTAGCCCTCGCATTACCAAGGGGTACTTTATGCCTTCTGTAATTTTTCAAATTTTCTGTTTTAATTTTTGGAATAAAGGGATGAAGTTAATAGTTATTTTCAATACATGTTTCTACTACTGAATTGCGTATTTCTTTCAAAATTTAATTGTTGGTCGGTTTGAGAAACAATGAAATGTCAAGGTGGTCATAAAGTACTGAGCCGTCAATATAATGTGGTTCATGTAAAAAAAGTAGAAATGAATACTTAAACAATGATAAATATTAGCTTTATAAACATGACAAGATGTACTTCCTAATTTTAAAGTAAATTTGTTTTTAAAGCTGCTGAGACATCTTCATACCAGAGGTAGTCACCTCCTTTTGTAGTATAAGCTCCGTATTAAGGATTGACGCAATATTTCATGTGATTCGTCTAAAAAAGTAATAGTGAAGCCG
Source organism: Tenodera sinensis (assembly GCA_030765045.1). Classification (NCBI taxonomy): domain Eukaryota; kingdom Metazoa; phylum Arthropoda; class Insecta; order Mantodea; family Mantidae; genus Tenodera; species Tenodera sinensis. Next base: position 83,958,663 of record CM060964.1, on the reverse strand, counting down.
TGTGAAATATTACCTTTATAAACATGAGAAGATCTAATACCAATTTTTAAATTAAATTGCACAAAGATCTAGCTTATAAACTAGCTTCAGCTTATAGCGATCTAAAGCGTTTAATAGTGAATTTTGTTTCCTCATTTGAAATCGTGCCGTTTTTCCTGCGCGAGGTTTGACACCACATACTGCATATAACGTTGCTGCGAGTTTTCAAAATAAATGAGGCAACGCATATAATTTTATTTAGCATAGCTCCACACGGTGCTGTATTTAGGTGTTGAAGAGAAAGAAAAACACTGTAGTCTAATATTACGCCAGTAAATATATCTTGATTTTGGATACTTAATAATTGGTTAGAATGCCTTCAAAGGAAGCACAACCGTTGTAAAAGTTCGCAAAGAGCTCTCATGGAAGAAGAGTTACTTTTGAAGCATTCGGAAAAATCTAGTATATCTCGCTTGGAAGTGAACCCTTGAGGTATTCTGCAGACGCGTGTACTCCTACTAGCACATCATAAACAAAATGGGGCTTTAAAGTGCGCTTCCGGTGAGAAGCAGGTCGGAGATTTCATTTACCAGAGTCATGCAAGTGTAAAATTCTTGGGAAAACAATTTCAGCGTTTCCTTAGGTAGGTCGCAGTAAGGTGAAAACACAAAATGTACACGTAAATCTCCGCTTTAGGTCGTTCTCCCTAACGAGCATTACACTTGTCTGAAATGTGCAAGTAGCACCGCTATAATCATTCCTTCTCTATATCCTTATTGGTTCCCTTTTTTTAATTAGTATTACTATCATTATTACTATTATTAAACCACCACCACCATCACCACCACTACCGCCGCCGCCGCCGCCGCCGCCACCACCACCACCACCACCACCACCCCCACCCCCACCACCACCACCACCCCCACCCCCACCACCACCACCACCACCACCACCACCACCACCACCACCACCACCACCGCCGCCGCCGCCGCCGCCGCCGCCGCCGCCGCCGCCGCCACCACCACCACCACCACCACCACCATTATTTGATCCAGGGAGACGGCTCCATAGTAAAGTGACCTTTGTGTTCGGGAGAGTGGGCGTTCGATTCTCGTTGACCACCCGCTCTGATCTAAGGTTTTTCGTTGTTTTCCCGGTCGGCACACGAAAGGTGAATGTATCCTCGCCGCTGGCCACCTTGACTCATGGTGATGAACGAGGGTTTTCCCGGATGACTAGACGAATAATAGGAAGTTTCCCTTCATCCTCCGAATTTCCTCTCCTGTATTTCACTTCGCTTCACATATCATTTCACTCTTTATTCCATTGGTTGTTTCAGAGTTGCAACATGTCGACAGGTGTCACGGGACTATATGGTAAGGAAGAAGGATGCTTCTACAAACATCCATCCCCAGGGGTCTCCGGTTTCAGAGCCTCCCAGAGGGATGTGCAAGCCTGTAGACGCAACCGGGGAGCTTCAGTCTCCCTCACATTCTAGTAGTATATGTATCAACTTGCAATAACTGACAGGGTCTACGAATTGCTTAGCATTTGTTAACAAGGTCTACTTTGAGCTTCATTCCTATGTTTTTGTTTAAATAAAGCTAAACTTCGTTTTATTACATATATCTAAATGCTCTTTGCACTTTGCATGTTGTAAGACTACCTAGATGGTTAGGGATTTATCATTACGTTGTGTCCATGGAGGGCTTTGAAAGTGTATTACATCTCCCAAGGTTTTATTATACTTTTAACTGTGGCGTCTGTATTATATTAATTTATGAGGAGCAACCGTGTAAACCTTGTGTGTATGGTTGCATGCCCATGGACCTGAGATTGTTAAGGAAGGTTCTACAAATCGCAATAAATTTAAAATAAATGCGTAGTTATATCCTTCAGTCAAGTTACAGAGGGTTGTAAGTAATGTAAGCATCCAGGACTTAATAGGGTATGCTTAGTATCCGGAATTGAACCCCAGTCTCATATCCGACAAGTAATACAGTGAACCACTGCAATACCTAGTACTGGCTTGGTAGAGCCTATGAAAATCCTAACATCGTTTTGATCAGCTCCCTGGATTTCTATGTTGTTGTACCCTGCTTCTACACGTAACAAGAAATTAAATACCTATTAAATACAACGCACTCATTCCCTTCAAAGATTTTGAGGGGTAAATACGTAATATAGACAACAATATAGTGATTAAGGCCCCGGGATATAGATAGGTTGATGCCGTGCAGCTGGAATTGTAAACAGATAAGTTGCGCGCTCCCCAGCATAAAGACGATAAGTTCTATTGGCATATAACTAGAATCTCTAGAAAATTCTGTATCTCGAACCTTCTACAATAGTGTGGAAATTTTTAAGGGCTATATAAAGTAGTGCTCTTAAAGTCAGACAGTTCAATACGTGAGCAAGTTAATGAGTGACACTCTCACCGAGTTAACAAATGTGTTCCTGTTTTGCTGAAAAACGCTGTTCTCCGAATGAGTATGTCGCTTATGTTGACGTGCAGCGGCAGCTGTTATTGTAATCAATTTGAGACATGTATTCTACTCCCCAGAGAGTGGACCGCTCGGAAGAAGAGGCTACGTCAGGCGTATTTCGTTACGCGCTATATCGCAAAAGAAAGTAAGGCAAAAATATAAAGAAGGTGAAGTAATAGCGAACAGTGGAACAAATTCACATTAAGAAAGTGACAGGGTGGGCTAAGTGAAGTTTCAGTGAGAGTTGAACTAGGCTATTACGAGTGAGAGTGAAAATTGAGTGAAGTAACAGCTTCAAAACTAGACGAAGCCTTAGGAGCTGCTTTTAGACTTAATGTGAGCGCTTTTAGATCCTGTGACCCATCCACCGACACTTTTTACTACGCTTTCTTTAAAGTTGAACCGGAAAGTTGTGGGGTAAAGGCAATATTGATTTAGACTTATTTAGAGAGCCCCATATTGGTTCAGAAGTTGCTATATGCTGCCCTTGAAATGTCGTATTATTTCCATAAAACCGCCAGAAATAAAACTGACTGTACTTCAATAAATTTGAAGCGTTACATTCATACGGTTCTCTAAATACTGTCGTTACATTTTTTGTGCTTTCTACAAAGTATTCCTTGTGGCAACTATCAATCGTCGCAGAAATACTTTTGTTGAGGACACAAGCATGATAAAGAAAACCGAAGAGATGGTCAAGTTTAAAAGCGGGTTGCTATATTCTGGCCTATAAAATTAATACCCCTTGCATGACATGGCTAGAAACAACATCGTGTTGCCACTGCATAAAAATGACGAAGTATTGAACATTGCAAAACATAATGACAGATATCTCCAAAATGGTCGATTTTCCAGAATGTCATTTGAAGTTAATCGAATCAAGAGGATTTCAGCAATTAGAAGGGAGGTATCAGCAATTAAAAAAAATAAAGTAAAAGAAAAAGGAAAAAAAAGAAAAAAAAAAAAAAAAGGAAGCACCTAACATGAACATAGCACAGAAAGAGGGAAACGGAAATAGAAAAAAAGTAGCAGAAGGGGAGAGAGTAAGAGAACAGAATATAGCATGTACACACACCGCCAAAGAAATCTCTCTGCACCTCCGGTCTATGTCACATCATTTATCGTTGTACAAAGCCATGGCAATTTCATTAGCGGCGTCAGGCCACAGTGGAAGGGTACGGTGCCTAAAGCAACCAATGAAATGGCCACGGCTTCCTACAACGATAAAAATGGACATAGACTCGAGGTGGATTTTCTTTGGCGGTCTTTCTGCAGATTGTGTAAAACATTGTGACACCATGGGCACAAGAGAGGAGAAACGGTGAGAGTGGCGTGGGAGCAGGGGACTAGAAGTGTTATCACAACTCAGAGGCGGTCACATTTACAACGCATTGTGCTTATCACACTCGCAGCAGGTGGAACATTGATCCCCACTTCCCTTATTATGCAAGTGGGCTGGTCAATGCTATTGCGCATCTTTGCTTCAGGAGCGCGGGACTGTCACGACGTTTTACACAAGCTAGGAAGGAAGAGAGAAGGAGAAGCAACAGTAAGAGGGGTAGAGGGAGAGATGAGGTAGAAGAGGGAGAGAAATAGAGTGACAGTGAGAAGTTGAGAGATGAAGCGGCAGAGCAGAGTCGCAATAATGTAAACAGAACTGAGGTTTCTGCTGCTGTTGTGTATACTCCTTACAACTGACATCAAATGGATAGATGTATAAACAAATTGAGAAAGACATTCTGTCCATAGTTTTCGATGTAGTAATACACGTAGCATATAAGTTCTCGCAAAATATATATTTTCAAAAATTATGATGATACACAGATAGGTTAGAAATAATTTAATTGGAAGAAAGATTGGAAATTAAGTTGAATATAGGTATATAACAATTTTGAAATGCTCTGCATCTCTAAAACTTGCCTGAAATGGTTTCTTAAACATACCTATAGGAAAATTCGATATATAAATGAAACTCGGTTTTCCTGAAAAGAAGGTCACTGTGGTGGTGGTATCAACGGAAGTAAACACAAAACTTAGAAATCCCTTCTCCCTTTAGAAAAATGACTACACTTAAAACTATCTATTACCTTAGGCAACGACTGAGTTATGGCATTTGGTATAAAAGCCACTGTATGAATATGAGTATTTTCAGCAAAATAAAGTGACATAACTCTTGATACCAAGATCGTAAACTTTACCAAAACATTAAACTGCGTACAAAGCGAGCAATTCAACAATACTAATAACAAAATATGCTGAAGGGAGGTGTAAGCGTCTATCTGTACTTATATTGCATACCACAGGAACGTCTTTTGTGCCAAAAATGACATTATGTTGCACCTATTTGCGCACAGAGTTTTCTTGTTAATGACTCTTGTATAATTATTAGCAAATATGTTCTTTAAACTGTGACAGATTTTCCTCATAATGACCATTGCATCCACACCAGATGCAGTTGCATATGTCAATAAAACAAACACCAGCTTATTCAATTTTAATTTCTGAAACATAATTGAAAATAAAAATTGAAAATGACAATTGTTGTGTGGTTTTCACCGTTAAAATACATTTCTAAAGTCTGAGTCGTTTGAGAGGTAATTGAAAATACAATCTGGCACATTATAACCTACACATTCGCCCCATTCTGTGAATAGAAACCTATAAATACTGAAGAAACACGATTGCGATGCCGTTTTTTTCGTGCATCTTAGTTACCAGGACTATTTCTTTACTTTAAAAGTGGAACGAAATATAATAGCATATCGTTATCAGTCATACAAAACACAGGCTTGGGCATGTGGAAAAAATAAGACAATTACTCAGATTACTGCACCTCTTTGGGCTTTTCTTTCCTCTTCTGGAAATGGTTAGCAGTACAGCATTTGGTATAGCAACAAGATATAACATACTTAGGCATCAAATCAGAACAACTTTCAAATAAAATTGCTTAGGTATTTATCACTTTTGGGTTTTATACTCTGTTTAAAAGAATACTATGCAAAATAAATTATTCATCATTATCATTCTTTTTTTTCCTTTTGTTTACTTGTTTTCTGCGGTAGTGCGAGGTTCGGTTAGGTTATTAGTGAGTATAAGTTCATTGCTTGGCTTCCTCCTATAGAATATTTTAGTCCTCAAGAGGCAAACTTAAGGTAACTTTCCTTACCTAGGATTTTAGTTGCATGCATCATTTATAATTACCAAGTCGCGCTTTAGCAACAAAAGTTGATTTGAACTAAAGAAAAAGTATGGGGTATAGAACAAGGATTATACAGTGAAGGGGAAACTTTGTGCAGTGTGACCTAGAGAGATCTATTTTAGCTACCACAATTAATGAATGTAAGGAACCACATAACAAGCTATAGCCTACAGGTAAACGAGTCAGAGAAGTTCAGAAATGTCCCTGGCTTGAGGATACGTTACAAGTCCCCCTTGAAAGCTCCCTAGAGAGGGCAATGTACAATCCGTCGAAAAACCAGCTCTGTACTGTCCACGGTGAATAGGTTTCCTTGAGCAAGCATCCCCGCAATCTGTCCAGCACCACCATACGCCACGAAACCTAGGAGCACGCCAGAAACATAACAAGGACACGTAATGAAAGTTTGACGATGAAAAGGAGATAGTGACAGATGAGAAACCACCCCGATAGCACCTATCGATCAGTAGAAACTACGAAAAACTCAAGATGGGCGGTTGATGAGAATCAAACGTGTGAGCTTCCGACAGTAGCAGTAATGCAATCCTTTCGCTATAGTTGCTTTATTTATGTTCATTATAGTTCATCAGAATAAGTAGTTCACATAATGTGAAATTAAGTGACTTGAGCGTGCCTCAGATTGAGACACTTGCAGTCCTGACAAAAACATTACAATGCGTTCACGTTTTGTTGGCTAAACGGCTGCACCAGCGCTCCCGTGGAACTTTGAAGTTGACTAAAGAGTTTTAACCAGTTGACTAATGCTTACGTAGAAAGCCACAGCACGCAGCATTAATCTAGATCAGTAAAATAAGCCATTACTCTCCAGGGTTTTGTCTCCAATACTCAGTTTGTGGAAGGCAGACCACCAGTTTGTTTACCTCTGCTCCCATTCACAATCAGGCGTGGGTGATGGGGAAAGCCTTTGGGACTATCTAACGTGGGAAATCTGCCAGCAATTATTTTCTATTTGTGATTTCCTGGATATGCGTAGATATTGAAGCGCCATCATAAGCTAAAAATGTACGCTATTTGCGTTAGTCTATCTCGCACCATAAATTTGTATTGGGCGTAAATCCCATGTTTTAAGGCTACACAGTTCCCTTAGTTTATCACACCTCTTAATCGTATTCCTGCTTTATAATTTAAGTGCTTAAAGTTTCTGCAGATATTAGACCAATAATTCACTTCAATATTTCACCATATTCCCTCCAAAATAATAACATTACTGATATTTTTGTAATACTCTTTTAGTAGTGTTTAATGCCCATCCTTACTGAATACGGCAGCACAAGCGTGAGTGATAACACATGAAATGAAATGACAACTGGATAAGGAAATCTGGGAAGGAACTTTTCCAGGCCTACGTTTAGAATACCTTCCAAGCATTTTCCGGTGATGAGGACTGAGAAAAACCAAGAAAAACTCTCAGTCAAGGAGGGCGGTCCTGGCGAGATTTGAAACGCGGATATCCCGTTAATGATTACGTGCTCTAAGAATTACCGTGGAAAGCTTTCATTTTGAGGCGAGTCGTAGGACTATATATGTTGGTAACCTCTTGCTCGATCTTACGAAGTATTTCAAAGCAGAAAAGAATATTTCACACCTTTATTTGTAAACCAACAATTGCATTTCAGATAGATATCTTTCTGGGGACAAAATTTATAAAATTTAACCTTCGGAATCTGTATATAAATTCCGTTATCCAATTTGGAAAGAAGAGCCTGGAAACTTATTTGTTTACTTATTTACTATTTTGTGAACGGACTCCATAGCAACAATGGTACTAGTTGTAATTATTCTCAGTAATTCGTATATCATGTCTCCGCAGCTGAGACGGGGTTCCCCTCGGCACCGGAACAGCATTTGTGCGGGGTGAGCGTTGAGTTGTTGTAGTGTTTAACGCCCGCTTTTACTACTACGGCACCGCAGGCGGTGGCACTGATGATACATGGAATGAAGATGGAGCACCGGTTGAATGAGATGGCGGGGGAAACCGGAGCACCCGGAGAAAACCCACCCTGACGCCGCTTCGTCCACCATGAATACCACATGCGGGTCCCTGGGATCGAACCCGCCTAGTGAGCGTTGAGGTCTATGGCGATACATGGTTTATTGAAGGTCTTGTAACACTGTTTGGAATTTCTATGGGAACAACACCTGAACTGAGAATAATGGCAAATAATATACCTAATTGTTCTATTTCGCATTGAGTGTTCATGTTTGACTCGTATGTTCGCAAAGAATCCACTCATGCATGGAGATAGTTGTGACTGTTATCTCTGGGGACCATTACCAGCTAAGGTGTATAACACCAATCCATGCACCAGAGTAACTTAAGTACAACATTCACCAAGAGACGAATTATTCAATTTCTCAAAGAGAACCAAGACAACTGTTGATTTCATAGAAAGACACCAGAAACGTGTTGAAATCGAAGACAAGCAGTTCCGATGTCTCCTTTGGGGACATTAGTGAGTATATGACCTTTAAAGTGCATTTGGATGCATTAGGCAGTCAGTAAACAACGGGCGCAAGTATTTTCCAGCACGCGGGAAGCGGTAAGTTATCGGCCGACAGTGACCTCCTGAGCTGCAATATTTTTATGTATTATTTCAGTATTTATTTCATGACTTATAAGCAGACCTCGGATTTTAGGTAAAAGCCTGTTTTGTTCCTCATGGTATATAGAAAACAAAAGTTGTGCATATACAAATTATAGAAATATGTGTTCGAAAATGGTGTTCCCATACAACCCATACCTGATTTTACACCTTTAAATTTCTTTATTTGGTAATATGAAAACGTAATATAAGCTCGTATGTCAGTCGTGCCTTGACAATTACAGTGAACAATGTGTAATATGGAAACGCCTGTATACCAGTCGCGCCTTGACAATCACAGTGAACAATGTTCAGTTAGTCCTCTATTCATTACAGTGTGAGGTTTCAGAGTAAAGATGTTGCACCGCAAGTCACCGCAAAATTCCCTCAGAATCCACATTTGGAAGAAACTATTACATATTTGAGAGGTAGAACTGGAACTTAAAAATTCAATGCCACAGCTGTGGCCTTGAATTCTTAAGTTCCAGTTCTACCTCTCAAACATTGCCCACACACAGTTTGTGTGTTTAAAATCACCAACAGTAAGTTTGTTGGCATTAATAAATACAAATTACCTTCTGAAAGTTAATTAATCCCAGGACATTAGGTATTTGCAATAGTAAGTCACCATATGGGGTAATTGTCTCTGATGTGAGACTGCCTTTGTGGTTTGCTGGGAAAAATAGGAACTGGTTTGAGAATTCAATGTCATTCTGGCAGGCTGTCACAGTAGCTCAATGGTTAGAGCACCTGCCTGGTAAGCGGAAGGTCTGTGGTTCAAATCCCAGCTGTGACATTCAATTTTTAAGTTCCAGTTCTACCTCTCAAACATTGCCCACACACGGTTTGTGTGTTTCAAAACACCAACACTAAGTTGGTTGGCATAAACAAATAATAACTATTACATATGTTATATGAAGAATCATTAAGCAGGGTAAGAGGGGATATAGGCAATTTATACATATGGATATTTTTCGATTAGACAACTGATAGATTAGAACGATGTGTAGCCATTCTAATGGTTGGGAAATTGGATCTTGAAACTGAAAAAGACTAACCAGGAAACAGTTGAAAACTTTGTTATTAATGCTCTCAAAACACTTTACCTCAACAATATAAATAAAAATAAAGTGCTAGTAGTCTACACTGATGCATCTCCCTACATGATAGCTGTCATTAAATTGCTTAAAGTGTTTTACCCTGCCTTCCTCCATATTACTTCTCTTGCCCATGCCATGAATCGCGTAACTGAGACAACACGTCTTGAATATTCACAAGTGAATAAGCTGGTTCCCACAATTAAAAAGGCTTTTTATTAAAGCACCTGCAAGGATCCAATTATTTCGAGAGAAACTTCCCAATGTTGCACTTCCTTGATAGAAGAGGTGAAAGAAAAAGTCAAACTGGTTCCTGGTTATTTTGAAGAAAAGGCTTATAAAATACTTAAATCGGTGCCTAACACAAACACACACCACACAGTTGCTGACATTTTGTCTGGCAAAAATGTGCTCTTCCGTTGAGTCTAAAGTCAGTATTTAAATATACCCTGGCGACATCAGCTGATGTGCAGTGCTCATTTTCGGCTTATAAGATGGTGTTATCTGGCAAGCGATGCAGTTTCTCAATGGAAAACTTAAAATAGATGTTAGTTGTTTACTATGGCTCTAACTTTCAACGAGTAAAATAAAGACACTGTCAAATGTTTCGGCTAATTTTAAATGGGAAATAAAATGGTCATTTTCTGTTGACCTATTTTTGATACTTTAAAACCTAGTTTGATTTGTGATAGAACATATTTTAGTTACGCAATTTAAGATTTTTAGAAACTAAAAATTCGAGGTATATTCATAAGGTATAGTGGGAGAAATACTTTAGATATTTTAGTGCTTACCCGACGAAGAGGATTTGTATTCCACTTCCAAATTCAAATCAAGGTGTTAATTGGGAACTGACGTAGCGAGGTTCCTCGAAAAATGGGCATTTAAAAATATGTCCAGTTTATCTGTATGGGAGAGTCAAATGAAACGTATAACTATATCTGTCATGTTTTAGCGTTTACTTTTCCTGTTCCTTTTAACAACCAAAGGCTATTAATAGCTGATACCTAAGTTTTATGTTGTAATCCATTGGTAGAATGGAATAGAATGTTTGTTTGCCCTTCAACAAGGATAAATATTAGGTGAATAGTTACAATATACTAGATGACCCTGTGAACTTGGTACCATCTAATTGACTTGATTGTAACTCTTCGTAAGTGGTTATCAACCTTCCAAATCCAATTCATAGAGATCGATATTATTAGACGCATCGTGAACGGTTTGAGTTTTGTTTGGTTAGTAAATCAAACACGTTTGTAATTAAAATTAATTTGATATCTTATATTTACATGAAAGATAAATGCAGTCAACATTCAATGCAAAGCTTTCTGGTATATTACGTTTATTGTTTTTTTTTCCTGTGTGTAAATAAACAAATATGGCTCTCCGACACGTGAACACAGTTGTCCATGCGCGAAACACGGAAACTCCAAGTTAATTCCGCAAACTTCCAACGACTGGCCTTGTTATTTGTTGATGGTCATTGCGAAGGCCAGACGCACGGAGAATTGTACCGTTTGAAATTCAATGGCAACTCGGCATTTGCTGGATCAGAACATCGTCTCCTTTGTACTTTCTCTTGATAATCGTCGCCTCGGCGACGTTGTTCATAAGCTTTTCACAGCCAGTCTCGTTCCATTGCATTGTCGAGGTTGATTGATGTTACTCAACATGATGATGACTGAGCCTATTTTCAGTCGCAAATGATGAGACGGTAATCCAGGCAATTCCAGGGAATTCAAAAATTCTGAGATGGTTTACATCCTCCTGTTTGATAACTGTGTCAAACAATTTGAAGGAAACAACTGTCCCGGAATACAATTTTGAATGCATTCGTTGAGATTATGGCACCTTTGTTTTCCCGCCAATATCGCTCGTTTGCTCAGCCATTTATAGTTTTTGAAGTTTTGCGCTACGTTCGGAAAAGCACGCCAAATGAGCTCGTCCTTCCACTCGGTCAACCGACTAAAATCAGTGAGCAATGTGACAAATCCGGTCGAGATGTCAGCTGAGATTTTTCCGTTACCAATTCCCAATAAGTGGTTAGAAAACACATCTGTATTTTAACCTTGCTGAAGAAGCACTCGAATGTTAGTTGTTTCTTTACATGCCGCCATAAATTTGTTAATTTTAAGCACGCGTTTACTTCATCAGCTACAGTTGCTCGAGGAATAACTGGAACATTCTGACGAAAATCACCGGACAACTAAATCATGGCTCCACCAAAAAATTTTGATTGTCACGAAGATCTTTCAACGTTCTGTTCGGTATCTCTAGTGACCTCTTGTGGGCCATCATGAATTCATCCCAAACGGCCAAGTTGCATTTCTGTAAATTCCTCGTCATTGCACTATTTTTGGTGACGCTTGAATGACTCTTTGATCGGAGAGGCAGGTGGCTATCTCCTCCACTGACATCCAGGCTGGAAGTAGTAACTATTCCCCTACATGAGATTAAGGATTTCTGTGGGACTATCCGGATGGGGTATGAGGCCAGCAAATTTGCCTTCAACAGCTTCTGGGATTGGTCTGCGGTGTTTGTCTCGATCAGCAGCGTACCACCTTGAAGCCGCTTCGCGCTGTTTACTGCTCCACATATCGGGTCTATTTCTGTTTGATATAAAATGGGCTGATGTCCTTTATCGTTTTCCTGTCACAAGTTCTCACAACGAGAAAAGGCTCCAAAAAGGGGATTTTGCGCGGATGCATTTTGAATTGGACCCCTATCCGGAACAGTCGGCGTCTGCCTACCATCCGGGGGTCAAAGAAAAGAAAGACACCTAAATCTCCACGGTCTGTTCCGCCACGGAGACCCCTCCATGACCGATCTCAAAGCGTACGTCAGAGGGACTACCCTCCGATCTCCACTGCTTGTCCACATTGGTAAACCGTTCACCACACACACCCCAGCTTTATGCCCCTACCCACCACCTGTGGCTCCCCACTTTAGGTCACGATGCCTCAACGGAGTCAGTGTGGATTCAGGGGACTTGTGATTGATTACACAGGGGTTCCGTCAGGGGTAACATGTCCGGCCGGTGATACTAACCCGACGGCACACGGTCGTCGGGGAATTAATACAGCCCGGGCCCTCAGAGAGTTACGGGGTGTACATGATAGTGTGGACGGGCTCCGCACCTAAGGCTACACATGGGGGCAGTGTGAAGGGTCCGCCCAACCTTCGCGCCTTTGACCTCCGAAGAGCACACAAGTCGGGGGCCGCGCTGAAAACCGTGGGACAGGACCACGGAGATAGGAAAGATCTCTGCTGGTGAGACAGGAGTTATGAACCTAAGACCTTATAAACTAATAAACTTAATAAATCTAGAAGGGGAAGAAGATGATAATAAGAAGCAACATAGGCTTCTTTGCGTGGCTTAGTTGATGAGCATGAAAGGGGTGAAATGGTGTTGAGCAGCTCGGGACCCCGGGTGCGCCTAAACCCGTGCCTACCGTAGTAGGCCACTAGGGGGAAGGGCTAACATTGTAACATGCTAACAATTTATATATTAGATCTGGTGATTGAGAAATGAACTGTTATGTTAAAATAACACGGCTGCTCTACCTGTGATAAGCAGCTTACTTTGATTAACTTAAGCAATATAGTTTTTAAATATTAAGCAGTTTCCATTTACTATTTGATTATTCATCTCTTAACACATAGTCTAATATCTCAGAGCTGTTTTGATGCTTTCGCTAATTACTAATAGTTTCTGAAAGGCTAAATTCTCTACTCAGTATTTGATTTACCATGAACCTGTCTGTATCGATGTATGCATAATATCTGGATAAACTACTGAGGTGAATACGTTCCTAGTAGTAGTGTTTCAGGTTAATAGATCACAGAATTGACTCCCGATGGAGAAGCTAGATTAGCCAAGCTCACCACGCACTTCCGATTCGCTTCAGTGCTCCTGGATACACTCGACTTACACGAATGTGATAAATCCCTCTCGGCCATAGCAGCAATAGGCGTGAAACCAAATCCCAGTCGTCAAAATGAGGAGAAGTAAACGTAAACAACTCCAGTTACCATGCAACCTTCACAATATTGCACATTTAGGGTTTAGAGTTATAATATGCCTTGCTTCACGGTTTGCTATTTGTTATGACCAAAGTTCAAGGTCATTTCATGTCGTTGGATATCAGGAAATTGTTGGAATATACATGGACAGTTCATACTAAGGTCTAAAACACTTATAAACAGGCAGCGAAACTTAGACAACCATGGAAGAGAGAGAGAGAGAGAGAGAGAGAGAGAGAGAGAGAGAGAGAGAGAGAGAGAGAGAGAGAGAGAGAGAGAGACACTTCGGTTTAACCATGTAGTACCGTATAAATGATTACAATACGAGAGTGGGTTCCGCTCCGTTGCAATTCTACATGCAAATCGTTGATATGCCAAATTGTTTGCAATCAAGGATCTGTTGAAGATCCACCTAAGAATAAGAAAATACACGAATTGCACATCAGGTATTTGCGCTTTGTCTGCATCACACCAAGCGACCTCGAGTGCAACTTCTCACAATACAGACAGTATTTAAGTGAAAGTGGCAGGTTTACCTTTGAGACTTATAGCGCAGTGAAATGCTAATTCTGAAACGGACCAATAGAAAACTTAGGTAATGAACACATATTTCACAATGAGCATATGGTATTTCTGGTATGCATTTTATTTATAAATGTGTTATAAATCTGTCTCATAAAATGGAAGTATCTTTATTTTAAAATATACGTACATATATAGTTTTAAGTGCAAGAATTAATTAAACATATAAATTATTTCCCTGGATGAGTGAAATATCCAGCAAATGCGCAGTGGAAATTTCCGACTTTATTTTTGAAAATGTTCGAAGCTTGTACAGTTAGTATACTGTGTAGCATATGAGCTTCTGACTTGCCGCTCGCTCCCTCTCCACAGCTTAATCTGACAACCTATGGTAAAGTTGTAAACTTATCTCGTAAGTTCGTTCGTCTTGCTCACAAGTTCCATCAATTGCGCTTGAAAGCCCTGAACACCCTGTACACTCAAGTTATAATAGTTGCGTAACCATCCCTACGTTGGATGGAACAGCGTGAGCCTGTGTTTACAAACTATGGAAAGCAAAATCATCTTATGCTGTTTTATTATCGTAAGGGTAAAACCCCGTCACAATGCCGACAGAAAATTTGTGCTGTGTGCGGGGAAGATACAGTAAGAAATCGAGGATGTCAAAAGTGGTTTAGTCGACTTTGCGCTGGAAATTTCTCGCTAAAACAGAAAGTTATGCAACTACTTTGTCGTAGCTGTACTGTGTTTCCTGGCGATCTTAGTGATTCAAACGTAACGGCAAACGAACGAACTTATGAAACAACTTTATACATCTAATCTGTTTCACCATGTCCAAGTTTCGTTGTCTACTGATGAGTATCCCACGAAGGCGATTCTGCTCGTTACATTTTTGACACAGCTCCAGTCTCGTTCGCCAGTGTATCTCCTGCTAGCTGCTCCAGTGAAGACGCTTGCGACCTTAGTTTCAAGGTACGCAAGAGAGTTGTGAGGATGAACAACACAAGTTGACAGTAAATTTAATGGCGGCTAATAAGCACCTAGTAGAAATGAGTTGTTTGCTGAGCTTGAAGAATCAAACTGTTTCTGTTTTCACTCAAATGGACAACTATATAATTATATCTGCTAAATTTTCACATATGCAGACTGTGAGGTTTAAAAACAACTGTTTCCTCAATAAGTCAAAGTGTATGTTGCTTTAGTCATTTTTAGTCATTGGTTGCTGTTGAATCAACAAAACGTAAGCGCGCTTAGGTTAAGTCTCGCGTGCAAGGGTCACTCCCACCAATGTTCCTACGCATTTTTTTCTTTGCTCATGAAACACCACCATGACAGGTAGCTTCTTGAACTTCCAAGAATTTCCTTGTCTCTCTAATTTTCAGAATTTCCTGTGCCTTGGCAATAGGTTAGCTCTGACTTTCCAGTGATCTGATATACAAAGTAATAGTTTTCTGGTAGATTGAATTCCATGTACTACCTCAAATTAATTGCGACAACGATAACCACAGCGACAACGGTAACGTCAACATCAACGACAACGACAGCGTCAGCGTCAACGTCGACGTCGCCGTCGCCATCTTATTAACCTTATCCTTATCGTCATCGTCATCATCATCATGATCACCACTATCATCATCAAGATTATTATTATTATTATTATTATTATTATTATTATTATTATTATTATTATTATTATTATTATTATTATTATTATTATTATTATTATTATTATTATTATTATTATTATTATTATTATTATTATTATTATTATTATTATTATTATTATTATTATTATTATTATTATTATTATTATTATTATTATTATTATTATTATTATTATTATTATTATTATTATTATTATTATTATTATTATTATTATTATTATTATTACTATTACTATTACTATTACTATTACTATTATTATTATCATTATTATCATTATTATCATTATTATCATCATTATCATCATTATCATCATTATCATCATTATCATCATTATCATCATTATCATCATTATCATCATTATCATCATTATCATCATTATCATCATTATCATTATTATTATTATTATTATTATTATTATTATTATTATTATTATTATTATTATTATTATTATTATTATTATCATCATCATCATCATCGTTATCGTTATCGTCGTCGTCATCGTCATTATGATTGTCATTGTCATTGTCATTGTCATTGTCATTATGATTATGATTATCATTATCATCACAGCCCGCCTCGGTAGCGTGATGGTTAGCTGCCTCACGTTCAAGAGGTTGCGAGTTCGAATCTCGCTTAGGGTAAGTTATCCGGGTAAGGTTTTTATCCGAGGTTTTCCCTACCCTCAGAAGACGAATGTCGGGTAACTTAAAGCTCCATGGACCTCGGGCTCATTTGAGCATCATTTCACCCATTTCATTTCATTCATTCATCCGATATGACATAGTGTTGCAGGACGTTAATTAACAAAAATTAATTTCATTATCATTATTATTATTGTTGTCAGTAAATTTCAAATTACAGGTCTGCCTGAACATCGCAATTTATTATCTTTCCGTGTAGTGTAGTACAAATTATAATGTATATGCTAAACATAGAAATGAAGGAAAACTAAAATTGATACAAACAGATAAGCACAATAATATAGCGCGGGTCTACTAGGCCCCGCGTGACTAACGGTGTTACATCAGGGCGCGCGCCTAATTGAGAGTGAAACGGATTTTTCAGCTGCTGAACCTTCGTCTGCTTAAACACATAATGTGGAGTAAGGCTAGACACGAATTCAAAACTAAAGCACACCTGACACGTTACAGGTTAGATGATAAAGGAGAAATCTAGAAACATATGACTTAGCTGTTATGTGAGGGTTGAAGTATAATAATCTTTTATGGTACTGCGACAAGCCCATGTATAGCCTGTTTAAAGACTACAACATAGAGGGCTCATTTATGATGAAGGATGTCGCATATGTATTTGTGGAAATGTAAAGGCACGTTGGTTTGCTAGTGCATGACATTGCCCTAGTCCATGTGTCATCATAATTTGTGGGATACATAATGTGCTGCGTTCGGATCCCTGTATGAACGCAGAATATTCTACATGGAATCACGTGTACCCCACTTGGGTCATTCACATACCTTAGAGTTCTTGACGAAAGTAATATCCTCTTCTTTGCTTTCATTTTTTCTTAGATTCCTTTGTACTACAATTTGTTTGTCAGATAACTACTGGTACGAAGACCAACCAAAATGGTTCCGCGATAAGGCGTGAGGCTCGCATTCGAGAAGTCCCAGATTGGGTTCTGGGTGTACGCTCCCTTGACCATAGACTTTCCATTGTTTACCCTGGTTGGCAAGGTGAATACTGGGGTGGTGGGTTCTGCCATTGTTCTCCTCTATCTCAAATTCATCTCATTTCATCCCCCATTTTCGCGTTACAGGTTGATTCCTGGGCTATGTGTTAGTCGACGGCGGACAGATGGAGCAGAGGCTTGCAAGTAGGAAGTACAAACGTACTTTTTAGACGTGATGAATGACCTTGCTAGGATCTGTGTGAGTGACGTCATGCAATTTGTTGGTGGGCGTAACGTCTCTGTTTCGTTTCTTGAAATAAAAAGGACCCTACTAACATAACATGACACCCCTATGGTCTTATAAATACAACATTGAACTCGACCATAACCACTGCACAGCTATCGGTCATTCGTCACTCTAAAAGAATATCTCTGTACTTATCGGCCCCGTCAGATGGTAGCCATCCGAGCCAAGCCTCCAGTGGCTTGGAGTGGTCACCATCAATGGCCCTTCAGGCAAGTGGTCAAGCCTTGGAACTATTGTGGAACTCTGGGCCTCTCTGTCATCTGCGCTGGTTAGTCCTGCAGCACATCCGGGTTCGATCCCAGGGACCCGCATGTGGTATTTGTGGTGGACGAAGCGGCGTCAGGGCGGGTTTTCTCCGGGTACTCCGGTTTCCCCCGCCATCTCATTCCACCGGTGCTCCATCTTCATTCCATGTATCATCAGTGTCACCGCCTGCGGTGCCGTAGTAGTAAAAGCGGGCGTTAAACACTACAAACAAACTGCAGCACATGTGTCTTCTCCTGCGGTTCCTTTATCACATCTGTTTCTCCTAGGAGCGTATGTACAAAACATCCGTAGGGCTCGAAGTGCTAGATGCCCTCTCCGTCACCTATAATAATCCTGCCACTGCTACAACAGGCGCACAAAATCACTGTGCCTCAGCATACATTTCTGTTTGTGCTACTTTGCATTCTACCTACTTAAACTTACCCTGTGCATTTTGTCACGATACCTTTCTTGTGTTTACCTACAAGCCTACTAGAGATAGGCAGAATATGAGAAAATGGTTACTAAAATAACTAATACAGAGAAGCTAATGATCCACTAACGATAATAAATGTAAGGAGTACTTGGTAGCTGCTTACACAATAACAGTTACCAAGTAATGAACATAGTAACTAGTTATCCCGTCAAAAGTTACCTAGGTTGGGTGACATTGGAATCGCTTACACAATAATGTGTGTTTGCCGCGTTAATACTTCCCTCCACAAAATCACCTTTTAAAATGCCGTCATCGTGTTTTACAGAAGGTCCTACTACAATATTTAAACCATTATATGCTTAACCGTAGTCATGTTTATGTTGCCAATGGTAATGTATTTCTCTTTACTATATCTGCAGCATGTGATATTTGTATTTTGGTTTCCAAATATCTCACTTCACATGTAAAAACTGTGCATATGTGTGGGAATTAGGAAACAAATGCAGATGCAGTTTGCCATTATGAACCACCGTAATAATGCAACTATTAACACAACTAGATAAGCTAATTTTTCGATTGCATCAAATAACAAAGTAAATTTTTATCGGCGTCATTCATATGGAAACGTAACTATACATAATAGTTACTGGTGACCATGAATGTAATTAAATACGAATGTGGTAAGCGCAAAAAACTTGGTCCTTGCTGTTAAACGTTACAAGTAACCGTTGACGCACGTTAGGGAGTTTTCTCACTCGTAAAGTTAAACGTTATCTTGACCGAAGTGATGACGTAATTGAGGTTATTGTGATGATCCCTGAAAGAGTTTTCGCGTTAAGTAATCACGTAATTTCTTTGGAAAGTGTTCGGAGGTGCTCGTTTTCTAGTTTTCATTTGCAGGGTTGACAGCTTGACAGATTTTCCGTCAAAATTGACGGATTTTAAAGTTGTTTGGCTATTAAATTTTAGTTTCGACGGATGGGACACACACAAATAGACACACACACACACACACACACACACACACACACACACACACACACACACACACACACACACACACACACACACTCGCGAACTGTTGCATTAAATACACACATTGGATATGAGCCCCAACTGAATTGGAAACAATGACTTTGATTTGCTTCCTGTTAGGGAATCTACACATCTATCTTTTATTTACAGCTAATACTAATTAACATATCGGATGACTCCCCAACCATAAGACTGTTATATGGCTCAATTTCTCCTGTAAGCAAAGATAAGACACATGCATCTACAAACAGAATTCTGCATGCAGTTCTAATTCGGTGTTCCAGTACTTTGGTGCCTCGTTGTATGTTAGTTACTTTATAGTATTTTTTCTTACTTTTTAATTGCCGGATTAAACATGTCAGAAAAGAAGGTCAAGTGGTCTGTACGATATTTTAGAAAATAATAGATAAGTACTGCGCGGGGGCAAATATTGCCAATGCAATGATGCTTTGGGTCTTACCCTGGTCAAATACTGAGATCGAAAGAGCATTTAGTATGTTAAATAATGCGAAAACTTCCCCCAGGAATAGAGTTAAAACCAATGGCCGGACTAAGCGTGTCAAAAAGTGCTCTCATAATTATGTCATATCAGAAAATGTTTTGATGAAAATTGGCACGATGACTGCGTACCTAGCAGTAGAACAACCAAGCAGTTCACACTGATGATGTGGATGAATTGTTATTTGAATCAACACTAGTAAGCAAATATATTTAAACCTATTTGTTATTGTTACAATCAGATATGAATAGACAGTCTCACATTGATGTTACCTTGGCTACGCATCGACCATAGAGTGCGGGGGATGTTGTGATTGGCATGTAAACAAAAGAGGTAGGAAGGTCACTGTCAATAACGCACCGTGCACTTCACGCCACAGTTGCACTTTGTCATTAGAAGAGATTGCACACCCTCGCATACGACCTTCCCCCCTGTGACGTAAAAGTTCCATAGTTCACTTATGCTTACGCAAAGAGTTTCACCCATGTATGGATATGAAGTAGTTATGTATATTCTTTTTTTTTTTTTCTATTTTATGGAGTTTGGTTGGCTTTTAAATGTTTGTGCGAGCGAAAACACAGTCAAAGTAACGGTGTCATGTTGAATAGAAGTTTTAATTTTATTTTTATTTTTGAGAGAAAATAGGGATTTTGAAGGGTTTTTCGGTGTTGGTTTGACGGAAAAGATAATCATGGGTTGGCAACACTGTTCATTTGTTACAGTTTGATGTCTCTCATTGTAAATCGAAGTCTTGTACTAGACATAATAGTTGTAGGTGATTAACGCACTTCCGTAATTGCCCACGTTATTCGTGCACATTTAACTACACCTGCCGCTCGGTTAAGCGCTACGTTATTCAAGCGGTCAAACGTACTGGCTTCTGATTGGACGTAGAATTAATGACGTCAGAATAACGTTTAACGCAGATTTCCGATCAGTGCGAAAACTCCCTATTAACTGCGAGTTATAGCCGCTATCCGAAAATAATTGTTTGTCAGATTCCTAATCAATACGGACTGAGGTATATATTCCATCCATATCATACACTCCACGGATGTAACCACAATTACTTTGTTACATACAGATAAGAAGGTGTGTAGTTTACCTCCTTAAACTACGTTTAGAATGCACTGAACTGAGTAAAACTTGTCCCGAAAGGGTCTAGTCTGCCTCCAAGCAATTCACAATGCAATGCAGTATTCGGCAACGGATGGTAACCGATTCTAGGACTGTTGCCTGCCATGCTAGGCTAGTTGTCATATGAATAAAGTAAACAACACCACTCTCACTCGGAGAAATGAGTAGCGTGGGTGAAGTGTTTTATATTGCTCGGCACGTGTCGCAACGCAGAGAAACATCAGAAATGTAAAAAAACTAGCTCTCTGGAGAGAGGTTCAACACACCAAGCACAATGCCAAGCATTTAATCGCTCGAAAACAATCTTACTACAATTTTGGCTCCAAACTATGTGATTTACGCCATGTTGGTCAGCTGTACTTGCAACTTGAAGAAAATTTCAGTTAAGTCAGAGAAGACAATCATGGTATATTTCACATCGCGGACCTCTCCTTCACTGGTCCCAAAATTATCGACTTCCACACCAGTGCCGGTGGTATATCCTTATGGATGTGACTAAGGATATAGTCACAAATTATGATACCAGTACATTAAGGCTAATTGCAAAGCTATATTAGCAATAGTCCCTTAATTTGGCATGTTCAGAGTCACATGTGCACTAATCAACTTCTATGTACAAAGTAGGACTCAAATCAGCTCCCTATTTTTTGTGGATATAGAACCATGGTAGGGAACAATTTTGTCACAAACGCAAGAGTTCAGATTTTGACATCGCTGCATCAAGCCTCTATGTTACATGATATATGCACGCGTTTATCACTCAGCCTGGCTGTATGGTGCACGCTGAAACCATTAGCTGCTATTACAGTAATATATACGTGATTTACGGATCACTTCCAGGGAGTTTCACCTGAATCTGCTGCCGTTAGCACACGGTAACTTGTGAGGTTCGCACTTGCTAGATCCACGGTTCAAATACAGCCGGTACCGTTCTTCCTGACTGACTGTATTCCAGGACTTTTGCAATCCTCATAACTACCAAATGCCGAGGACCTGATCTAAGCTTACACCTAGAACAATGGCTTCCCAACGAAATTGCTTTCCCAAAAAGAATTTCATTTTGTGTATAATCATTGACTACTGCGCTAGCTGATTCAGATGTTAAGTTTGGGACTCCGATTCGGAAACTCCCAGGTACGATATATACTGGCCAAAGGGTCTTTTCGGGGTTTTTCTTTGTCACTAGGTGACTGCTAAGTCGGTTACCTTTCTTTCCACAACCTCCCATTTCATTCCAAATTATATCAAACCGATATTTCCAAGTTGGAAGTATCATCGAAGGAGCAAGTATGGCGCAGCTGCGTGGTGGAGTCTGCATTCTGTAACTGCTGTCCTCCGTATAGGGGTGGAGCTGCGGTCACCTGTACCCACAAGGGGGGTCTGTGTCAAAACTCGGTTGCTCGAAGAAACCTGGCGTGGAGGCGGAGAATCTCCAACACACGTTAGAGACATCGCGTTGCTTCACAACCGTTACTCTGAGTTCCGGCACGCGCACTGGGCACTCATACCCATTACCTCCCTCCGGGGGCCTGGCATAGAATAGCCTTACTATAGCCTAAGTGAGAAATCCCTTACATTTGCATCCGACCTCTATGTCTACTATAATTAGTGGACGACTGTGGTGCCATATGTAGTCAGAACGGGCGTTAAACGCTACTACCAACAACAACAACAACAACAACAATAATAATAATAATAATAATAATAATAATAATAATAATAATAATAATAATAATAATAATAATAATAATAATAATAATAATAATAATAATAATAATAATAATAATAATAATAATAATAATAATAATAATAATAATAATAATAATAATAATAATAATAATAATAATAATAATAATAATAATAATAATAATAATAATAATAATAATAATAATAATAATAATAATAATAATAATAATAATAATAATAGTAATAATAATAATAATAATAATAATAATAGTAATAGTAATAATAATAATAATAATAATAATAATAATAATAATAATAATAATAATAATAATAATAATAATAATAATAATAATAATAATAATAATAATAATAATAATAATAATAATAATAATAATAATAGTAATAATAATAATAATAATAATAATAATAATAATAATAGTAATAATAATAATAATAATAATAATAATAGTAATAATAATAATAATAATAATAATAATAATAATAGTAATAATAGTAATAATAATAGTAATAATAATGATATGCTACTACTACCGGAATCTGCTACCGAAAACTTTGCAGCTCGGCAATACTAAAACCAATACCTCAAAAGTGGATCAGCAGACTACACCTGTTAGAGTCGAATTCACACGTCAAGAATGCAGAATGGTTTAGGTTTTACGTTATATTATTCTCCCAACAACAATACCTTAGGGGCTACCAAGTAACGACCAAAGTTGCCAACAAACCCGCAGAAAAAGTGCAGACTGGTCTTGGACAAACTAAAATATAAACTTTTTTTGTTTTGTTATCTCCAGGCAAACTTTTTATTCGTGTCGTTGTTACAAATGAATCTTGTGTTTATGCGGCAGTAAAAAGCCTTAAGGCCTTTGTGCGACGTAGAGAAAGACATGACCATTATTTTATAACAAAAATAACTTACACCACTGATGTTTCGAGTTGAAAATCAGTGACTGAGGACATAAAACGTATTTAAAACGACAATTCTTCTATTTCCAGGAAAATGAGGTAATACCTACTTCAAACACATTTCAAATAAGAGAGAGGAAATCTAGTCTATTATAACGAGTGCAAAGTATCAGCGTGTAGTCAGAAAACCGCACATACATACGCACATTAGTGTATACGTGCATGTATACAGTGGTTCCAAATTGGACCCCACAAACGTTGGGAGCTGATAGATAACATTATTTTAAACACTTTTTGTTAAGGAACGTTTTTTGCTGCGGTGCTTCGTTTAAGCGCTAGACGAGTTAATGTCATAGATTACTGCCTCCCACCCAGTTTAAGTATTTACGGCAAAATCAACAATGCAATTTAGTATTGCGCTTATCTTAGTAAGGCGCACAATCTTAATCCAAGAAACAAACACAGAACACATAAACGAAACACAAACACTTCAGTGTTTACAGTTAATCACAGCTTTATTATTCATGGTAAATGTCGGAACGCACGCCCATTGCGATTACTACAAAGAGTGCATCGGCGTGCTGTGCTCTCGTAAAGACACCAGTCATTTCTAGGGTTTAAAAGCTTGTCGGTACAATTTTGGATAGTAAAGCTGTGATTAACTGTAAACAATGAGATGTTTGTGTTTTGTTTATGTGTTCGGTGTTTCGTTCTTGGATTAAGATTGTATGCCTTATTAAGATAAATGCAAAACTAATTTAAATTGCTGATTTTACCGTAAATACATAAACTGGGTGGGAGGAAGGAATCTATGACATCAACTCGTCTAGTGCTTAAACGAAGCACCGCAGCAAGAAACTTTCCTTAAGAAAGGCGTTAAAAATAACATCTCCCAAAGTTTGTGGTCTAATCTTGGGACACTCTGTATATCCATACATACACACACTAAAACAAGCCTACACATACATTTTGAAATCACAATTGTGGTTTCAGGTTGACCTTCCACAGAAAAAAATTGATTATAAAATATATTTAAAATGAAATATTATTTTCACTAAATAGTATTCCAGCAAGTAAAAGTGCGCAATATTGGCCTTAGAAAGGGATTTGTAAATTTACTCTCAATCAATGGCATTCTAAATTTCATAGCTTGCATCACAAAATCATTCGGTTTAATTACATTATTTTCACCACGGTAGGCTCTGAAAATGTAGATTGAAAATTCGTATCCCAGACAAAGTGTGTAAGAATTTAATCCATTTCAGAGCTATGGAGCTCCTGAATTAGGAGCGCCATCGATTTTACACGAGAGCGCGTCACACTCATGGCCTAGGTGTCAAGCGTAAACACGCGATCCTCGTTAATGCATAGTTTATTGTTGGGAGTGAAAGTGGACATGCAATTACATTTGGGATGTTTGTGATTATCACTGAATGTTACTAAAATGATTTTTAACTTATAAACACTCGCTCGGCAGATTTTAATATTAATAATCCCGCGGAATGTTACAACAACCCAACGTTAACGATTTATCTTAATTTTACCGAGCTAGTTGCTTCCGCGATGACGTGTGAGACTAGTATTCGTTGTGGTTCTCGCTGCTCAGGAGGCAAATGCTACAGTTTTATTTATTGGTACTCTTTAACCATTATACTTGGCGAACACTGGGTTCCATATATCCCACCCCTACTGATTCATTGGGCATTTTACCAACCTCCTCAGAAATGAAAAAGAAAGGTTATTTTGTTGTTTAACGACGCTGTCAATTGCCAGAATCAGATCAATGTTGCCGGTGTGCAGTAATTTCGTCCCGCAGGAATTCTTTTACATGCCAGTAAATCTAGTGACCTGGAGCAGCCATTTTTAAGCACACATAAAAATCATCGGTCTGGGCCAGATTTGAAACCGCGACCTTGGGATCAGTAGGCCGGCGTCTAACCAAGTCACCCAAAACACGCATAGTTGCATCAAGACGTGTGTGTGTGTGTGTGTGTGTGTGTGTGTGTGTGTGTGTCTGTGTGTGTGCATGCGTGCGTGCGTGCGCGCGAGCGTGTGTGTGTCTGTGGAGCAGTGGCGTAACCTGATGTGTGACATAATACTGTAAGGAATAATGTACATGCAAACTTCATTGCAATATCTTTAACATCCTAAATTAATTATCTTTTCTCGCAATTTTTTCAGTAGCGTACGCGAAATGCTCCACCCGATAACTTTAATTGTTATTCTTCTTCTTCTACTTCAAGCTATAGGTTTTAGGCCTGTTTCCGCTCCTTTATTTGATGAATCCATCTTTTTGCTTGTCAACCAATACTTATTTTTCTAATAAGTACATATTCAATAGCTATTTTCGGAATTCTAAATTATTTTTAATTTATTTTAATCAATTTTTTTTAAAATCTATTTTTAATTATTATTTATTTTATTTATTTTAATTATTATGCTAAACCTAACTGCTCTCAAAATTGGGAATAGAAATTTTTAATGCCTTGGTTTATTAAATAAAAATTATTAACTAAGATAAAATAAGGTTTTCACAATTTTTATATTTTTCATAGAACTTTATAATCCACCAAGAGGTAAATATTAAAATCACTACCACTAGTTTTCTTACTGTATTCTCAGTTTGTTGATTACAAGCACTCAGATTCCATATTCCGAGTAGTAGGTTTCCAGGACCTGCAGCGTTCTCTGTACAACACGTGTTTTCCTCGTAGTGAACGACGCTGATGCACATGAGCAGTAGGGTTCAAGTCCTGTAGGAATACCACAGCAACTGGTAAGTGCAGTCTGTATAGCTATGGGTGTATTGTAGATATGTAATTATTGAAAAGTATTATTTTTTTCCAAAAGCTGCTCAGCTTAATTTGCAAGCGTTAGCATATTAACTGTTCATTTACGGACAATGAAGTATCAATACTTAACCGACTTATATCTCCGAAAATCAGAAGAAAGCTTCAATTTATTTTTTTATAAAACACATACAAAGACGTCAATTAATAACATGTATAATGTAAGATAACTACAGCATCATTCTCTAAGTTTGTATACTTTTTGTGACTAGGGAACAGATACTGCTAAACATAATGTTATAATTGTATAATCTGATCCTTCTGCCAAAACATTAAGGGACTAATGGAACTATTTATAGTTCAATGTATAATTTTCTTGATATTCGTAGATCCAGACAACACTTGGCTGATATCCTGTGGAAAAGCTTCATCACAAATAACAATGATGCTCTTGCTTTCTGCATCCTATGAACATTATTTGGCAGTATTCGAGTACATCCCTGTAGTTTCATGCATAGTACTACAAAATGTGTACTAACTCTCTCGCAGTAGTGCCGCTGTGGTGCTGGTAGCATGGAATAAAACCGTTAATAAAAGCATGTCAGCTTTATTGACTGTTTTTCCAAGTTTTTGTCTTTACTATTCCTATGGCATAGAAGTTTAGGTGAAACACCAGCATCTAGAGAACCAAATACACCAGTCACTTTTAGTGCTCCATGTTCTACAGATTTTGGATGCAGTGCATCAGATTAGAAAGTATATTTTGGCTTAAATAAGCTACCAATGGATTTGCTAAAATGACCTTTTAGAATATTTTAAACGTTTATGTGAGATGTTTGTACGCATGCTCGCCCGTGATCTAGCCATTGTATTTGTTATACAGTATCCTTTACATAACGCAACTGTTGCGTTTACCATACACATTTACTGAGTCACTGTGACGCAATTGGCCGCAGTATAATTTCAGTAACAGGTGTTTTTATTGTCTCTGTACCCGTATTTGTTTTTGTAATATGTAGGGTTTCCATTACGGTGGCTTTGACGGTACATTACAGTTGGCTACAAAACAGGGCGAGTTTTATAAACTTACTCCCAAGCTTTGCTCTCTACATGTTGTGTGTTTTGTTGACAGCGTTTAGCTGTGTTTTACGCACATAAACATATTCAAAGGGTTAACGCAGCGTTGGTAGATACATTTTTCTTTTATTTCATTGAATTCTACAGTTATAAAGCCACCAGTTTCATTATGCTTTGAAAGAATTAACGCATAATCAAAAAGGCGATACCGATTTCTGTAAAATGGAAAATGGAACTTCACCTAGAAATAACGTGATAATTTTGTTGAAGCACTTTTTCTCGTGTTACCAATTATCATGGTCAAAAAATTGCAACGTTAGTGATAGTAAAGTGCTATACTATCTAATGTTATTAATGCCCACATTGCAATGTTGCAACATGTATTATGCGCGCTAACGCATCTGCCCGAACGAGGACGGCGTTGTTAATGAACTCGCTCCTGTTAACCTCCATGGGTCCGTTTATTTTTCTCGGATTCTGACAACAGCCTGTAGTTCGATTGCAAACAGTCAACTTTCCATTCCCAATGATTGTGGCATTAAAATACATTCAACCTGACACTTACATTATCATTTAGGTACATGTGTGACTGAAAATTTAAAATTCTGAACCAATAATATTGCCTTTTTAAAATGTATACCATAAGTATAACATAATTCAAATGTGTTCTGCTTCCATTTTATCCTGTTTGCTAAAATACATAGAAATTATGACCAAATTTAATTTTTGTTAGGTCACTAAAAATTCCGGGGCGACAAAAAAATGTGGTCTAATATTTTATACCATGGTTTAAAATCCATATACCTTTTAAAACTGACCTAGATTTCTCTGTGTCTTGTTCAGTTTAGGTTTCAACAATTTTTAATCTTACAAATATGTTTTTTTTTTTTGTTTTGCCTAAAATTGCAGTTTTTGTGTTTGAAAATTAAAAATGTATACTTAGATCCATTTGACAATAAACCATAGGTGTGTTTTGTTTACTATGTGTCTGTATAGTAAATTCCATTAGTGCAACACAAAAAATACTCTACAAGGAATATTCTACAGTAAGAAAAATGTTGAAAGCATCAATAGTGAGAAATGGAGAGGTACAATATAAGTAGTTCTAAGATTCTCCGACAGTAATTTATTACCTCTTAGTTTTAACTCATGCTGCCAAGCAATTGCAGCCTAAGAAGCTGAACCATACTAGCGGTCAATATTGAGTTGCAAGTCTGTTTTAAATATGAATCTAATATTTTGAAGGGTTCCAATGGAATGTATTCAGTTTTTGTTGGGACATAGTCTATATGTTGTTTATACATAGTTCATGTGTGAAAAGGATTATTGGAATTAGTTTTTATTAAACCTACTTATATATGTCCTTCATAAGGTGTATTTAAAACAAAACTTTAACCAAGCTTAAATTCAATTTAGGTGCACGAAAAACAAAAAGAGTTTAAAGCCCAATTTACGTGAATTGCATATTACGAACAGAACAGAATGAGTAACAATCAATGGCCAGTATGGGCTCCAAAGTTTTAAGGCCGAGAACTACAAAGATTTCTCGCATATATCTCTTTAGCTATGCTATAAAAAGGAATTATTTTAAGTCAAGGAAGCCATTACACGCATACAATTAAAGACATAAGTTAATACAACCTGAAGCTGAAAGGAAGTCTCTGTAACATCCTGTGAACTTTAGAAAGAGTTGAATCTGTAAGATCATCCATAATTGTGTTTTTTCTGAGTATTGATCAGAGTAGGTTAAAATTACATCGTTTTTAACTGTATGTAAACGCTGTTAGAATTATTGTTAAACTTGAAGTTGCAGTCTATAGGTACTTTACAACTGAGTTGCTCACATACGATCTAAATAAAACATTGTCTGATGAGGCGAAAAGTATGCTAAAATTAACCCAATTCTTAAGGGTGCCGGGTAGTCGATCAGATTCGTGCAGAGGGTCTCAGGTGCAGATGTCAAGTCGGCCCATTTCAAGGCCCCACCAAATCATGTGAAGTATCCCCAAGGCTGAATTTGGTTCGGAATCCGCGATAAAAGCTGTAGGTCCTCTCATTCTACCACTTTCGCCATCCTATTGGAGGTCCCGGTTTCGATCCTCGTCGACCGACCACACTAATTGGAATTTTCCGTGGTTTCTTCTTCTTACTCGGCGAATGCTGGGTGGATTCTCTTCTCTACGGATTCCTTTCCCTTCATTTCTCATTTCCATCCTTTGTCATCTTTCAGATTTGGTTAGGAGCGTGATACGTTCCGGCGGATGTGGATAGATGGCACAGATGCCATTCAAGATCTTCGTATTGTATCCTTAAATTCCTCAACCCTAAAGTACCCTTTACAAGGAAAAGTTTTCGAAAATTTTGAATTTCTCGAAAACGGCTCCATTTTGATTAAAATGCCGTATGTTTGAGATTTTTTATGGCAAACGAAATGTATTTTGAGGCTATAGCTCATATAGTCTTCTTTATTCTGGATGACTTTTACATAGCGTTACCAGCTTAAGAGATACACCAAATCTTATTCTACAAAAAATGTAGATCCTGCTAAGACACACAATTTATGCCCGAATAAACCTGGTTGTAGAGTGAGCTACTTCGGAGATATTCCTTGTTATTTGAATGAGCATTGGAAAACTTTCGTCAAAAGGATGATCCTAATTCATATTTTATATCTTAGCCGTACAAAGAGAATGGAATCTCAAAGTTTTAAAAGATTTGACTATCGCCCAAAGCCTACTGTGTTCTCAGGTTCTCCTTGTACAAGAAAATGAACAATAAGCTAATTTCTGAAAGTGTTTATCTCGACTAACACAAAGGAAATAAAAGAATATGAGTTTCTAAAAATGGGTAGCACAAAAGTAGGGAATATCCTGTGAGTGCAACACATAAGATTCTTTTTAAACTCCCCCAAGTTCCAGATATTCTGCATAGCCTATAGCTAAGTACTCCTTGGTGGCGAAAAAATCATGAGTCGGAATGTTCGAGTAATTCTTATCTACTTAATGATATCTGAATTTTCAAAACCATTTTACCCTCTCTTTGGTCCCGTAGTAATTTAATAACATACAGCATACATTTTGCACAATTCAAACGTTTTAATACCTAGTATACAATGAAATAGACACAAAGCTGGTGAATATGAAGATTGCGTGCTCTTAGGTCACCAAGTTCATGTTGTTGGAAAGAATTCATAATGTGCGACCATCCAGAAAAATAATATTTTCATCTATTGGTTACGAAATATCAACACACTGGTTTATAAATTCCCTGCTATAAGAAGATTAATTGTTTTATGCTACGTCTTCTGTTTTCTTAGTTATAAACTCAACCATATTATGTCATTCTACCGGTTTTTTCAGTTGAGTAATAAGAATTATATTCTTCTCCATAGGATTATTCGCCAGCATGTTTCTATTTATTTGTTCATTCATTTTGAATTTAAAGTCATTTAACCCCGTAGGTTAAATCGGATGATGAGTGAATAAAATTGATAAATTGATACTCAAATAAGCCAATATCAATAAAGCTTAAAGTTACCCAGCATTCATCTTATCAGAGTAAGAAAACCCTGGAGGAAACCTTATCAGGATAGCCACTCTATACGAGGTTTCAGCCCATATCCGCACTAAACGATGTCTTTTTAATGGTGGTAGAATTATGCAAATTGATTGAGTTATTATTGAAATTATCCTGCACATACACACATATAAATATATAAGTACATACATAACACAAATGTTTTCTGTTTATATGCTCTAAATAATTGTAAATACTTTCACAGGGAACAGGAAGGTGATAAAATGAAATTAATTAAATGCACATGTCAAATTTACACAGTCATCCGTGATAGTATTCAGCTAAGCGCTGAAAGTATAGAAGTAATGATTAAAAAAAAATATTCCAGATTCACATATCACAATTAACATTACATATCATGAAGCAATTAGTATCAAGCTGTTGATTTTGTGGGTTTCAGTTAGTTTTACCGGTCTCTGATATTCTGCTTTTAATGAGTACGATATAGAAATCGTACTCTAGGCGCGAAAGGATTGCTTGATCATTACGAAAAAATCCATTTCCTCATGTATCGAAGAAATTGGTTAATTGGCGTACAATTTTAAGGCGCTATAACATCTCAATCGAAGGTGAAAATGTATTGCGGATGCCATCTGCCCTCTGACTACAGAAGAAAGGATCATGCAGACATCTGACGGCGAGGCGCAGAGTTTCTCACTCGGTTGTTTCCTCCTTGCGCTCTAGGTGGCAGCACGAACATCTCCTCGACTTCTCAGTAATCGATCCCGACCACAAACGGTAATTCCACCTTATCGATACTACACGTTTTAAATATCGCACTGCGGTATCTCCATGAAGAAGAACCTACAATTGCTTCAAAGGAAGCAGGAAAAATAATATCATTCAGTGTACGTTTATTTTTCGTACACGCGTGTTAATGTCACTCTTTTGTTTTATGTTAGTTACATATCATTTTACTTCGTATTAAACTTTCTTAAACAATGTAATTTATTTCCCCTTAAGACTAATTTGCATTCCTTTCCCTCTTTTAATATTGTTTTACCTTTGTCGATTTGCATACATAGTAAGAAATTTAAGATATAATAGCAGTGAAGTTAACACAGAAAGAGATTCTTATACTTAAATGCAGAGAGAACAAATGGTAACACAGTTTACATATACTGAGGCTTTTTTACACTTTTCTTTTTGTCTACTACATACCCTGTTGGTAAGGAAAGTATTGTATTCCACCCGAAAATTTGATGTCGAGATTTCACCAGAAGTATGTTTTTTAAAGTCCCTTATACCGAAAGAGAGTATTTTAAAAACCGGTTTGTATTTGTGTACCCGGTGTAAGACAACCGTACGTCCGAGTTTACCTGGGACATATTCCGGTTTAAAAATTATTTCCCAGTGTCCCGATAAGGACCAGTTTTGTCCCGGGTTTTTAGAGTAATGAATATATTTTGAGGAACTCAAAAACGTAATGTTCGATAAATGCCGAGTATCACATGATTCAAGTTCATGGCTTTATTCAAGTTCACTATCATCCCAAATACCAAAGGAAATTTTTCAAGCATATCGCTCACAAAAAGTAAAGCTTTACATGGAATTTTGTGGATATCATTTATTTTTTAGAATGGGTTTAAATATTTTGAAAAAAAAATGCGATACATTTAAGCTATTTGTGTGAAAAATAAAACGGACCTCTAGAATTTTCTGGAAATGGCCTGCAACATCTTTTCATTCAGAAGCAATGAATTATAAAAACACACTGCACAAAATATATAAATCACTTTTAGTGGCACAATTTATGTAAAATAGCCTTGTTTGTGACATTAGCCATTCTCGAGATAAGGTCCTTATTCATTTGAGATTTTCAGTGCTTAATCTTTAAAGTACTACCGCTAGTCAGTTGTTTCTCGTAATGTTATTAAAAGCGTATAAAACTTGAAGGCCAGAGCTTAAGCGTTTTAGTATCGCTATTCTCTTTGTACGTAACGGAAATGTGTAATTAGCTAATTAAAGCTGTTTATGCCAACGTTATGTCATCTAGCTTGAAACAAATAAAAGAGTTAGCCTTTGAAAAATTAGCTGGTAGACGATTTATAAAACTAAACGATATTGGTCAGAGAAAATCAGTTGGATCGTCAAATCCAATCTTTTACATTTTCTTTCCTTTGTTTCAACTTCCATAAAATTTTGTTTCTTATTTTCAACGCTTGCATACACATCATTTGTAAAATTATTCCATATGCATTTAATATAACAAATTTTCGATATAATATCTACCTGACAATGCCGCGGACATGTGACTTAATCTGAGAGAGGAGTAAATTTAAGACAACGTAAGAAATGTGGCTAAAATGCTTCTATACTAAATGCTTCTCAAAAACGTTTTATAAATACCACAGATTAAAAAGCGAAATAATTAGCTGCCATCTTCGGAAACGCAAAACTAAGAAAGTCAAAGTTTTTAAAAACGCTAGAATAGGTAAAGTGTAAATATTATATGTTAATTTTCCTTGTTTTAAATCGTCTAGAAGCGTAATGTATGTGATATTATTTTCATATATATTTTTTTATTTTCCACAAACTTTCCTGTTTTGAACCTTCTTTTATTAATCCCTTATGCTGCCTTTGCAAAAGCTTAGTTGACCTAAGAAGTCTTGCAAATATCTTATAAGGGACATTTATGTTTAAAAGTCCTGGAATTCTACAGGGCTGCAAATAACACTAAGTAATTTTATTACAGATATTCTCTTAAGCATTTGCCTAGGTTAACTAAAAAGGTATATTTTTATCCTACCATAAAGCCTGTTGTTCCTACCGTGAAATAATACTTTAACTCAAACTTTAAGGCCCTGTCTGTTTTATGATTATATCTTCCAACTATGTCATAATTCCCTGCTTTTAGTACTATAGAGTATATAATAATTTCAATTCCAGTGTAACCTCAGTTGTACTTTTCAGAAAACAGAACATTTATCTCCCTGGCAGAACTGAAGCAATCTTATTAGAAAATCACTCAAACTAATTATGATATTATTTAAAATAAGAGAACAATAAATAGAGCAGACACATAAATAAGCAACACAATACACTATTTAGAGTATTTACACCCGTACATGTCAACATTATCATTCACAATTGAGACTAGACACAATGGGAGAGTACACAGCATTAGTACTTTACTCTGGCTTAAAAATTGTCGACTTTTCCTTTCTTCTTTGATTTTTTGATACGCCATATACTAGTTAGTTATGTGCACTAATCGCAGAAATGCTATCATCAATTGCAACTAGCGATTAAAGAAATTGTGGAAATTTTAGACCTTGGAGTGGCATATGTAGGTACACTGGTTATATATTTCATAGGTCTTCATACTTATTCATAGGTATGATAAGATACAACATGAGAAAGTATGATCTTACCCAACTGCGTTATTAAAAATATTCGCCTCTTTTGTGTTATGACAGCGTAGAAACAATTTAAAGAAGCCATACATAATGTATCTTAAAATAGTGGGACCTGAAAGATGTGACGTAGTCATCAAAACGTATAACCAACGGAGGATACTCGATGTCGCAGGAAATGTAACGTGTATCTCCTAGAAACGTAGAAGTGAGTAATGCATAAGCAAGGTTACACTGTGTTCTAATGTAAAATTATATTAATGCTGCATTCACTACTATTAACTTTAAGGGACAATGGGACTGACGTTTCTGATTTTGTAAATGTTAGAGCAATTTACTTGAAATGTGGAAAACCGAAAATGAATAAATACATAAAAAAGAAATACTGTGAAAAAGCTCTTGCTCCAATATTTGCTGTGATAATACATTAGCTTAACTAGCTAATTCACTTTCACTAATTAGTGAAAAAAAATGCAAATTTTCTGTACTGCCTAGCGCATTCTAACTTATTGAAACATTATGATATTGGCATCTTCAATGTAAAAATACTCAATTCGATTGAAGCTGATGTTATATTTGTTTTTCTTGTTTCTCAGCGTAAATTCTTTTTTCGCGAGCTAATGAATAAAGCAACCATAATTGAACCTTTAAGTAGTCCTGTTCCTTTATGTCACCTCACCTTTCATTCTGGTTGGCCATTTAAGGGTTCTAAAACTCGGGGCGGATTTCGACGTACACGGCAGAGAATTTGCTCCCTGTAAAGCCTGGTTCTCCGGATCAGGGGAGGTTTTTGGGTCCCAGGACCCCCAGGCACCTGGAGGGGAGAGAGAAGCCGGTTTTACAAGCCACCACATTGGGGAGTTTAAAGCTGTCGCTGTTAGGGACCCTGTTCTCTGATGTCATTTCATTTTAGATTCTCCAGCTCCTTCCCTCCCAACGGGCGTTCCATCGAGAGCATAGGTACAAAAGATCTTTAATCGATCGAGGGGCTAGATACAAAGAACACCAAAGTCAGTCTTCGGTGGATTTTGAACCGTTCTCTGGGGCGTTTTGAGCCGTGAGCTTCACCGCTAACCTGGGCGATCTTCAAGTTTTCCCATTAGATGTTTATCCCTTCAAAGGTGTGTCCTGCACTAGCCGATAAGATACGGCTACGACAACTGGAATGCACTCACTGTACCTCTTTCTCTTTTAGCAAATAGGTTCAAGAGCTTAAATTTGCAGTTCGTTTCTACGTCTTTTTGTAACCCTTGTATTGTTTATTGGCTAAGGTTATTTAGCAAACAGAGTAGCACATCCTTGTTCCGTGGCCTAAAACAACTAATGAAATGGCCAGGCTTCGTACGACAATGTGGCATAGAAGGAAGGTGCAGTGAGAATCCCTTCACTGCTGTTTTTACCCCATGCGAAACTTGTCATGGAGTCGAGGTATGTGGATTCAGGGACACTGTATAATTTACATTAAAGAAATAGGTAAGGTTGAGTAACTTTAAAGATGTTACTTTAAAGGAAAGCTTCTCTTAATTTCATTTAGAAAGGCTGTCGTATCACTTTAAGACCAGGGAAGCCAGTTACATCAATATCATACCCATGGTTGAAAGCATTATAGGCCTATATTAGCTGAAGTGCAGGCGATTAATGACGATCGTTCATTTAAGAGCTGAATTCACCTTTTTGTGTACTGCAATATTCTGTATATGTAGTCTTAAATCTTCGACTAACAGGCTGAATATATGGCATTTTAAGAGATTGAAAAATAATACGTATAAAAATATAGCCACGCCTGATACTCAAATATGGAAAACCCCTTGAATCGTTTCTCCGCAATTGGGAGACGTGTAATTTGTATTATACAGTCAGTGCGCCTTGGGAAATATACTAGATTCTCGCTCTGTTTCCCTGCTCATTGGTGTTGCTCATTTTACAGTGAGATAAATATTTTACATAAGCACAGACTGTTCCACAGATTAATCTACTGTTTATTACTGTAACTCCGAAAGAGTGGACCTCAACTGGACTTCAACTAAATAACACACGACCGAGCGGGGTGGAACTCCGGTAACCTTTGCGACTTACATTCGGGAGGTTCTGGGTTCGATCACCGGCCACCGCACACTCTGACTTGGGCTTTTCCGTGGCGTCCCCGTTTCACTTAGGCGAATGCCGGAGCACATTGTTCCATACCACAGTTTCCTTTCCATCATTTCCCTACACTCCATTTCCATATCACCTTACAGGTGTGTCTTCAGGCGAGTAGTGTTGGCAGTGGCGGACAGATGCTGCGGATGCTTGCGTATGGGAACTGCTGTTCTCAGCGCTACGTGGCGTTTTGGTGGCCTCTGCACTCCGTAGGTGTGGGTTCAGTTGTACGGTTGTGGGTTGTGCGGTTCCGGACCCGTGGTATGCTGGCTCCGTCGGGAGGTGGGGGGTGACGTGTTTGTGCGGCTCCGGACGCGCGGTATGGTGGCTGCTCGGCGGGGACTGGCGCCAGCATGAGTTCACAGCAGTTGTTAGGGACTTCCGTGCGTCTCTGTGGACCGTCATACTGCGGCGCTGTGGCCTCTTCGGTTCCCTCACTTCATCCCTGCCTCCTGGGGGCGTGTTCGCATACAACAGATATGCGTAGGTCGAGATATGCGAGGTGTCCCCTCTGTGTATGTATTCTTTACCTTTTACCTTCACATTTTTTTTTTTTTTTTTTTTTTTTTTTTTTTTTTTTTTTTGTACCTGGTCCCCAATGACCCACTTGCTCAGGTTCTTCTAGGTAATTACCTAATGACCTTTCCTTTTTCCAATGCAGCATAAAACCGATTCCCTGTACAAGATAATTTATACACGTAAGCAATATATTCCTTCGATTTGTTTACTTTCTCTCTGCTGCACTATCTCCTCTATAAATCAATTAACTATTAATACCATTTCATTATATCCCCTAATCTTTAAAATTACTGTTTACTTTCTGAAATCCTAGTTTCAGCATCAGCATTTAAATACAACGGAAATAACTTCAGAAACCATATCAGGAGAACTGAAGTTTCGCAAGACGAAGCCAGTAAATAAGTTTTCTTATTTCATTATTCCAATAAGGGAACTGTGGAGTATTCCATATTTCAACTGTAGTTCATCCGATATGTTACAGATGTCAAGTGAATTCTATTTCATTTCATGTCGCTCTAATGGGGACTTGAAGAAATCAACTTGACTGGTTTCATGGTTCGTCGAACAGCTGTCAACCCAACTGTTTTTCGCATGAAGTTTAACAGAGTCTTTTGACTAAAATACTTAGCCGTTTTATTCGCTGGGTGTAGTTGTTGCCAGATAGTGCAAGTTTTCATGTCAGTTACCTACGTCAAATGTTGCACGTCTGGAATTTGCAACGTGCTCTTTATACATTATTAGCCCCTTCATAGAGTAGATTTTCATCCGTTTCTGAAAGTAGACAAAGGACAGAAGATTGTCTATGACCACGAGAGGGTTTCTGTAGAACGATAGCATTTGTCAGCGACTACCACATCAGAGCTGATAATTCATTCATGAGACACTAGTGAAGAAATGGGGTGACGTATAAATCTATGTGTTTTAGGTTTTTGTAACAACCCTACGTGCATAGATACAAATACACATTCCTAAATGCTATTGTACTTTCAGAACAATCTGCCAACAATTTGTGTTTATATTTTATTTAGTTTCTCCGCATAAAGTGACCACCAATATCTAATTTGATCGTATAAGTTGTTATATAGCAGAGGTGGAGAAAATATGAATGGTGATGTACTGTGAGTTATAGATGCCAGTTGTTACAAATTTGCTAACTCGCGGAAGAAAGAAGTGTTTTCCATACCTGTTTTACAGTATAGTGGGTGTATAACTTCTTTTAGTGAGTTCTGCTTAATGTAGGCACATATATTTGAAATACTATAAACTGTCCCATACGGCAGCTGGTCTGCTACGTCATAGAATCCACTACGTGTAGTACTAAATGTTCATTCCATTCTAGTTTTGGGGAAGGCGAAATGTTATGGAGAAGATTTGTTCCTTTTAATGACTTGTTTTCGTAGTTTAATGGTGCACATCTGTCCTCTTCCACCCTGTATAACATAATTAGATACTTTTCTGGTTGCCATCGTTCTTTAAAATTTGGCACACATAAAGACTGTTAAGGGTGTAAGTGCAGATATGTCTATTTGTAATTGAGGACAGTGTAGTGAACGAGAGAGTGAGTGAGTGAGTGAGTGAGTGAGTGAGTGAGTGAGTGAGTGAGTGAGTGAGTGAGTGAGTGAGTGAGTGAGTGAGTAGTGATGTTTAAGGGCCCGTCGAAAACTAGGGCCCAACGTAGCGAACGATGATACATCAACATTTGATTTATTTCCGAACTTAGAGTTTTGCTTATTAAGAGCAGTATAATTTCAGGTTCGTTAGTATCTCTAAGTAGATGTGGTACAGAGCGTATCATGCAGAATGGGCCGGTCTCGTGATAACGAATGGTGTACAGAGTTACAATGCTTCCTACAGGGCTAATGACCTCACAGTACCTAGGCCAGTAGATGACACATTGAGAAGTAAAGCACAATGAGTAGTATTTAAGACAGGCGTTGTTCGTTTTGCGGCGCAGTTACGGGCATGCAGAAATCATCAGGTTAGTAAGCTTTGTGACTGTTTTGTGGGTAACTGTTAGACAAAGAGAAAAAGGAACTAGCTCACTGAAGTGGATACATAATAAGATAGCAATTATCCAAGTATCTGCACTTACACTACTAGTAGCCCGTATATGCACACTGAAGTATTAGTCTTTTTTAAGGTATGTGCAACTGAGCTACTTACTGAATGGATAAGAAGTAAAACATGTTTTTGTTTGCGTCTCATCAAAATGTTTTTAAAATGTGGTAATAAAACATGCAACTTTTTTTTTTCGCTATAAGCCAGATGTTGTTTCTAGATGTGATATAGAATATTGTAACTCTTATGAATGAACAGAATGTATGGAGATGTGTTAAACTATTTGGAGGTTTTGTTTTAAAATGAACAGTTTTATTTTGTATATATGACTTACAATTGAAAACATTTAAGAAAAACAAGTGCAGCACACACTAATTAAAGCTGTACAAATGAGCACAGCATAAAACTGCATTGTGGGAAACATTTTTAATATTGAAAATATTCAATAAAAAGATCAAGTAGAACACGTGGGCAGGGAAATATAACCTAAGAGAAAATGAGTGGCAGATAGGATATAATAGGAAATACATTAATCCATCACGTGATACATATTTTTATATCTTAAATACTAAAACATTTACACTGTTCTAAAATGCGAACACTGAAATAATTCAACAGAAACAAAGAATAGTTAAAGTGATTGATATAAAACCGTTTATATATTTATTACGCAAAGCAAAACCGTCACTGACAGAGTGTGTGGGCTCAGTGGTAACGCAAAGACTTACTTTGGGAGAAATTAATGTTAACTTAATTATTCTAATTAAACCGACCAGCTTGGTATTTAATTTCCACGGTATAATCGTCCAAGTGGCAATAAAATATAATGATACTGGGGTAAACAAAGGAGTGAGAGACTCAAATCCATTTATTATAGTAATAACGATAGTAGGCAATGACAACAGACTGCAGACGGCATATATAAGTCAACTAAACATGCCCCAATATGAGTTCTAAAAAGGATATAGTTTCAAATAGTAGATAATCTGGCGTTTATCAATTTGGCGGTTTGAATTGTGACAGGGCTTATATTGGTAAAACCAAAAGTCATTTGGAAACCAGAATAAATGAACATTTTAGAAATATTAGATATAAACAGATTGATAAATCGACTGTGGCATAACATTTTTGGTCATTTAATCGTGAAATAAATTCAGAGGTTAAATTGTTGAAACAATTAAATGAACCCATAGATTTAATGGCTTGGAAAAATACATTGATTTTGAAAAATAAGGATCGCGTAATGAATTTTTAAATACCGCCGATTCATTCTATTAACAAGTTTGATTTGTTTTCAGTGGTTGCTAACCCATATAAATTTTAAGGATTTAGCGTTTGTTATAATGACAGCCACTATAAACGAGGTTGGCTTTGATGATACAGTAAATATACTGTGAAACTAGTCTGCTTTTAGTTTCAAGAACTTTCAGCAAACACTAAGATAAGTGAAGCTTAAAGTTATTTGTTATAATTTCTGGAATTGTAAATAAATAACAGTAAATATCTTCAGTTTTTCATAATATGGTCTCAGAGTTTAAAGCGATAGTTAGGATCATAATTTAGGATTTAGATGTGATGTTTGGATCCGATAACCATCTGACTGATGCAATAGTTTCCTTTTCCTGTAAATAACGTAAAGGTTGTTTACGATATATATAAATGTCGTCATTTATACTAAAATACGAGTTTGGAAAACGTACAAACGATGGCAGACTAAGCTTAAAATAGGGGCGCTGTTACCTGAACAAGCAACCACTAATCTTATTTTCAGAATACACTCCTGCAATGCCATTGAACTGGTATTGATATAAGTATAAATAAACCGCAGTAAGAAGTTTCAATCAGTTTGAGAAGTTATATCATCTTTAAGTAATGTTTATAATAAATTTAGAGCAATTTCGTGTATTAATTTGAATTTGAATAGAATTGTTCCCTATTGCAGTAAAATATGA
This sequence comes from Tenodera sinensis, assembly GCA_030765045.1. Lineage (NCBI taxonomy): Eukaryota > Metazoa > Arthropoda > Insecta > Mantodea > Mantidae > Tenodera > Tenodera sinensis. Next base: position 83,917,723 of record CM060964.1, on the reverse strand, counting down.
GGATAAAACTAATACATTTTAATATGCCATGTTTCTATAAACAAATAGAGCTTTTTTATATTTTACAGCTACTTTCTAATATTTTGCGAGTTGCTTGTCACGCAGGTTATCCAATTTTCTCTCTTAGTTGGTTAATTGTCATCAGTTAAAATGTGTTAACTCAAAAATGAATTTGACCAGGCAGTTTACGGGCTATTGGTTTTTACGACTTTAAACCGTCCTTAGCGTCTAAACTATATGAAGATCACCTTAGAAACGCATTTGGTGAAGTATTCCTATTTATGGCAACAGTTTATAATTCAAAGGAGATGAGTTTCGTGAAGGACGCCCAGGAACTGCTGTTACTGATGGAAATTGTATCGCTGTTCGAAGAATGCCCAAGGAAGTTCGACGGACATCTAAGGAGCTTACTTGGGTGACATTGGGCATTGATGTGAGTCAAATCTGAGACATTTTTAATCAACAGTTAAATGTGGAAAACTTTGTTGTCCATGAATTCCAAGTAAACTAACTTCCCATAAACACAACAATACAACATGACTGGAAAAGTTCCAAGGCAGCACTTCAAATTTGGTTTGGAACATCGCTACTGGCGATAAATCTTGGGTTTACTCTTATGATACTGAAAAGAAAACTCATTGGTATCGAACAGAACCAAAACATACCAAAGTCCAAGGAATTCGCAGTACTGCTTTTCTCTAGAGCGATACATATTGATGTTATAGCATTAGAAGTAAATCTACCGCTACTCAATAGGAAGAATACCTTTTCAGCTTGACAAAGCACTATCACATAAAGGAATACTGGCATCATAGTAATCTGGCTGCCATAAATGTCCGCATTAGTTACACTCCACCACACAGTCCTGACCTAGTACCCTGTGGTTTCAATGACATGCATCGAATCACTTGTGATGAACGGTGGAACATTATAAAATCTGGTATCTGCAGTGCCTTAGGACGAATGGCATCATTATTTTACATAAGTACTGTTTTATCGAATACAAAAACGTATTGATGTGAATGTTTCAAAAGACAATAACATAGCTTAAATTTGTTGGAACTAGTCCTTGTTTGAATTTCTTTTAAAAATTTTTTTCAGTGTCGATCTCGTATGCAATTTCCCCAATACCTTAAAAGTATGACATTACCTTGAATTTCATAATGTGTTATGATGTGTGATCAAAATTAATAAATAAAGTGTTTTTATAAGTCAGTTTTTATTTCATTATGTTCTTTTGTGTCTAAAAGACTACTGCGTAACTAGTTTCTGTATCCAGACGTCAAACGGATTTATCCTGATAGTTCAGTGTTTTCTACAGCTGGTTACACTCAGAGGCGGTGCCGTGGCCAGTTAGAGCGTTCGCCTACCACCTAGATGGCCTGGGTTCGATCCCAGGGAGCCACATGTGGTATTCGTGGTGAACGAAGCAGCGTCAGGGCGGGTTTTCTCCGGGTTTCCCGTTTCCCCCACCACTCATTCCACGAATTGCTCCATTGTCACCTTTCCAAAGATCAAATACGCTTGCATTTCATATCATCCTTTTCCTCACCATCTCACCCGCTTCGAGGTCTTCACTCTGTCCGATCCATAAGTTCCTGTGCTCTCCGATAGGCGTCTGAGCCTAGGCACTGGCTTGTAAGTCCTAGGGGGTTTAAGTCCTACATAAGGGGAGGGTAAACAGATAAAAAAAAAATGTTACACTACATTTTCTCCACAATAAAACTAAAACTAAGTAAAAATACTCCGCTTTGACATGTTACCCCATATGCTTTCAAATGGTAAAATTCAGACTTGTGTTTAGAAACGTACAGGAAAGAGGTGAAAGTTGAATGGATCGCGCTATCTCGTGCGGAAAATCATAGAAGGGAAAGCAAAGGACTGGTATCTCTGTTGTGAAGTACTATGGATGAAGTTTACAAGGGAAATTACATGTAAAGGGTGCATATGTTTAAAGGAAGCTGAGTTGCCCCCGAGCAAACTACAACGAGGTCCTCAAAGCGCGGGAGCGTATAGTTCGTTAGCTTTGCGCGTAAAGCCAACACAACTCATGAAGTGTTGGCAAACTTTTCTTTTATTATTATTATACTTTATCTTGTTGATAGGCTTCACAGTCCAACTAGTGGTGGTAACCAGCGAGAGGATGTCTAATACAAATTCTGTTATAAAATGTTCTCTCATTTTTCCTCTTCAGTTGAGCTGAACCTGAAATTCAGCGTGTAGCTTGCGAGAAGTCCCAGTTTACTGACAAGAGCACTCAAAGCTCTCGACTAATAAACAGAAATGTGGTATTCAATTGCAGGAACGATGTACTTTTTGGATTTAGACCTGCAAATTCCATCTCTAGTTCTGATCGTTCTCCTCCTGTTTTCATTCGCCGAACATGATTTGTTGACCTCGTCAGTTATTAAAGATACTGTCTAAAGGCATATGCGCTATTTTTATAGGTTTAGAAATAGCTATAGGCTTGGAGGATACCCATCTCTAAAATTTCCAAAATAAAAATTTTCACGTTGATGCATTTGCAATTTAAAACAGTAATCTGGGTTTCGTTTACCATATTCCCACTATGTTTCAGGCAAGTATATTTTTACATTAGTTACAGAAACACAACTTTATTGGTTTTTCTTTTCTGCCTTGGAAAGTGGCTACACACAATGAAATGCTTTAACTAAGCCACTTGTTTGGGAGAAAATGAATGTTAAACATGACGCTTAAATTGTTGACTTAAAAATGCATACAGTATGAGTATTATTGTTTCATGACTTCACCAGCTAGCATGATAAAATCTCATCTCATGTTTCTTTTATCTTGTTATTTTCAGTGAGGTATACAGAGTATCGTACATTTATATGAAAAAAAATATATGTCTCGTGGGGAACAGTTTGAAAATGACGTAACGAAGTGTTAGGATGATATGTAAATTATTACAACCAATAACTGTTTATTTTAAAATCAATGCATAATATAAGAAGCATAAGCTAAAGTTCGTCATGAGAGTAAGGGGTCATAAGAAAACTGTGTTAAGGGGTGGGGGTTCCAGGTAAACGCAATTAGTTAGCCAGTGGAGCTAGATAATTAGGCTTACCATGAAACTTAATCGATTAAATATAAATAACTCAAGGTATTCCTTGAATTCAGCGTGTTTAGCTATCGCAGATGCTGCCAAAGTACGTAGATATAATTCTAAAAATTAAGGATGGTAATAAAATTCTCCAAGTTTAGCAAAGCAAAGAGTAACAGTTGTGTTTCAGATACGAATCAGCCTATTAATAGGGAGTATGTAGGAACTTCGGTGGGGAGTGATACTTGGTAGGCGTGATTTAAGTTAATAAAGGCGCGTGTATTTCTTAAGTTCACGCCCTTTCCGTAAGGTCTTCCATGAACTAAAGAAGTGTTTACTGTGATCGGTTACTGCAGTGCTTAAAGAGTACGTAGGTATATATTCAGTGGATACCGGCAAGGAACCTTAAGCTTTGCTATGTTCAAGTCACAGACACGTGCGCTTCACATCTTTATTATTTAACAATAACAAACACTAATAGAAATAACAATAAATAAAAATTAAGAGTAATAAACTAACAATATCAACAATAAATAATAATAGTAATAAACAAATAAAGCAATAACATTAATAAGAAACGAAGAGATGTCACTGAAACATTACGTGCCATCATGGTTGATCTTTACAATTTCTAATTCAAATGTTAGACAGTAGCAGCATATGCGGGAGTGAGTTTATTCCCTGTAAAATAAAGATCCTGAAAGTACAATGAGACTTTATCGCTGTTTATACTGTTATTGTCCATTATCACGAAGTACGCTGGTTCAATTGCCTCTCACAACTCACGTCTCACAACGCCACTGGCCTCTCTTCCACCGTGAACTGCTGCAACTCTTTAACGCACGAAGGGTTATCTACTTATGGTGGAAGCGGCTCTGGTGGGCTACCTTATATATAAATGAAAGAGTAATCATTTATTAAGCATTGAATAACATCAGTTATTTAATATGTAATTGCAGATTTTGGTTCAATAAAACACTGCGCTTGAAGACCAATTTGATTCGTGCGCTTCGAGTCTGCAAGGTTATAGTTCCTATCTAAAACTTGCATGGTTTGGCCCACGATTCATTCTCTGACGGTTAATATGGCACTTGTATTAGTGTGCCTTGTGTTTTTATCTGTCTTAGACTAACTGAAAAATGACAGTGAGCGATCAAGAAGTCCATTTTGCCATTTATGCATATGGTTTACTACAGTTCTTTCAAAACGTGTTGACTAAGGAACTATCACAGGACTCTATCCTGTACAGTTTGTCTTCGTTAATGCTGTGAATGTTCTCGAATCTTTAATATATGTGTCTGACATAATATGACTCACAATTTGACAATGACTTAAGCTACCTGTCATGTTCAAATTGCCCAGTATTAAAGTCACGACAACATATGGGGTTTCAGATAAGATCATAATTTTGCTTTCCTTCAGCTTCCATTACATAATGAACACAGCTAAGGTATTGGTTTCGCTGACGTGATACTTTCTCATTGGTATAAAGTATAAGCCTTTAAGCCGTTATTGACATTCGTTTAGCTGACTTGTATTTCCTGGTGGGCGTTTAACTACATTTAATGCTGGGATTCTGACTCCATATTTTTGAGAGCTGTATCAACTGGTTCCATTTTTACCCTTAGTGAAGCAGTCGGAACCCCTCCCCTAGGGGAACCCTTTATGATACAGGCACACGATTGTTTATGGCCACTATTTTCCCCTTCACTGTATTCAGTTAAATTGTTCTGAACAACAAACGAGTGAGATGACTTCCCGGTAACATGAGGTTCGCATCCGGGAGGTCCCAAATTTGATTACCGTCACGCCTTTCACTCTGACCATGGGTTTTTCGTTAATTTCATGGGTCAGTAAGCGAATGTTGAGGTGGTACTGTTCTATCAATAATTTCCTGTCCACCCTATTCTAAACCTATAATTTTCTGTACTCCCTTTAGAGGCCGTAAAGCCTGGCAATGGTGGTTATTGTGCTTCGGCGGGACGATGATATTTTTACTCTGGAAAGTTCTCTCCCTGGCGTTTGGCAGGGCAGCTGGAGTGCCCCATTTCTGAGAGCTGTCTCCACTGCTGCGTGACCATCGGGTTGCAGTGTCTTAGGTAGGGCCACCTGTTGTCAGGATTGGTACTATGCCATAATCGTTAGGCACCCCATCCTAGCTAGCGCACATGGTCGTCCGGATCTGGGTGTGCTTTGGTTCTCCCCTTCATCCCTTCCTCCCAGGGGTTGCGTTGGAAGCTAAAAGAGCCTTCTGTGCCGCCTCCAGTTAATAGGAGCTCCACAATATATTGCACTTATATAATGTTTATATTATTTATTTCTTCTAAACTCTCCTCAAGTTCATCTGAAACATTCTGAAGTGCCCGTATTAAATTCGCTTAGTGTAACATCATCGTCCCTGCGTTTCTTGGGGATTCTTTTACCAAATAAACAAACTAAATTTACTGTTTTAAGGTCAGTATTAATAAAGAAAGCAAAAAGATGCGTGAACACATACCTGAAGTATCTGAATAGCCTGTGTATTGTGTTATCAGTAGTTTTTGGACACGCATTTAGGATAGGTGCACCTCTAGTATACCGACCGGTACGTAGGTTACAAGTGAGCACTTAGGGTGAGTGGCAGGTAGTGCTTGGAAAGGGGGAGGTAGTGAAACTGTGCGCACGTAACCATTTTCCAGCTAAACTGCAACGAAACAGTAACCGCGTCCAAAGCCTAGTTATCAGTTACTAACATAGCGAGCTACCATAAAATTCTGGTTATTGAGGAAAACAACAGCCAGTTCTGTGTTTAGCAATTTAATAAATGCAGGCACCGAGAAAATCGGAGCTCAGATTACAGTAATCAATTAATACTGTTTAAAAAAACACGTGAGTAATCAAATACCCCTGTAAGCATTACAGTTTAAGCCTCCTTAACGTACTGTAAGAAAATGTCCAATTGACAAATAAATTTCCTTTTCTTACTTTATTTTCTTACTTTATTTTCTTATATCTGAATGCACAACAGCTCTTTTTACGGACGATAACATAGTATTCAGTCCTTCGTCATATTACGACTTACAACTGTTTTCTTCTCGTTAGCTTGATTCAGTCCCTTCTGTCTTTCTTCACTTTCTCTGTCAATCAAATAGCTTACTCTGATGATACAATCGCCTGACAACCATTAACTGCATCGTTATCATTCTTCACGACGCGTTGGTTCTCACACGCAGCAGACATATAGACATATACACGTTAAAACTAAAAACGCAGTGACCCACCACTCCTTAACACTCTTCCTTATATAGCGAGTATGACGAAACGCCGGACACTTCTCGAATAACCTCGAAAACCCCTTTGACGTGTCGCTGTCATTGTTGTCACGTGCTTGCTCGTGTGATTGGTGTGGGACAGCTTGACCTTGAGCACCTTTCATACGCCCCACACCTGGTATGTAATATTAGGTAATATTAGGTAGGCCCGACCGTCCTTTGTTGCGCACCGTGGCCGGCGTCACAATACCAATGAATTCGTTATTGAATTATAATGTCCAAAGGGATGACTGTATTAAGAATTATATTTGTTAAAGGGGCGATTCGTAATATAAGATCTTTTGTTTAAAAGACAATTTGTTATTATATTTATTTTCATTACGGTTCTCGCTGCAGACGCGATTTGTGAACACGACATCATAAAGAGTACTAAATACATACTGGGTTATTTCTTGTTTAGTGAACGTTTGTTTAAACTCTGTTAGAGTTATTTAATTCCACAAGATATGCAGAGAAAGTCCCATATGCGATACCAGGCAGCCACACTAAAGCCAGACAGGAAATTACAGATGTGTTCCTTTGAAGCTGTTAATGAGTTTGTGAAGGTTTTCAGCAAACGTGAGGTTCATCCTATCTCTCAGGGTTGTCTGTTGCACAGTGTAGTTGATGTGGCCTAAGAGAAAGCCGCAAATTGAATTTATCAACTCACACACTGTTGATATTTTTGCACCTTATGCATGAAACGCTTCTTGGAATAAACATGTTAATGAGGAAGCGAAAGACATTAACGCAGAAGCGCTCGTCACTAACTAGCTTTATACAGAACGAAAATAGCTAAGTACAACATTTTCACACTGACTATCAATCAGTGGCTGCAACACAGAATTTCAATTACGTTTCTGTCTTCTTCGTATTGTTTAAATTACAACGTATACGACACATAATTCAGGACTCAGCCAAATTAGTTATGTATGACGTACCACAGTAGTTTGACGTAGTATCGTTTCAAAAATTAGAAGACAAGTGACTCAAGGTTTTGTATCTTACAACCATGTAGGTAGAGAGCACAATATAGGAGACTATCCCTGTTTTAAACCTCCAGATTGGTGATGTTAGCACTAAGGAGGATGAGCAAGGAAAGAAATCAAGTCTCTTTAGTACTCAAATGTATTATCAGTTCGAAAATGCATGTGGTTATGTACAGCAGGTGAAAGTGATAGATTTGTACCTATTTTGCCTGTTGTTCAACACTACAGAACCAGTTATCAATAGACGACTAAAGTTGGAACGGGGTGAAGAGGCTACTTGCCTTTCATGAGGACCACTGGCGAAAAAGTTCGTGCTGAATCAGCTCAGTACATCGACATCGCGCAAAATGGCAGAAGACTCGGATTAGCATCAGTGAGACCGAAGGAGCCGCAAGTTCCTGGAGCTCGGCACCACACTTAGTCCATTGTAAGCACTTTGTAACTCACCTGATGCTTGGGATGAAGGACTGAAAGGGAAACCTGAAGGGCGAACTGATCCGTACGACCGGACGTCCAGCACAAGCCTGCTAGTGCCACCGTCAAGCCGGGGTTCCTGCAACGAGCCCCCACCAAGGCAAGGGGCTCCATAGCCATCACCCCAATCGCCTTCTCCTAATCCTATAACCATGAAGATACGAAGACGAAGCAAATGAAGGGAAATGATGGACAGGAAAATCGTGGTAGCAGAGAAGCCACCCCAGCATTCGCGTACGAACTTGGGAAGAACACAAAAATACTCAAGGTCAGACTGGCCGGCCCGACATAAATCGAACCTGAATACGTAACCTCGGAGCCATCTTGCCACACCGGGTATCGTGAACGGAGTGCAATAGTGGAGGGCTAAACGTGTTAGCGGCCCGAGTCCTTCCTGGCCGGTGAATGCGGTCTTCGCAACCTGAAGCCGCTACTTTTCGCTCAAGTAGCTACTGAATTGGCCCCCAAGGACCTCACGAGACTGAGTGCACTCCGGGCCATGTCTTCCAGTGGGAGAAAACCTCCGCGCTGGTACTTGAAATCGAACCCGGGCTCCCCGGTTGCTAAGCTGCTGCGCTACCACTACTCTAAGGAGAGAAGTGTATTATCCATTTTTTTTTACAATTTATTTTTCTTTTAGGAACTTTGCAACTCCGTGGGAAAGGGTTTAGATGTAGTTTCGTAAGCGCTAAGAAACGAGTTTCACAAATCAGGCGATACGGGTTAGTTGGACATGGAGAATGAATGATGTAACCGGTACCCGCAGATGTCGTATATACACACACATCAGCAGACGCCTGCAGCTGTGTACGTGCGAGAGTAGAAACAGCAGAACCCATGTGCACTAAACTTGCGCTTTATTGCACAATTTTTCCCCTGTACTGATTACTAGTTATGTGTAACTCAGGTCTGAGCGACCTTAATTTTTTTGCTTTCTAAACATATAAATATTAGTTCAAGGCCATGAATGTGCTGCGTTCAGAGAGCACTAGTTGCACAGGCCTGTACTAACTGCAGAAAGCTTCTTTGGATCCTTTCTCCCTAGCGAGTGGACTATCAGTAATCACGAACCAGTTGTGACGTCAATGCATGTGTATGTGTGTGTGTGTGTGTGTGTGTGTGTGTGTGTGTGTGTGTGTGTGTGCGTGCGTGCGTGCGTGCGCGCATAGTAAAATATTACACCCGAAATACAAGCCATATGTTATCTTACTTTTATAACAATAACATTTATTTGAGAGCAATTTCGAGTATATATAAATGTTATACTTATCTGAAATAAATATATATTTTGAAACATTCGTGATACTTTACTATTATGTTTAAGACTTATACTAGTTGGTTGAATTAACAATACCAAAGGCATATTATTAATTAAACCATTCGAAACATCGTTTACTGTTAAATTTTTGTGAAAACATTAACTGCATTTATTATGCGAATATCTAAGCATTTAATGCTCGCCTTAGTATATACTTTACACGTGAAAGAGCATAACTTGTCTCACATGTTAATGAGAGTCTGGTTTACAATGTCATATGTTAACGTTGGAATATCACAGCTGAATAAAATATGTGCCTGACTCAGTTTGTAAAACTGATTTAAATGCAAAATGCGTTTAATATTATCACTTTAATTATTCTCCTTATTGTTTGTGGGTTTTAATCTGCTGTTTTCTACGTACTCATTGTTATCCTAAATTAAATAGCTTTATTGTTTAACGAGGTTTAGTGAAAGGTAAACACACAACACCATAAACGTGCAGACTCAATGAAACCAACAATAGAATAGAAATGGAGTTCACAGTGCTTCATACACCCCTGGGCCGTTTCAGTGACGTTTGTATTTTCAGTTTTGGGATTTAGCCCGTATAATTCTGATTGTGATTTAAAAATTTAGTCTAGAAAAGCACATAAATATGTAAACAAATATATCCAATAGCATGTGCTGAATTTATTTGCTTTTGTTTATACGTTCCTCCTGTTGTTCACTGATCTCTGCTACGAGATAAATTCAAATGTTTTAAAATGTACTATACAACTAAACATAATGCAATATTCTAATCAGTTTTTTATGTCGTATGTTAGATTTTTACGGGTCATACATTTCACGTGCATGTTAGATGCAGGAATGTTTAAGAGAGGTGGTGGAGGGATAGGGGCTAGAGTAAATTCTAGGCGACCTCATGCCAAATATGATTGCAGTGTTGTCAAACTATGTTAGCGTAAAAATGAGCTGCGGAATATAGTTAAACAGGAATATATACGGAGGATAGAAAACCATTATACTCCGAGGAAATTTTTTCTCATTTACTGCCCAAGGTATTGAAGCCTTGGTGTGAGAAAGTGTTATAAGAATTTTACACCAAATATAATGTTATAGTTATATGAAAGTAGAACAAAACTACATAGTCAGCTTGCTATGTTGTAGTACATGATATACAGAGTTTTTCTTCAAGGAATTGCTGTAGAGTTGCCTTTAGATTTGCCAAAAATGGATCTTAGACGACCTTTCCAATCATTTTTCCCTTAGTATTATCTGCGAAAATTCAAGACCATAGCTAGAGATTAAATACAAGATATTTGTTTCATAATGGTACTTCATGTAGTGTATATTCTGAGACCATGTCTTGGAAACATTTTAAAAAAATGAGTAATTCAGTAGTGTTAACGAGCGAACAGAAACATTCACGGTGAGAAATAGCCGATAGATATTCCCATATGGTGCAAATGTAGTTTTAGACATTTGTAATTTATTTTCACCGAGAACCATAGTGCGGGGTTGACCTGTACGACTCACTAATAGGAAGCATGTCGAAGTTACTTCTACGGTTCTTCCCGATGGTAAGGCGAATGCTGGGTTCGTTAGCCTGATCTACAAATTTCCCTATACCCTCTATCACCACTACATTCCATTTGCTTCTTCTTCACCGCCATACCAGGCATTGAGCTGCTCACCCATCCTGGATATACTAAGATCCGGGGTTATCTTCAGTAAACCCTTTGTGCTGCTGCCGCCACCCCTAGGAGGAGAGGATGAGAAGAGAGACCCTGAGGGCGACCACATCCAGATAACGATGGGCGCAAGCATAAATGTGGTCCCTAATAGTTATAGTGCAAAAGCATCTGACGCCACTCTGCTCTACACTCAAAAGCTCCTCCCCCCGACGGTCCACAGCAAGGGTCCACTGGCTGAGCAGGTCCTGAGTGGCGTCAGAGAGGAATCCTGTACAGAGCGCATAGCCACCGTTCAGCCGCAACCCTCTGAATACCGTCGCCTAGTCCTATAACAATGGAATGGAGTAAGAGGGAGTGATGGAACTGGCAAATTTGGCCAGGAAAGTCGTGATATCAGGATGAGCACTCAAGCATTCCCCTATATGACAAGGGGAAAAACGGAGAGGCCCAAGTCAGAGTGCGCAGTCGGCGATCTGACGACCTCCCGAATGCAAGTTATATTCGGTACCACCTTAGTCGGGGTGTAAGTGTTACAAACGAAGAGCAATCCGTTGAAGAAGCAGAAGATGCATTTTATATTCAAACTCATTAAATAGTAGTTTTACCCGTAAAAATGTAATTGGGTCTAAGATTAAATGTTGCGTCTCTGTACTCTACAGTTATCAACAGTGTTGCATAAGGAAAGCAACTTTAGACTATTATTCACACATCTAAACCAAAGTTAAAGCTATTTCTCATAATCAGAACTAAATGTACCAAGGGAATAGTTCTAGTTATATTAGTTTGCTCTAGAGCACGGTTACGATGATTTCACTGTAACACACCACTGTTACTAAATACCATAGAAGAGATTCTTTCTCAACTTGAATAGAAAGCAAAATCAGTGAGAAATGTTGGGACAAAAAATGCACAGGTTTCTATACTAGATGGAGTAGGAAACATTGGTAAGATGATATATAGGCACAGTATATTGTGTTACACACTAGTAAAGAGCATAGAAATAATAAGTATAAAACTCATTGCGATTTGATTAAACGACAAAGAAGGAGTTTCAGTTTGGAAATATATCCTATTGATCAATATATGATTTGACCTTCTAGTAGCGGAGAGCTCCTATATCCATTTTAGTAGTAGCTTAAATGCAAGACATGTATCCGTGAAATTTGGTTTAAAAAGTGAACATTTATGATATTTTACTTTTGCATTTTATTTATACTCGTATATTGTGCTCCCATATTAAACTAGTGAGTTTTTAATGTCAACAACTTCCAATTGATATTCAATTCTACGAACAGTGTATCTCATTTTTCAATTTTTTTTCTTGGACCACTCTTAAGTTATTAGCTTCAGAAACTCAAGATTTAAAAGTTTTATAACATTTCAAAAGTAAGAAATCCTTCAGCTGAGATTAATTATGTTTTGTAACTGAAATAGAAAAAGTTGAAAACTTCAATAACGTGTGAACACCATTTTCTCTCTTAAACTAATTGTAATTAACAAATACCTGCACAGAAATGAGTTTATATTAGTGCACCAAGCTCAAAAAAATTTGGGAGTGATATATTAAACTGTAGAATCCAACTACCATTTCACATTACCATACCTGAAAGTGACTAATTGTGAATAAAAATACCTTAACCACGGTTTAACATAGTTCAATTAACTTTTGCACCCATATCTATATGTTCTATATCCTAGTTATGTGGGAAAAATGTCAAAGTAACCAGCAGAAAACTGTGGATTCTTTTAACGGACGTATGACCTTAAATACACACAGCGTTAAAAATATAGGAAATATAAGACTGGAGAGCCATGCGAAAACATGGTTGTGATGTGTTTGCGGCCGGCTGCTGCATGTATACCCTCATCACAATCTTAAATATTGCCACGATATCTGCAAGTATGCTGTGAACGGGTCTGGTATGGAAATGCCTAAGAGGTGATACCTCACAACTAATCTGTTCTTTCACAGGTTATCACAAATGTGGTTTGGAAAACCGGTAGCGGCAACAGGTAAAATCTGGCAACTAGGCGTATTATTAGTTATAACAGCATTGCACGTGTTCTCCCATTTATTTAAGTAGCAAGTATTGTTTGATATATTCTGTATTTACATAGTTCTGAGCCACTGCTCAGAATATTTAACTTAATTACCTTCCGTCCTGCATAAAGTTGTGAGACGGAGTATTCTTTGAATTTGGTAAACATCTAATGCGTATAGAACTTTATGAATATGTAAAATGTACTTTGGAGAAAAATGTGTGTCAACGAGGATTTCAATATCTACCATTCTGGCGAAGAACATTTAAAACGGTGCAGTGCCCATTAGAGTGGCAGAATAAAACAAAAAGGTATAAAAACAAAAACGGCAAAAAAAGAGAAGTAGAAAAGAAAGAAAAAACGACCTTGTACAGCAGTTGCGCAAAGTTCAAGGAATCGATCTTTGCAAAACACTCAACCTTAACACTTTTACCGATTTAATACCGTCTTTTCCAGTCTGCTACATTGCTGATTCACTTCAAGTTTCTTCGTCCCTGCTATCGGCTAATGTAGTGGTGAAATATGGGATCTTCCTCTCAGGGTATGCGGGGGTTTGAGAATAGACAACACCAGTTAAATTGACTGATATATTTAGTAGTCATTAGCTATTTAAAGAGAGCTACTGACTGTTTAAACATCCAGAATTAAACTGCTTCTGAACCTTGGCACTGGGAACTGTAAGTATTGGAGTATTATATTGGCTAAATTCTGAGGTATCAACAGTTTAAAATAGGTGTTTCGGTAATGACAATGAAGAGCATAAGTTCCAGTGAGCCGTTGAAATACCAAGTGGCAAACCAACCCCTTGCGACTACCTCAAATTATTTATTTTTTTTCGGTGAGACGGTTCTTTATTGACAAAATTGCATTGGACATATACTATGTTACAGCCATCGTGTAGATTCCCTGCTTAACGTAAGGCCGAAGCAGGACCTTCCATCCAGTATACAGTGACCGAGGAATCTCAAAACTTTGAATAACAGTTAAGCCAATGTTTTTCGGTCAATCGCGATTAATAATTAATAATTAATAATTAATAATTAATAATAATAATAATAATAATAATAATAATAATAATAATAATAATAATAATAATAATAATAATAATAATAATAATAATAATAATAATAATAATAATAATAATAATAATAATAATAATAATAATAATAATAATAATAATAATAATAATAATAATAATAATAATAATAATAATAATAATAATAATAATAATAATAATAATAATAATAATAATAGTAATAATAATAGTAATAATAGTAATAATAATAGTAATAATAATAGTAATAATAATAGTAATAATAATGTCAACAATAACAATAGGAAGAAGAATGGTGTCTTTGACAAGCGTATGATGTTACCTGTAAAATAAGTGTTATCAAATAGGTTGCTTGCATCCTCTTCTTCAGGACCAGTTTCTGAATTTAAAGATTTCATTTTCAGTTTATCTTCAGAATTAGAGTCGTAGTTGTCATCCACGGATAGGGCATAATAAGACGGAGGATACATGTTTTCCAAATCCTTGGAATTTTGTAGATCACACTCCTATTTGTGAGAGCTAGTAAGATTCTACTTGCAATTGCAAAGCAATATTCTTCCAGCCATCAAAAAAATGATTCAGCACATTAGGAGACCAGAATATTTTTTAAGTTCCAGTTGTGGCAGTGCGGTTTACACAAGTCGGTATTCCAACATACAGCCGAGTTTATTTATAGTCTCTGATCTATATGTTATCGTCTGTCGGACACACAAGTAGGCTGTGCCTTGAATCACCACTCGTATTTGTATACATACTCGTAAATATAAAATTCCAAGGGTGATTCAAGTCACAGTCTGTTTGAATGCTCGATAGACGATAACATATGGAAAAGAGACTATAAATAAGCTCAACTGCATTGTGCAATATCGACTTGTGTAAACCGAACTGTTACACGACGTGGAACTATTCTGCTCTCCTAAGGCGCTCAATCATTTTTCTATGACTGTACAACTATCGAGGGAAAACATATCATCAATACGTAATGAGAGTAAGGGCACGGTATTTTTTTTTTTTTTTTTTTTTTTTTGAGTCGTGTGACAAGTAAGTGTCGATTAGTCATTCTTGTAGCTGAAGAAGAAAAACAGATAAGGTTGTCACTGCAGCAAACAATCGAGTAAGGTGTAATGTTAGATGCCCTAGTCAGGTGATTACGTAGATGTGTTCGTTCGAAAATTATGTTTAAATACACTTAAGGGTCTCTCAGGCCCTTAGAGATGAAGATAGGCCTAAGTGTCATAGCTTGGACATACTATTAACCAAGTACCTGCTTTAGTAATGAAGTCATTCACTGATAAAGAAAGCACCTCCTTGCGATTATTTTCTTGAGACCAGAATGACCATACACCACCTTTATGAAAAGTATGCTTCTTTTGAGAGCATGAAAATATTACACTAGGAAAGATAACAGAACCTCATTTCCCCTTCATGAACTAACGTGTCTACAAAAACATTTTGTATACAGTAATTGGAAGGAAAATTGAGAAACAAAGAAAGAAAATAAGGAAATATAAAGATACTAATCTCAAGGTTCATATGAAGCACAGTTACAGTACTTATAATGAGAATGGAAAAACCTCTGTGTTGCAGGCTTTCTACCGTTGTTTCAAAGACAACAAAATTTCCGGCTTCTCTGTGAGACACGAAATTACCACTTAGCTGGTTGTTCTTTGTTCAAACACGCGTGAGAACAGTTGCCGCTTCGGTCTCTTTTATTTTTCCTGATCTTCCTCTAAACAAACCGTAGCACATTCAAAAGTATGTTATCACCGGAAGGTGCTGCACTTAATCAGACGTGTTGTATACTTTTATTCGTGTAACTGTGTACGGGACGGACAATGTATGTTACGGAAGATAAAAATCAGAATGGGTCGTTCAGAGGTCTGTTTTATTCTTTTTTGTTGCAGGTGGTGGTAAAGAGCTGGTGTATTTTCCACTGGAGAGTATTCTTTTTCATAAGAGGCTTATCATGAAGGCTAGAATGTTCAGTTTCAGGTAGTTAAGTTGATAACATGTAAAATATCATCATACCAAAGACCAGCATATTGTAACAATTTGACAATTCGACAAATCCCACTCCTAACACTAGTACGACAAAGCAAAAAAGGTCCAGTCCATTTATTTTTTCCTGCTTTATTGTCTTCTAACTGAATGCATAACAACACAGTTCTTTTTTACTGACGTTACCACAGTCTACACTCTCTTTTAATATTACAGTTCACAACTGTTTTCTTCTCGTAACCTTGACTCCCTCCTTTCCATCTTTCTTCAATTTTACCGTCTCTCAAACAGCTGACTTTAGCAATACAAACACTCAACACTCATTAACAGTTTCAGTATCTTCCTCCCCGACGCACCGCTTCTGTCACGTACACATACAGCACACACACACACACACACACACACACACACACACACACACACACACACACACACACACACAAATCTAAACAGACTCACTCCTACCGCCTCACCTCATATAGCGGGAATGACGTAACATGGTACTTCTCGAACTTCTACAAATACGTCGGCCACAGATATTTTTCGAATGATCTAGAAAACCCCTTTTGGTTGTGCCGCTTTGATTGTTGTCACGTGTTTGCTTGTGTGAGGCAGGATGAACTTAAGCGTCTTTGATACATGTACCGCCAATGGAAAGGGTAGACTGAACCTGACCATGCTTTGTTGTGCACCGTGGCCGGCGTCACGATATATTGAATGCCATGTGTTGCCTTAGGGATTTGCAATGGAATATCCAACCATGCACACACAGTGCAATGGATGACTGAAAACATAAACAGAAGGTTTCTCCTGCTCTATGCTTTACAGTACCAACAAGTTTCATATTCCTTTTAAGTACCTACTTGTTAAAGCAATGTTTCCGTGAAAATAAATAAGAAATGCAATAAATCAAGGAAAATTAAAGCTATTAATAGTGAAGCAACAGAATCTAAAAGAAGAACAAATTAGTAACTAAAAGCTTCACTTATGTTACTAGTGTTACAAGCTCTTCAATATTGCAATGTTTTCTTCTGACTGTTTGGACTTTTTACTATATAGGTACTCAGAAGATAAAGCATATAACTGACACAAAAGTGTATATAGCCATGTCAAATTTTAAGATATTAATTTCTTTCTTCATGGTTAATTGAATTTTGTTATGCTGTTGCCTCCAATCTTCTGTCTTCTGCTTTCCGCCTCCACATTCGAACTCCAAGTATCTGTGGGATAGCTCTTTTAAATAACATCCTCTCATCGATCCTCTCCCTTTAGGTCTTGTGTTGTAGAATTTGCCATTTAAAACTTGTTTGGGATTCGTTTATCTTCCATCCTTTGAATATGTGCTGCCCGTCTTAACTGTCTTATGTTGGTTTCTTGTACAATGCTAATATCCTTATATATGTTGTACAATTCTTTGTTATGCCTCTTGTGGAAAGTATGCTATAATTTAATATACTTTCAGAGCTATTTAAGGTCACAATTTCCAAATAGTTCCATTTTTTTTTTTGAGAAATGCAACGGTATATCATAGTGAATGTTTATTCATTTTGTCACTTCCATTACAAAGAGAATATCATGGTTCTGAATTTTTCCATCCGTGTTTAGTTTTGTGTTGCGGAGTCTGTACACATCCATATTATCCGTCATTAAACATGACATACTTTTAATTTTAATGCACAGCTTTATATTTCTGCTCAGGCTTTTATTTTCACTATACGGATACAAAATGAACAACGCTGCTTAGCATTAAAGAGCTCAGCAATCACGAAGCCAAAGTAGACTGTCGATCGAAGTTACAAAACAATTGTAGAAACTAACAGCTCTTCTGCACACAGCAGCACCAATCAAATAGAATAGAAAATTCTCATTTTTAGAATGCAGAAGCAACAAAATATATACGTGTTCTGGTACTCTTACAGATACTTAATTTAATTAGTTCCACTATGTATAACATTTTCATGTGAGTTGTTTTAGACTGGATTATAATAAATGTGTGTGTCGTGTAGCTTACTTTAGCCTCTCAACGCTACTGCCTATACACATTCGTTGTGAAACTCCAGTTAATACTTAATAATATCTAGTGTCCCACGTCAGTACTTCTAATGATATTTATTATTGACATTTCCCCTAATTTTGGAAACGGGATTCAAAAGTGCCTTAATATAATACGAGAGCTATATGCACAATCGCAGGGTACGTTTTGTTTTCTTTCTGATCCCCCCCCCCCTCTCTCTCTGTCTCCTCTCTCTCATTATTTCAGAAGTGGCATACTTACGAGGAGAAGTGAACTGAAAAACTTAAAAATACAATGCGACTTGTAATCTATTTGCCATTGTTCTGTAAGAGGGCAGTAATATTACGAATGTTTCAAAGAATGCCCAACAGTGGCAGCATACTGCCACAATATAAGTTTAAAATGCCTGCCCCGCTTGGAACATGCATTAAAAAAGAACAATGTACTGCTTTTTGCGAGCAGTGAAGGCAAAAAACCTATTGATATCCATCAGCGAATGAAGGTCCAATATAGTGACGCATGTTCATCACTGCAACAAGTTTATAAGTGAAGTAGTAAGTTCAGAAACGGCGTGACTTTTGTGGCCATTGTCCAGGTCAAACACACAGCGTTGTGACACCAGAGTCTATTTCAGCATTTGAAGCCACACTGTTGGAAGATTGCTGTGTGACGATGGATGAAGTAGCCCCAAACTTGACCATTATTTATGACTCAACACATCACGTTATTAAGAACTTACTTAAGTTTCGCAAAGTACCTACAAGGTGAGTGGCACTGTGGCTCATTCCAGAACGTCTACATCTACCACACTATAAGATTAATTTTTCAGAGTATTTTGTGCACTTCCTATATGCTGGTGGACATGTATTGAACTTCATGGAGGCTATGTCCAAAAATTATATATTTATGTTCCACTTTTGTGTAATAATTGAAGGGAAACGGGAAGTGTGGAACTTAGTCTGTACACCCTGGACAAAGCCATCCTCTTTCTTAACTATTACCAAGTGAATTCCTTTGAGAAAAATCAGACATATATACAAGGCTATGGAAAATATCTGGAAAATTTCCTTACACTAGCTGTTATATTTTTCCTTAAACATTTTAAGTAAGTAAACAAAAGAAACTATTTTGCCCAAAATAACGTATATTGTTGTCACTAAATTAGAATAACTATAAATAGATCAGCACTGAAATTTTTACACCTGGGTCGCATATGTCTAGAACTATATAAGTACCTGTAATGGTTTTTCTGGAATAATTTGTTCATTATGAAGAAAAATGAAAAGGTAAAATTTGCCCAATTTGTTTCAACAAAATTGGGCGCCATGTTCAAATGTTGGGTTATATCATCATAATACATGGTCAGTTTGGGTGTACCTATATCAGAAAGATGTGTGCAAAACTTCAAAGGTTACTGAGAAAAATTGCAATTGATATGAAAAAATCTTTCCGAGAAAAAGCTATTGAAATAAAAAATGAGTTACAATGACTTACATCGAAACCCATATTTTTAAAGCGTGGTTAAATAAAGCAGCAGTGTGTATAAGACCATCAAGCTATATATACCAGGTGAAGCTTCTCATCCTGCGGATTGGTATCTAGACAACGCTACATTTTACAGATGATGCGAAATGCAGGTGTTGACCCCACATTCTCAAGGCAGCTGATTAGGGTTACGGTGGTGCTCCTTGTTAACGCGCTTTAGTAGAGTAATGGTTAACATGCTGGAAAGTCATGGTAAAGGTCGAAAGCTCTGATCACGCCCGCAATTAAATTAATTTCTTTATCCATTTCTGTTTATGTTTCGAGAATCTGCTAGAAAATCATGTGTCCTTTCTGATTACACTAGAACGTGAATTTGTGTATGAATACGAAGTTCGAGCCTCTTTCCAATTTGTATATGTGTACTACATTTTGAAACTCTCAGAATTATTTACTTGCTTTCCTATGTATGAAACAGTAGTTTTAAATAGTAAAGTATGTAATGATGCCTTATGTTTTTAAGTTATAATTACAATGTTATTAGATATGCATGTATTTATGATTTTCATTAAAGAGCATTATAAGGACTCACAATTTGTGTTTTCATGAAATTCACACAATTAGACTAACTGAAATGAGACATCCATGCCAAAATAGCTGTTCTCGTTAAATTTACTCAGCATAAAAAGTACCTTCAAGGGACAGTATTTGAACATGGAACCTTCAGCATTGAAATTCAAAGCACACACTGTTGCGCTGCGAGAACAGAGCATCTTGCATTTCGAGGTAAAAAGCAGTCATTTCGCCCAAAATTGATACGACGCGATGCAGTGGACAATGTTCATGGCATAGCCGGGAGTGCATAACTTCTCAATCCGCAGGATGAGAAAACTCACACGGTGTGTGTGTGTGTATATACACACACACACACACGCACACGCACACGCGCACGTACACGCACACGCACACGCACACACACATATACATACCGGGTGGAAGGGAAGTCATTGAATTAATTTAAACCATCTCGGTATTTGGAACACATTTTGTAACACGTTTTTGTCTCCGATCATTTCCTATGGAGATACTTTGGTTTCATCGAAAACAACCTGACAACACTGCAGATTTTGTGGGTGGTAACTTTCCCTAGCTCCATACTTAAACAAACAGCGTAACGGTTCGTTTTGAAAACAAACTCATAATCTGCCTCGTCCTTCCGTGTTTACTGTGACAGTGTAGGCCAATCACAAGCTTTAGCTCTCAGAACATTACCGAAAGCGAAAGTTGTTTACATCCACAAACTAAGTGAATTCCCTGACCAACCTCAACGCAACGTTGTCGAGTTAGGTCATCTCTGAAATAGCAGCTCAGGGTATTCCTTCACGTCTTTTAAGTGATTAATTATTTCGAAACCCTATATAATGTCCCATAATTACTACCGAAGTTATATCAGAAATAAGTTACTCTACGCATCTTACAAGTAACAAACTCCATCTTTGCACATTCTTTTGGAGTTATGGATCCAACGTGGATAAAAAAAACTTTGTTTTTTCGAAATCGGCTGATCAAAGAACAAAATGCCATTCGACTTTTGTGCTTGTAATGCTTCTATGAAGCACATATTAGAATGAATGTATTGACTTCCCTTCCATCCTGTATATCAGGGAATTTAACTGCAATGAAAATAAAAATACATTATTTTTGACCATTTGGCACTTCCCGCTTCCCTGAAATTCAAACAAAATATTTAAAGCTTTCTATTAGCTCCTCATAGTATATTAGAGTTACCAATTTTAAAATTATGGTCTCGTATAGGTCAATTCGAGTTAAGACCCTAGTAAGCAATCTCGGCTTCTCTTTGCTAAATTTAAAAAGTGGTTTAGCTCTTTCAGCCGAGATAGTTATTCTTTGGAATGGTTTTTCTATAGAAATAAGTTTTAGACGTTACTCTTAGTTTCGTGTTCCCATTGTCTTACTGGGTCCTTTAAATAGGAGCCTGGGGCTCTGCAGATCGACTCTGAACAAATAGCTATCTGCAATTTCATTACCTCCAATTCCCTCATGTCCTGATTCCACGTCGGGCATGTCTGCCGTGTGTGGCCAATTGGTTAAGGATTTGTAGACATTCTCAAACCAGCTTCGACTCAATGTAAGATCCAAGTGACTATGGCTGCCCGATGATACCTACACATGGATATTTTTCCCTTTAATATCTTTTTTGATATTTTCATAAGCAAAACAATTTATTGCATGAATTTCAAGTTGGAAAATCTACAGAATCGGGTTCAGGGCTTTCGAAACGCAAATCTTCGGACAAAATACACCCACATCAGTATTTTCAATCATTTTTGAGCCATCTGTATACCAAAGGAACGATCTATCTCAAAAATTGGACTTTTCCATGCTCCAAGTATTACTTTCCTGTACAAACATTGGCAGTTTGTTTTCTTTAGCATACAGTTACTTTTACAGTATGATCATTTATCAACTTATTCAAAATTGGTCTAAGTGTGGTATTTACTAAATAAAATTGTTATACAAGAATTTTGTAGAGCAATTTTATAATATAATTCCTAACAGTGTCACATATTCAAACTAACGAGTACAATATAACAAACACGTCAATAAGGAAGTTAAAACAAGATAATTCCAGAATTAGACCGGGCCCGAATGATCTAGCTGTCGATTGGCCCTTAAGTCCCACTCACCCACCCACCCACTCACTCACTTACTCACTCACCCACCCACTCACTCACTCACTCACTCACCCACTCACCCACTCACTCACTCTCTCTCTCTCTCTCTCTCTCTCTCTCACCCACTCTCCCACTCACTGAATCACTGACTCAGTCACTCACTTACACACTCACTCATCCCAACCCACTCATTAACTCAGTCACTCACTCACACACATTCGCTCACTCATCCACTCACTCACCCACCGACTGACTGACTTACTCACTTAGTCACTCACCCACCCACACACCCACCTACTCACTCACTCACCACATAATTAGGCTGTTTTTCCTCCCAGGTATAATTCGATGAATTCGATGAATTCTAGCAGGAATTTTGCCTTACTAAACGTGTATAAGATAACTTTGGATCCACAGTGCAGAAAAGAATAAGCTTTGCAAGAAACATTTTCGTTAATTTATATAACCTTGTATTTCACAGAGGGTATATAAAGAATTATGTTTGCTTAATACACAAACCAAACAACAGTAAACAAACAAAAACAAAGAACAAGCGTTTACTTGGATTCGACCGAAATCACCACCGGTGATTTGTAGTAACACACTTCAGAAGTTCAGCTATTTCTGCAGGGAAGCCAGTCCTTACTGATAGTGATAAAGCACACGCTTGCAAGCCTGGCAATAATAGAGAGACAGTAAGAATATGTTTTCTGTATGTGCACTAAAGTTTAGTTTGCAATATTTGCCCATTCATGAAGAAGGGTTGCTGAAATACAAAACTGCGAGGTGAGACAATGGCTGCCATGTCTCTGAACAGCGAAGAGTCGGTCTGGGTGGCTCAGTTGTTTAGACGCTGGTCTAGTGATCCCAAACCCTTGTGTTCAAACCCGGCGCAGATCAATGGCTTTTAAGTGTGCTTAAAAATGACAGCTCTATGCTAGTGTAAGTACTGGCATTTAAAAGAGCTCCTGCGGGACAAAATTCCGGAACACCGGCGACGTTGACGTGATGCTGGCAATTGACAGCGTCGTTAAACCACAGTATAATCATTTTTTGAGCAGCAAGGGAAGCATATGACTTCATTCTCATACCGTCTACACAAGAACGCCTGAGTATTACGTAATCCTTCATCCCGGTTTCAATGGAGTTGGGTATATGTGAAAGATACTACCACTGAAGGTTATAATGTCATTTACTCTTGAGCGCCCCGAAGAGGTGCTTGACATTTGTTCTGTTTTCTTCCATTTAATGGTTCAGCTTCACCACAATTAACTTTCACGTTTTAGATTCAAAACGCGTCGTAGAGAGCAAGCCGTATGACAGATATTACAGAGAGAGCCAATGAACTATGAATCGGCTGCGCGGTGTTTTTCACTGGGCGTGCGGATACATGATTTCACGCTACGGCTGCAATCAAGGTCACGTTATTAACGCACTTGTCCTGCATTTGTCACAAAGCGTTATATGGCTCAGTATGTGTTTCCTACTGCGCAGTATGTATTTATTTATGATTCGAATATACTAACTCAATCAATTAATCAAGTGAAAATGAGATTTGCAGGAAGATTTCCTGGCGTAAAAATCATAAAACCATCCACGCACTTTATAATAAATTTCTGGCCACAGGTAGTGTTCAGTCTAAGAAATCTAAAAGACCGCGTGGAATTTTTGCAAAAGAAACATTACACATCAGTCATCGTTTGGAGACTTTCCCCAAATATCAGGCAGGCATTTCGTATGGCTCTGTTCCAAGAACTACTACACTGACGTTAAAATGATGTAAAATATCTGTGGCACATGCTCTTCAACCAGGTGATCTTTTAATTAGGCGCACCTTTTTACTTTCTCTACTAGGTATAAGTAGAGGAAGTGTTGTATTCCATCCAGAAATTCGATGTCCAGATTTCACAGGAAATATATGTTTTGAGGCCCTCTGAATCCAAAAAGAAAAACATTTTTAGAAAAAGTTCAGCCAGCCTGTGGGCAGCATAACTCCAAAACGAAATGTCGGTTAGAAGCCAAAGTTGGTATTAAAGTTTAATGCCTTTTAAGGATACGACACCAAGATTTCCAGTAAAATTCCTCTGTCCTAAACTACCCTTTGCATGGAAATTTCTTCGAAAATTTAGACTTTCTCGAAAATGGCTCCAACGATTTTGATTAAAACTTCATATGTTTGAGATATTTTTATGGCAAACGAAATGTATATTTTTAATTTTCTGAATATAGCCCATGTAGTCCTGTTTACTCTGGATAACTTCTGCATAACTGGTAAACTCTACTGTTTGTAGAGTGAACCATTTCGGAGATATTCCTTATTATTGGAAAAGAAACTTTTGTCAAATGTAACAGCGTTGTTTATTTTTTAGCCATGAAATCGAACTATCCCCAAAATTAATACAACAATACCTACCGACGGTTTTTCTTGCAGAAAAATATTGCATCACCTTTGTTCAGTTATAACAAGAGATTAAAACATGCATCTCAGTCCGTTCAGTTTTTTCTGCTTCTGAATTCAGAATCACTGGAACGTTTTTACGATAGCCGCGCTGGTGGAAACTATCTACCACCCTATTTTGGCACTTTCCCTTGATCTTGTAACAACGGGGTGTAATCAGCAAGATATTAATCGCATTTGCATGCTGTATAATCATCATGTTTTGTTAGAGATTGGTTACACTAAGCATTTCAATTCACTGCATAAATTTACCCTCTTGTTGCACTTGCACATTAAATATGGATGCTGCAACGGGAAGCAAATGAGGGTGATGAATGCCAGAGTTTCCTCTATAAATGTGTGTATATAACATGCATTCCTGCGTCCGTTTGTTTGTGCCTTCAGTGTGGAACCAGGATATGGACGTATCCTCTAGAGACCACAGAGAATTGGTGACGCCTAAAGGTGCAGTAACCAGGTGCATGATTCTCTTTTTGTTTACTGTTACATTTATTATAAATACTTAAATATTTATAAGCTTTATAATATATCTAAACAATATGTTGTGAGTATCCCATTTTCACTGTCACTTCACTGTTTTGATCTAGTTCAACTTAGTTCACACTGTCACTTCATTAATGTGAACTAGTTTAATTTTCACCTTCTTCACGACGTAATGGCGAAATGAACTATGCACCGATGTTGCCTCTTCTTTGGTACATTTCACTCATTGGCGAGTCGAACAAAATACGTTTTTAATTTTTGGGGAAGCAGTACTCACTGCTGTAACAGTGAACAACTGTATGTCGTCACAAACTCATTTTTAGAGCCGTCGCATCAGACGACACCCACCAAGTTTCCACAAAACATTCTAAAATGTTCTGGATGTGGGGGCAAGGCAAACTTACGATCCTGTTTATCTGTGGATAGCGTTTATGGTGTTTATGCTGGGCAAGAGCGCTCCCGCATCTGTTTATCTCTGTTTATCTCTCCAACTGCCCGGCGCCGTTCACTTGATAGGCTTGAGCTATTGTCACTGTGTCACTCAATCCTATGATTCATAAATATTTAATAATCTGGTTTTTGGCAACCCACAATTCTTTAAAGGCGACATATATTGGTTCTAGAGCATAACCTAATTGAAAGAACGTCATGCTTGGGTTTATACTCTGTAATAATTGGTGCTATTGATTATTGCGGAAATAGTGTGTAGAGATAGATGACTGGGAAAATTATGGATAACAAATAATTGTGAAATGCAGGGATACGATTTATTTGGAGGTACACAAGTGGCTAAAATCGTAGTTGAGTATTGAATAATATCAAGACGTGGCCAAACTTATTAGACAGGGGCTCTGGTGAATTAGACTTGGTGCATTGCAGATGACAAGTATCACTAATAGAAACGGTACTATGGCTGACACAACATTTAACGGCGGATGACTCAACACAACATCCAATCCGAGGCTTAACACGGCTTGTAGCGTTGTATAGTTAAACACGAAGTAAAGTGGGTGGTATCACTTGCACACACAGAATTTATTTACACAACAGGAAAGAGAATAGTAGTAGTCAGTTATCAGCCACCATTAAGTTTTGTGTCTGCCATAGAATCCGATCCCTTTGAGAGGGGGTGGAATCATGGTTGCTGACCTGGCGGTAAAGCATTTACCGCTTACATCATTTTCTTAAATAAAATGTATGGGCCTGTTGGGCGCCACTGGCTGGCAGTACAGACTAAGAGAGTAAACGTGACTTTCCACTTAAGGTTCAGGTCCGAGAAGGCTCACACTAGGAGAATGGGGCTAAATGTGTTATGTGAGTGTTAGTGCTTTTTGTGTTATTTGTCATCATCACTCAGCCATTAATACTCTATTTTATTATTATTGTATAGGGTAGTAATAACTTGTACACAATAACTTACTACCTGGCAAAGCCGTGAGGCATATCGGAAAGAATGTGAATGTACTCAGATGTTTACGTGAGCTTATCGCATAATTACGGTGAGACAACGGTTTGTACACTGTGTTCGAATACAATCATATCTTCAGAACGGTGACGTCTCATATATTGGCAGGCACGAGAGATAATTTACTTGTGTTTTACCACTGACTATACGCCAAGTTACAATTATTTCGCTGTTGTAATAAACAAGATAAGAAGCGATCATAGCGCTTGACAGCCAAGGTCTATACGCCTCAACGTTTTGCCAGGTTGTACGGCTAATCGACTATTTATCTGTTTTGAAAGGAAAATCTACGTTGCCTAAATTTTTCTGGATTGCATAAAAAACTAAAACTTTTGGTCCTCGTATTATTTTCGTACGTCGTCCCCTTAAGGTAAAATAACAAACTGTTGATGACAAATTTACAGGATGACTTTCTAAAGGCTTAACGATGAGATGGTACTTCGTATTTGTTATGTATCAAATTACTTTTAAGAGTTGCGTGATATAGCTATTTACATGGTTGTTTTATAAATTAAAAGAATTCAAAAATTAAGTGTAGTATGTGTAAAATTGACAGCAAAGTTTATTTTTGTTAATAGAGCCAGAGGAAATCCAAGTGGTCTCTAAACTACATATGACACGCAAATTGAAAAGATTGTACAGCATAGCGCGAAAACTATTCCGCGCGTGTTTGTGTCCGTAGGGGAGGGGTTCCGACCCCTTAAGCTGCTGTAATGCGAGAGCTGTGGTCATTCTGGCGTTACTAGAGGTACGCCGGGCCAAACATTCTAGGCCGTTCGGTATGGAAGTTGTTCGGATTGGGTTGGACTCGTTGGGGCAGTGGTTCCCTTTATCCATAGGATATTGGGTACATCTGCGCGGTGCTGTGATTTCTTTTCTGTCATTTCCCTTTCATTCCGTTTCCTTCTCATCTTTCAGATGTGCTTCTAGGTTTCGCGGCGTATGGTGGTGCCGGAGAGAAGACACTCATAGCTAGGAGGAGTGCTCCCCGTGGACACTAAAGGTTGGTGACCGATAGGTCGCTCGTCGTACTTACTAGAAAACAGTCTTCGAGCTGTGAATGTGAGGGACTTTCGCGCGTCTCTGTGGCCAGTTTGCTTGCTGCCTGTATCCTCCTGTGGTTACTTCGCCTCATCCGTTGCTCCTGGGGGTGGTAGCCACATAGATCTATGTGGGTTGTACTGCGTGGTGTGTTCCCCACCGTCTTATCCATCAGGCCAAAGCGATAACCTTCATTTTGCCCTTAGAACACGCTAGCAGTGCATACTGTATTCACACTAGCGCTATCTGTCCGTGTTACAAACCTTTTCTGAGATTAAAAACATTCTATTAGGGCTACAGTTATTTTTTTAAAACGATAATATCCTATAATTATACACTTTAATGAAATATTAGTAAATTGCGCAAATGTTTAAATTATGCTGCTAGTTCGAGAGAAAAAAAATGTCAAACATAAGACTTCAATTATTTTCTTAAAATATATACAACATGTTTATTATTGCATCATACTGTCACAAATAAGCATGTTAACAAAAACTTCTCCGAATTTATATGTCTTTATATTTATAATAAAGTGTAGAGCGTTTCAATTACACCGAATAGTACATTCTGTAGAAAAATTTAGAAATTAAAATGTACCGTTTAATGAAAACCCAAGGAAAAAATGTCCAAACCATGACAACACCAAAATAATACTTTTCAGTGTTTTTATTGTATTTATAATGCATTTAGTGCAAATAGAGGCTATCGATTGTCCGCTGAACCTCTATAGTCAATTCAGTGTTTGAAGACTCCTGAGATCTCTCTTCAATGTTTGTTCACCTTTACTTAATATAGTATTCCACTATACCTTTTATAGCAAGTTAGTCTTACAAAGATACACTGAAATTTCGATATGAGAAGTTCGTATGGTTATTAAAGCTGCATATAACACTTTTTTTTGTTACTTCTTTCACAGTGTGTCTCATCAAATTTACTGTAAATTCTTTCTTCCGCTGTCGGCCACTACTGCAAGTGAAATATTTCTAACGGATCCAATTTTGTAGTTATTCGGGTAGTTATCACTGCCGCAGATAAATTTGTATTCAATATTTAGTACATTCGTGTAAAAAGTCAATAAACTGGCCGAGTTGTACAGGCTTCCACCAATTTAATTGAACCCTTGTTGGGAAACTTTTAGCATAACTTTATGATAAAAAAAACAACAACACATTTTCATAATGTTTTTTAATTAAACTTACACAAAAAAGCTTTGGAAAACTTAATATTGAATTTCACGTAAAATGTATCATACGACGAAAATTTGATACTGTTTAACGCTGTATATTATTCTTAAAGTATAGTTATTTATAATCAAAGCCCACATTTTTAGTATCAGTCTTTCATGAAAAAAAAAAGGTATTAATACTTAAATTCCCCAAAGAAGTCCTGTCTTGAGTTATTAAAACTGTTAAAACTCTAAGTTTTAGCGAAATTGGGTTTTATGTTTTGGAGATTCAGTAAATACATGGGTATTTGAGTAAACAGTCCAAAACTATGTTAAATTACTTTATACATTTCATTCAGCTTCAAAGAACTTATTCTAAAAATGTGCATAACTGGAACAAAAATTGG
The DNA here is from genome assembly GCA_030765045.1 of Tenodera sinensis. Taxonomy (NCBI): domain Eukaryota; kingdom Metazoa; phylum Arthropoda; class Insecta; order Mantodea; family Mantidae; genus Tenodera; species Tenodera sinensis. Next base: position 83,888,649 of record CM060964.1, on the reverse strand, counting down.
AAAACGAGTAATAAGACTAAAATGGCTAACATGTGACAACACACGATTGAAAGAAAATCTATTTTTGAAATTCCACGAGCTATTGGCACGCACCCTATGCAGGTATACTTAAACGTCACGATTGGGCACTTAACATGTTAATAAGGTAAAACCGCATTGGATCCTGATTCTACACGTTTGAGAACCATGTAAACATTCCATGAGAACATTCTAAAAAGAGTTTCTTTTCCGAAAAATTGTCAATTATTCAGTATCCATTTCCCTTAAAAAGCAGCAGCATATTTAAGTCAGAGCATTGTAGGTTTACAAAATCGCCTACAACTTTTGTGCATTACAAACAGATGCGCCGCATTGCGGAAATTATAATCGCAAAGATGAAATAATTCAGTAACCTCACTCTCAGAATGGGCTTAATAACAGATTACTTAAGTACCGCACCTCTCTTTTCTCCTCGGAAAAAGGAAAAGTAAGTTCCCAAACTTTTTCACCAAATGAAGAACTTGTAAATGAAAGTTGTTGCTTCAATGTTGTCGCTTACAGTAGCTTTAACATTACAGCGGACGCCATTCGAATGAGGCATTATATTTTATATGTATGTACGTACTCGCTTTGTGTTTCCAATGTCGTTTCAAAACGCGTAGACAAAACAGAAAGTTCTGAGACGAAATGTAGTGTAGCACGTGACCTCACAATTCCGGTACTTCTACAACTTCCGGTAGAGGAGAGTGGCGGGGGAGATCGATAGCCTTCACTTGTCTGCAAATAGTTCACAATTGCTACCAGAGAGAGCAGTTCGGTCGTTGCCTTGACGCTACCGACATCTGCAAAGGTACTGAGCAACTACAAAATCCAACCGCTTCTTTTGGGTTTCGAAAAACCAAAAGCCCTAGGCGGCGGTAGAAGGAAACGCGTGGAAGTTTTCGGTTTTTACGTATGTTCGCAAAGGGAGTTGAAGAGAGGTGTAGATTTTCTCTTATAATATTAGAAACTACCAAACTTCTGCAACCATTACAAAAACGTTGCTGGCACATTAAAAAAGTAAATGGAATGTGCATTAATTCCCAAATATTTATGCTATATACAAAGTAAAGCTTCAATACCTTACTTAATTGAACAGCTGAAACAAAATGGCATTTGGTGTCGAATTTCTAAAATAGAATATTTATACAAGAATAACAACCTCAGAATTCACCAACGTAATTGTGGAATTCATTTCTAATCATATTTTCTTCTTCAACGAATTACGCATCCCTTTGTAGGACTTACACCTCCAAGGAATTTGAAGCCAATGGCTTGGATCGGTTGCTAAAAATCAGGAAAATGTAACTTTAATTAGTTATGCATAAAGTTACAATATAGCGTTAAAGGTTTTAAAAAAAAAAAAACAAAGGAATAAAATATGTAAGGCATTTCACAGGATAAAAACCCTAAATTCAAAAATAAACTTAATATGAAGGAAAGGCTCTTTAAATGCCTTCATCGAGCTTCAAAGAACGTGTACTGAAAATATGAGAGGAACTGAATAGCAATTACATCACAAGAAACACTTTAAACTGGAAGATGGGACAAAAAAAAAAAAAAAAAAAAAAAAAAAAAAAAAAAAAAAAAAAAAAAAAATTATTATTTTACTCAGAATTTCAAAATTCATACACAGGTCCAATGATTTTGACTCTAAATTGCCAGAAAGGCGAACAGGCAATTGATTCCTGCTTTTAATATTTAAAATAAATATTCGAAAAAATTAAGAACAAAAATTCTCACTGTCAAACATGGAGTATAGCGCAGGCCATAAATAAAAAACCTAGAATATGAACCTCGAATAAAAAAATAATAAAAAAACAGGTTTAATTAAATATGTCATGCATATTACTTTAAATAATACTTTTAGATGATATAGACAGCTACATAATCTGCAGTATTCTATTAGACATTATACATGTCTGTAATCTTCAATTTTGATTACACCCCTTTTATTACTTTAGATCCCTTGTACAAATTAAATTACCGAACTTAATTTTTTAAAGATATTATATGCTTTCTAAACACACTAACTTTGGTTAGTACGAAATCGATTAATATATTTTAGAGATGTAGATTCAAGATTTTTAGTTCTTCCAAAATTTACTCAGCTATGCCTTACGTAAATTGAGAAAAACGCTTATCATTTCGAAAAATCAGCACAAAGCCAGCTTGGATGGAAGAATTCGGTATCTATAGACATTTCGGAAAGAGCAATTCAAAAAGCTTCGGTGTTTCTGAATCTCTATGAATATTCACTTTTGAAAAATTCAATTAAATGCTTCTGTCGATTTTTCTAAGAAATACGCTCACACATGTGCCTAGGAAAATACGAGGACGCAAACGGCTTTAATAATCACACATTTCAAAGTATAAATGTGTGGAAAACATATGGCTATTTACATAATATTATTTCAGTACTTTCAAACAAAGCCTTGGTTTGCTAATGTGAGACTATTTATCGACATATACCTATGTATATGTTCATTTTATTGTAAACAAATGTCCATTTATTAGCTGTTATTGGTGACATTTGTTGAATGGTAAGGATTAAGCTTATCCTAGGGAAAAGGTGGATACGGTAGAAGGTAAAATAGATGAAACTTGTTTTTTTCACACTTTGGAATTGAATTTTCAAATTATTTCATCAAAAGAGAAACAAGGAGAGAGAATCCATTCGTGTTATTGCCACTAGCGCGCATTCATTCATGTTCTGTTGTAACAAGGTGATATAAGAACAATCCTCTTTCATTTAAGATTAGAAAAGGAAGCATTTGAATCCAAAGCTCAGTTGTAGCGAAATCGTATCCAAAGTTCTAGTGTGGGTATAAGCAGTAAGCATTCCCCCAATATAATACACACGTAACTTGTTTCACAGCGTAAGAATCAAGACATTTTGAACAAACAAAAAAAGAGTTAGAAAGGGCTAGCCATGGGTTTTCCCCACTTTCATTTTGTTGAGTGCAATGTCTTAAAAAGTTAAAACAATGCCTGCTGTCCACTTTAGCCGTTCCTTTCGTCTATAGATGCGCAAATGTTTGGATCCCAAAGCACTTAGGGAACCACCTGCAAAGCCATTAAACTCGAGTAGTAGGGAAATGGTCCGATAAATGGTGAGCTGACGAGTAGCTAATAGGTTCAGAGTAATTTACGTCAAGTCATAGAATATTTAACTTGCAGGATGAAAGTAGCAGTGTGTACATTCCTTCCATTTAAGGGACTAGGAAAGTGAAATGTTTGCAAAATAGAATAATCAGTGTTTTCGAATACTAGCTATACAAAATGTGTAAACAAACATTGGCCAAACAGCTCTGATAAAGCTTTTTGGTATTCTGCAATTTTCAAAGGTGCAATGCATGTTGAACTAGACGCCATTTAAAAACCTTGCACTTTTCTAGTTTAAGATTATTCTCGTATGTGTATCTCTCAAGATCTGGATCGTTCATTGAGCGTCAGTTACGATGTAATTTTAATGCAAATATCTATTCTTGAGACTTCATAAGTATGTTATGGCGATCATGGCCTCTACTTTGACATGGCTACCGAGTGGGCCACCTTTTGTGTCCCCTCACCTCATCCCTTGCTCACGGAGGCGTCCCATCAGGAGTCAGAGGCACAAAAATCTACTGAAGATCGAGGAGCTAAGTTCCCCGCACGTGGTTATTCATTATATTTGTCATAGGTGTGTTCACAAAACTGGTTACTACTCTTTACTAAGTGCTACTTGTTTAGCCAATATCAAGCATAGTTATGTAAGTGTAAGTAGTTCTATAGAAAAATCTGAAAATCAACAGGAGTTAGTATTTAATAATCATACTTTAAGCTATTATTTTAAGCATACAGATTCAGCTGAAAGGCATTTATTTCTATGCTTGAGTTTTGTAGCAGGGCTTGTTGAAACATTTCCAATCTTTTATAAATGTTGAGTGAGAGTGCCACCGCATCTAACTTCTTCTGTTCTTTACTTTCTGTACTACGATTAGTAAAGCAGAGGAAGTATTGTATTCCACCCAAAATTTTGATTTTGAGGTCTCGTCGGAAATATATGTTTTGAGGCCCCCTGAATCCCGAAAAGAACATGTTTAGAAAAAGTTCCGCGTGTGCACGTCTGTCTGTGTGTCTGTGGGCAGCATAACTCAGAAACGAAAAGTCGGTTAAAAACGAAAGTTGGTGTTCAAGTTTAATGTAATTCAAGGATGCGATACGAAGATTTTTAAGAAAATTGCACCACCCTAAACTACCCTTTACATGGAAAATTTTTCGAAACTTTTTATTCTCTTGAAAATGGCTCTAACGATTTTGATTAAAATGCCATATGTTTGAGCTATTTTTGTGACAAATGAAATATATATCGTCCTATTTACTCTGGATGACTTTTGCATAACTGGTAAATCGTAAGAAATAGACCAAAACTTACTATACAAAGAGTCTAGATCTTTCTAAAGCACACAATTTATGTCTGAATAATTTTTTGTGGAGTGAACCATTTCGGAGATATTACTTGTTATTTGTGTAAGTTTTAGAGAACATACTTCTGTCAAATGGAACATCGCCATTCATTTTTTAATAAGTTAACTGTACAAAGAGAGCGGAATTTGAAAGCTTTAAAAATTCTGGCCGTCGTTCAAAGCCTACTGTATTTGCATATTCGCTTGCACCTACAAGGAAATAAGCAATAAGATAATTTCTGCGACGAAGAAGATAGAGAAATAAAAGATTGTGGGAATGGTTAGTACGAGAGTACAGAAAGTTGTGTGAGTGGAACACATCAGATTTTTCTTCAACTGTCCGGTGCTGACATCCCAGTAAGGTTGGGTCATAGCAGCAGCTTATTATCTTACTTCCAATGTAAGAGGGACACAACCTAGGGAAAATGAAACGTCGGTTTACACCCATTATTGGTTCCTCTTTCTGTGTTATAACATATGCAGGAAGGCCACTTTAACTTTCATAAAGTTCCGCTAAATATCAACCGATTCTGCATAGAACATCTGAAATAATAACTTTAAAATATTCCAAGGTATCTAATACAACGCAAACATGGCAACCTAGTAATATCCTTTTTCTTTCAAAACACCTATGTTTACTCTGTTTTGCGCATGAATTGCAAACAGCACAAAAAGAGCAACCTCAAGTAAAACATAAATGAGCTCATAGTAGTTCCCTATGGGGATATCGTGTGCAGTTTGTGAACGTATATGTTTGCACAGTTCTGCTGTGTTTAGTTTACCCTATAATGTTAACATCATAATAGAAGAAGCAAATGACACGGCCAGAGAGTAATTAAAGATACTGCTTTCTCTACGAGTTGCAATTCTTAATAAGTGCATGGGCAACGTTTTCAACTATTTCATCGTATGACTCACAATCAGTATTATATTCGTAAAATTCTTGATATTCCAAATTTCCAGCACATTCATACATTTATCACAAGTAATAATATAAGACATCTGACCAAGCTGATTAATTCTCGAGCGGAGCCAACGGACATTCTGGTAAGGTCAGACCGTTAAATGATTTTTATGTGGACTATTTCATAAGTAAAATATGAATTTAAATACTATATCAGAAATATGTGGCAAGAAAATCTTAAATTATGTGAAAAATAAGCTAAAATATTGTGATGGAATGGCAATTCGAAGAATCTCACTCTTGACAACAATGTTACAAAAAGAACAACATCAATCCGGTTACCTTTCTGTCATTTTATTGTCTTCTAAAATTGTATCTCAAATATAGCTTTCTTCCCACCGTTAACATAGACTGCAGTCTTTCGTGCTATCACAACTCACAACCTTTACTTCTCGTAACCTTGCTCAGTTCTTTCTGTGTCTTTCCTCGCTTTCTCTGCCTCACATGCACTAAATAAGACGATGCAATCACTTGACGCTCATGAAATCTTCTTTACGACGCACAACGAGGAGAAATACAGGCGCAGCCGTCTCGCACCCACTGACACACTGACCTACTCACCTTTGTGACCGTAAACTTACTCACTGTTGTTTTCTGGCCTCCTTATATATTGGGGGGGACGTTACATGAACCTTTCGTGAACTCCTTCAAATATGTTGGCGGTGACATAGCCAGATATCTCTCGAAGGCACCGGTTAGAGCCCGCTTTGGGTAGCCGCTTCATTGTTGATACAATGTATACAAAAACAGTTGCGCGAGGCAGTATGATCTTGAACGGCTTTGCACCCCCGCCGCCACGTGGTGTGAAGTAGCTTGGTTCCGTTCAGTCTATCCTCTATTTTGCGGCGAGCCCGCCGTCACAATGCCAGGTAATCAGCCGTCCCTAATTTTTTGGAAGGTAGACCACCCTAGAAATGGCTTCTGCGCTTTAATGCAACTTTGTACTACCTAAAACATGCGTAAATTCAGAGGAACAGTAGTTTAAGGAACAGAACGTACTCCTCCCTAAAATACACCTCAGAAACATACGGGTCTTTTACTGAGAGCGAATTCCACTTTCCAGCTAATTATACAAACTTTTTTATTAGAGTATACCTACATATCAAACTAATTAAGTAAATGCCTCTGATAAAATAGACCTATCATATGAGTACGCTAACAACGCTAAAGAACAAGACAATGGTGGATTCTTGTGCTCAGAGTAGGGGTTGGTTGCCAAAAATTGAGGCAAAAGTTAGGGACACGGCTCATCTTCTATGGACTCGTACAGGCAAAGCGCACATAGTAGATATTAAATAACAGATTATTTAAATGTTCGCGTAAACTACGTCTCGTACATCTCAAATAACATGTATAATAGCTTTTGTCATTTAAGTAATTATATTAAAACGCCCAGAAAATAATTAAAACTGTCTTAAAAGGCTAAATCAAACACGTAAACTCGGAAGTGGCAATGATATAGGGCCTGGCATACAAGTCGTGCTATTGAACTCGCAGCGTGCCTCTAGTCAAGCCGCGAAACAGCTGAATAGAATAATGACTGTACCTTGTGTACTAACTCCAGGAACACGGGTTCGCGTTTTCGCATTGTACAACTTTTTATGCTTATCAAAACCGAATTCACAACAATCTAATTATAAAGTCCCTGAAGGTTTAGGGCATTATAACTGAAATCATTTTTGGTTGTTTGCATTTCGTAATAGAGCAGGTATATGAATTCTGCCCTACTGGAGTGGCATGATGTGTGTTATTATGAATGCCGTTCCTTCATTCTCCACGCGTAAGCTGTTGCATATTTTGCGCCAATCCTTCCCTACGTATTCGACAGGTGAGTACCTTAATATGCTTTTGATCTGTGGAGAAGCAAGAGCCAATGTACAAGCAGGTCAGAATCTACACCGGGAGAGATATCCTAACAGAAAACAACAATACTATAAATGGAAACAAAACAATTACAAATTAAAATAATAACAGCTTATAATATATTAATTGTTCAACCAATGTTATCTGTGAATATTACATGGTAAAATATAAGCACTTGCAGGGGAGTTGAACTACATCTACACCCAACAGATTGCCCGCCTTGGCAGCGTGATGGTTAGCGTGTCTGCCTCACGTTCAAGAGGTCGCGAGTTCGAATCTCGCTTAGGGTAAGTTATCCGGGTAAGGTTTTTTTCCGAGGTTTTCCCTACCCTGAGAAGACGAATGTCGGGTAACTTAAAGCTCCATGGACCTCGGGCTCATTTGAGCATCATTTCATCCATTTCATTTCATTCATTCGTCCGATATGACACAATGTTGGAGGACGTTAATTAAAAAAAAAAAAAAAAAAAAAAAAACACCCAACAGATTACTTACCAATGGGACGCTCGTTCCGTATGAGCTACTTAGTAACGTGTGAGGTAAGCATTGCGTTTAACATGTATTATTCGCTGGTTCCATTGAACATTTACGGAGGCGCAAAGGCGATACCCTAGTTCCTACTAATTTCATCTAGCGTGTAACCAAAGACATCCATGTTAAGTACTTAGGCAGAGCCTAGCATAGGGGCCGATGTTTTCATTTTCGAGTTTAAAATGCAGATTGCATAAAACTGGAAACTGGCAGCTGACTCATCTAATATATTCATTTCGACATTTACAGCGTAGTTAAACTTACTCAGCACTGTCAACTGAAGAAGACGAAACCCAAGAATAACATGTATTTCGACCTTCTCTTCTTATTATAACAGAAAACCAATGTATACTCTCAAATAAATCTCACTTTATTTCTAACATTAACAAATAACTTTCTGGAAAAATACATTAATTGTTAAAAGAACACTTGTTAAAAGCGTAGGTTCCAAATTAAAATGGAATGCTATTTTGATTGATAATCGATTGTAATGTGCAATAAACTGCTTTTCAGTGATTTAATATGATACAGTTGGCGATACTGGCTAAACAAAGGAGTAACCTAGTGATAATTTGTACAAAACAAAATAATGAGCAGGTGATAATTTGTAATGTCACTTCAACGCCTCTACGTATGAAATAGTAATTAAGAACACATTTGAAAGCTAATTAACGTGTATGTACTCTATCTGCCACTTAATTGCTCGCAGGAAGGGTAAATATTGAACACCACTTCAAAATTATATTTGGTATTTCAGTAGAAACACGTTTTGAAGTGGTTCTCAGAACAGATAGGAAAAGCTGTTAGAAAGTGGTCATCCGTATGCGAAAGAGTGAGAGCGAGAGAGAGAGGGGGGGAGAGAGGGAGAGAGACAGACAAAACAGCGTAGCTCAAATATGAAGCTTTTAAGAAAAAAATCCCTTCCCCAGATACGCTTTTTATGCAACAAAGTAGTCCACGTTTTCTCGCAATAACTCAAACAGTTTGGATAAAATGTCTTACTTTTAAGATATTAATATGACAAATAAACCTGTATATCTATATGTTGCTCTTCATTTTTAGGGATTATATAACTATAATTGCACATAAACAAAAACTGTAAGCGATAGACCACTTGGATTTCCTGGCAAATGAACAGCTCGTTAAATACGTTAAATATACAGTTAATGTCAAATAATCTTGTTTGTTTTGCAGATCTTCACCACTGATCTTTTGAGTTTTTCAATACTTTAAACAATAGGTTATCAAGTGCACTACTTTTGTTTTCCCTTAGCTAATACAAAGAGTAAGTAATATCAAGGCAGGCTAATACAAATAGTATCAGTCTCCAGTATCCTTTCTGTACCTCTAACAAAATCTGGATTGAAATCATTCTGCCAATATATTCTATCATAATCAACGGGAAATAAATATAAAGAAACAGGCTTCATCTACTTACGAAATGAAAATACAGCTTTCTTTGTACTGAGACATATTTTACTGCAGAAGGTAAATTGTTTTCTTTCTTTCTGCATGTTCGATCACAGAAGCTGGAAAATATTAGATACAGTAACCTACTGACACTTCCTACGCATGCAAACAGGGTGGTTTATGATAATAAGAAATGTTTGATGTTTTAAATTAGTTTTAATCTTTTGGTAATTACATTCATTTCGCTTAGTTTCAAAATATGACCTTTCTGGATTTTAAATATTCTTGGGCGAGTAACCAAAAAAGGGTGGCAATAAACAGACAAACCAAAGAGTAGCTAACACTTTCAAAACAATGTATCCAAAACTTTTGGATATTATTGCAAGTGCTTCAATTACCGAGTGAGATGGCGCAGCAGCAGCGTGCGTGACTCGCATTCAGGAGGTCCCGGACTCGATCCCCGTCGCCTGACCACTCTGACTTGGGTTTCCCCTTATCACTGGGTGAATGCTAGAGTGGGTTCTCTACTTCAAGCACTCCTCTCTTTCCATGTCTCATTTCCCTCGCTTGTCATCTTTCAGGCTTGGTTAATAGCGTGGTACGTTCCTGCGGATGTAAACAGATGACGCAGGTGCTTGCGCTCTGTAAACACACCTTCCCTGGCCCCTTCTGGGAGTTTCTGCCCGGGTCGTAAGGGTCGCCTTGTAGCCCTCTCCCTGGGTAGAGGACATACTTTAGTCGTACGCCAGGTGGCAATATCTGTAACTGTTAGGGACTTCTCTGCGTCTCTGGGATTCGCTGGCTCCTTTTCTGACAAACTTGCTGTCTCACTTCCCCGCGGGGGGTGGTAGCCCGTAATAGATTAATGTCTGAATCGCGGTGGATCGAGGTGTCCTCCCTCCGTTGTACCTATGCCCTCACGAGGCATTCCACGAGGAGGAAGGATGAGGTGAAAGGATCCGAAGGGTGTGAGGAACGTTTCCACGATAGAGCGGAGGGCAGGGTCCCTATATTTTCCCAGTTAGAAGCACCCCGGTGGAGGCTAGCTCAGCCCAGTTCCTCGCCCACACTTTCAGGTTCATATATAGTCAGAAAGGGGGCGCGGTACTCGAAACCGGCTCTCTCCCCCTCGAGCTTGTACCACCCTATGGGAGGCCCGGAAACCAGTAGGCTTGCCTTCCATTTCAGGGAACGGGATTTGTTCCCGCTGTTCTGCTGCTGCCACGACGCTCGCCGACGCTTCCAACCCTGAAAAACTAACGCGATCAAGAGTGAAATGTACTGATTAATGTAACTAAACGGAAGGACAGGAAATTCGGAGGATATGGAAATCCTCCCCAGCATTCACCTGACATACCCAGAAAACCTCCGAGGCAGAAATTCATCAGGAGAGAAGGTCGGCCACGAGGATCGAATGTTATCTCCCGAATGCGGGCCACGGACGTTACCGCCTGAGCTATCCCGCTTGGTATCCTGGAATAGAAGTAAGTATGTATAAGTATATTCAGTGCGATGCCCTTTTAGTACCTATGCATAATGGTAAACAACACTCTTTTTCGATGCGATTCACAGACCATATACCTATGTGTACGAGCTTTCTCTTCCCTAAGCCACCTCAACGATCTGCTGAAGCAAATATTGAAAATTGCAGGAAAAAGTGGTGCTGTTTATGCCTTTTTTCTGCGTATCTTGGTGAAAGTTCAGCTAACACTTGTTTTGTATAGAAAAATGAGGATGTACTATATTTTAGGGTTAGGTGCGTAAAAACAAGAGAAGATAGCGTTGTTTTAGTGAGATGTGCATTGATTGTGGTGGTTGCTGTAGACTCATTTCAAACTTTTCCGATAGTAAAGACCTGGCTCATTAGTATACAAGCATACATGAGTGATTACATGAAAATCAATAACACAGGGAAAAACACAGTCTACGTCCTCAAATTAAAGAAGAAGAAAAGCCGGAATCATCCACGCGCAACGCTTGTCTGATGAAGGAACACCTTTAGATCAATACGCTCAAAGATGTTTGGCTTCAGGATTAAGACATATTTTATGACTGCTATGTTCATTGAATGGAAACGACTCGGTTTTTCTGTCATATACAAGTACAAGCGAAAATTCTAGAGTTTTTCTATACAACTAATTTTCCTTTTTAGTATTTATCCATAAATTCTACCTATGGTGCATTTAAATGTAACCTATCGTCAACAAAATTTCTTCATGTAGTTATTCGTTCAAATTTGTGTATTACGTGTAATGTACAGGTAAATGGTGAAAGCATAATCGGACCTGTGAAGCTCTGTACCATGGCAGGGGCTCAAATTGCAGATCTGTGGCTCCACGTATTAATGCGTTTACCCCTTGAGCTACCATAGCGCAATGCATGTAAGGTGATTAAAGCTTGTGATTCAATTCATAGATCCCGATAAATCTTCAACACAATCTAAAGCTATAAACCCGGAGCTTAAAAGCAATATTACAAGTTGTCTTTTAGATATAATACCTTAGTATTTCAAATCCCTTGAATCACATGAAACGCTATAATACGCGTACGGGCAACTCGCTATTGGAGTTAAATCAGTAGGACCATCGGCTCGGGAAACTGAAGATCCACGGTTGAAATTCCGAGCGTGGCATTGAAATTTAAAGTCTAATACAACCTTCAAAGTCAGCACATAGGTAATGTGAAAGAGCATTTGTATAACGTATGTCGTAAATAAGTAATGTCTTCTCTGCCTATAATATGCGTATTTAGTGCTTTATTTTTACATCATCCTATAGCTTGCCAAAGACAAAATTAGGCGAAAAAGATAATGCAGCCAAATAATCATATGCAATAGTAATTAACAACATACTACTATTACTACTACTACTACTACTACTACTACTACTAATAGTAGTAGTACTAATAATAATAATAATAATAATAATAATAATAATAATAATAATAATAATAATAATAATAATAATAATAATAATAATAATAATAATAATAATAATAATAACAATAATAATAACAATAATAATAACAATAATAATAACAATAATAATAACAATAATAATAACAATAATAATAACAATAATAATAACAATAATAATAACAATAATAATAACAATAATAATAACAATAATAATAATAATAATAATAATAATAATAATAATAATAATAATAATAATAATAATAATAATAATAATAATAATAATAATAATAATAATAATAATAATAATAATAATAATAATAATAATAATAATAATAATAATAATAATAATAATAATAATAATAATAATAATAATAATAATAATAATAATAATAATAATAATAATAATAATAATAATAGTGACAGTGACAGTGAGTGATAGTGATAATGATAATAAGGATCACGATAACGATAGCGATAACGACAACAATAACAACCGCTTAGATCACCCGCCTGGTATCTATGAGTCTGTGGTTCAGATCCTGGCTGTGATATTGAATGTTTTAGTTCCAACACTACCTCTGAAACATTGCTCGTACACGGCTTTTGTGTTTAAAAACACTAACAGTACGCTCGTTTGCATAAATCAATAACAATTACCATCTGAAGCTTATTTAATCCCGGGGCATAAAGTACTTCCGATAGTAAGTTGCCATTGGGGCAATTGTCCCTGATGTGAGACTGCCTTTGTGGTTTACCGAGAGAAATACGAATTGGTGGGAGAATTCGGTGTCATTCTGGCAGGTTGTCACAGTAACTTAATGGTTATAGCACTCGCCTGGTAAGCGGAGGGTCTGTGGTTCAGATTCCGGCTGTGGCATTGAATTTTTCAGCCCCAATTCTACCTCTCAAACTTATGCACTATCTTAGAAAGGTTTTAAGATTTGGAACTTGTGATTGTGATCATTGTGATCATTAAATTTTACAATGTTTATATCACAGATCCTGTTACAAGTAGCAAAACTACGTATTTTTAAAATTCATTTTTCGAATCCTTTAAAGCAAAGTGTAACTTTAACTGCAGTGGAAAGGAAATACAAGGAATTTGCCGTGAAGATAAACTGTTGTGGAAGTCACCTTCTTTCCCACATTCCTAAAATCTTAATGTTTGCTGAAGGGAATAAGGAACGGCTAGGAGGAAAGTGTTTAGTCGAGATTTGGACGTAAGAAGCAGCGGGTGCCTGCATTGCGGAGCCGGCATATTGCCCTTTTCCAGGCTAATTATAAAGTCGTTAGATTGCCGGTCGCTAACTCCGTCGGCCAGGCAACGGGCCTGCCTGGTCGGCGTGGGTAATTATTTGGTAGGAGCGGGAAGGGGTAAGATGAAGACTTGTTTGACTTTTGTGAAAGAATTAACTTTGCACTTGGGTAGCAGGATCTGTGTAATCTCCTCCCTTAGATATTTGTCTCCTTAATGACTCAGCCAGTGTTTAATTGCACCAATTTACCCAGAGTTTACAACTAAAACCACTATTAGTCGCTCATATTTTCCTCCTCACTTTTTCTTACCAGCAAGGCATAATAATAAGTATAATGATACATCTTATTAATTTAGATTGTTCTGTAATTCACCATTAACATTTTAAAACATCCAATGTTTTACACTCGCATAAAAACGCAACGTTTACAGTATTGTTTAATGCTAATTAATTCAAGTAGACAATATACTTAATATTGCAAATAGCTGGTATGACAAGTAGTATACTTATACAAGGCTCCTACTGAAAGTTGTGAGCAATCCATTATTAAAAGTGCATTTCTAACAATGTAACAAAAACAGCTGCAGGGGTAATCTACAGAGCTTATACTAGATATATGTTGACATAGAGTGACGTCATTAGCTTCTCTCACGTGACCAAAGGCAGTGTTTACAAAATGGCGGGCATCAATGCTTCATTTCGACTACATTTTTCATCAAATTCCTTGTTAAAAAGGAAAATAATGTTCTGCTGAAATCTATCGCAGACTTCAACTTGCGCATGAAGATGTCTGCAGTGTTAGGAAATGAGAGATTCATTTCAGATTTGGGAACATGAGTGTCCAAGACGGGGCTCGTAGTGGTCGCCCTCGAACTGCCTCCATGGAACGCTGCAATAAAAGACTTGAAGGGTACATTAGAGAATGCAGGCGTGTCACTGTAGATGAAATTGCTGTAAAGCTTACTGTAAGGCATAGCGCAGTGCAGGAAATGATTGAAAACTTAGTTATCGAAAATTTGTAACCATGTGGTCCCACTTTTATTGACCCAAGGCCACGAACTTTAGAGAAGATCAATCATAAAAGAAGAAGAACAAGAAGAAGAAGAACAACAACAAGAAGAAGAAGATGAAGGTGATGATTTTTGACAAATATTGTGATAGGAAATGAAAGCTGGTTCCATTATTATAGGTCTAAAACAAAAACGCCAGAGTATGAAATGACACCACTAGGAACGGAATTCTAGTCTTAGAGTGTTTTCAAACTTGTAGAACGACAGGGAAAATGTGTGCAGTGAAATGGAGAGTGTATTGGAAAGTGACAGAAAAGTCTGTAGATTAAGACGATGTGCTTGTTTTCTCTAAAAGGTTGGATTAATATGTTTAAAAATTGCAGTTCACGACTTCCAGTATGACCCTCGTCTTAAGCATGTGCTTAAGTGAATGGCTACGCAGTACCTAAGAATGGGTGATTGTAATGAGTGTGAATGTAAAATACCAAACAAGTGTTAAGGGGACCAAGCTGCGAAAATTGAGGAAAATTCTTGAAAATATCGATTTTTGGGTTTTTACGCCAATACAAATTTTGGTTCACGCAGTGTGTTCACGTGATCATTTAAATGACCGTGCGCACATGCTGATAACCTTTTAAATAGCATTTAAGCTAATTTTTCTCATAATATATTTTTTCAGCATATACAAATGTTCAAAATGTTCCTTGCGGCTTCTGTTTTCTACCAATCTCTTTGAGCTCTGAAAATTAGATTAATATTATACTAAATATACCTATTTAGATTTTGTATTTATCCAAGTTAAACTGTTCGTGTGCATCTTTTAAGAAATTGTTGTAATCTCTAGAATGCAATAAAAACCATCAACGTGTTATCTGAATGTTTTTCTGCTATAATGCTTATTTGATATAAATCTCATAAATATATTCTATAAAACGGTGTTCCTGGAATGTATATCTTAAATTTTGTTTGAAAATTTTTAAAACTGGACAGTTTTCTAGCGGAGTTAAAAAAAAAATTAAAATATATATTTCCTCAATGGATTCAGTAGTGTTGAATACTAGTGTATACTAATACCGGTGGTATTATTAGTATTGGTATTCAGCTAGAGTTAGGAATATAGGTAGTTACCAGTTTTTTTTTTTTTTTGTTTTTTTTTTTTTTTCTTTTTCGGAAACAACATGCTTTTAGTTGTGTAGTAGCAATACTAGTATTTTATTTTTAATTTAATTTTACTTAGATTTGTATCTATGCTGGTTGATTGTAAGTTCATCTGTGAATTAGAATGTCATATGAAACAATATCGAAAATCATGGATAGATAATATAATTTTAATGAACGTCCTGGTATAGTAAACAACTGCCAGGACGGAGTTATGGCTTTAATTTAATTTAAAACCTAACAATTACATTCACATGTCACTCTCTACTCGATGTTATACCTCTGTTATTAGACATTCTTATTATTTTAGCTACTTTTTGTTAATCCAGATAAGCTTTACGCATTTCGTTGTACGGTATGTTTAGTAAAGTGATAGTCAGATTTTAAAGAGCGTCTTTGCATAATTACGAGCAAAAGACAAATAATGGCCTCCTATTTCAGAACAGCAGATCGACTTGAAGATCAAACCCATAACAAGGAATATCTTGGAATTTGTTAAGGATACCCATCTGTGTAAAAAGGCTAAAAATTTCAAAAATTCTCCAAAATGGATTTTTGTTTTATCAAATAGTTTAAATCTTCTGCTTTATTTTGATATGCTTTTTATAGCCTTACGGGCGTTTTAACTATGTCACGTGGCCGCCTAACAGATTGCTTGTAAGTGGTCATGTCCATCTAAATCCATACAGTTCCATTATCCTTACCGTGACTTCAAACTTAGTTTTTCCATGTTTTTATTTTTAGCACTGTTTGCTCATTAAAATGCTCCACACGATGCAATTTTCAGTACTTATGCATGAAATTTGGTGTACCTGCTTAGAAGTAACATTAAAAAGAAATGATGAGATAATTTTTTCATAACGTGAATAACTGCTGAGTAATTAAATATTAAAAAGTTTACATTTCGAAATTTAAATGAAAAAAATTATGAATTTAAACTTTTAAATTTATTTTTATCCAAACTAATAATAAGATTAAAAAATTATCTCATCAATTTGCTAACATTCTATTACAGGACATAACTGAAAATTATTAAGTTTTTCAAATGAAAATTGCATCATGGGGAACCATTTATACAAATATTTAAAAAATATAATACAATATTAATATGTTAGCAACTAATCTGAGTAAATGTATGAAATTTAGCACAGTTACTCCTCACTATACAGTGATTGTTGTGTTAAAATTTCAAATCAATCCAATGAAAACTCTAGATTTTCAAAATTTCACAGATGGGTATCCTTAACTCCACGAAAAGTTATTTCACATAAATTGTGTGCTTTAACGAGATTTACATTTTTTGTACAGTGAGATTTTGTTATCCAGTTAAACAAAATTAATTCAAAATGTAGAGGACTTCAGAGATTATAACCAGAAAGTTAAAGATGTATGTTTACTTTGGCACAAAAGTGTCTTAAGCATATAGTATCTGAATCATAGTCCTTTAGAGCCATTTTTGGGAAAATCTAAATTTTCGTATCATTTTCTATATAAAGGTAAGTGTGGGTTGAGGTTTTCTTTAAACTCTTTGTGCCACAATTTTGGAAGATACTGAACTAAAGCAGCAAGTTTGGTATCTCACTGACTTTTCGTCTTTGGGTGGTTAGTCACAAACGCACACCAATGTACCTGACCATATTTTGACGTCGGGCTCGGCGCACAACAGTGGACGGACGGGTGCCGAGCTACTTCACACCACATGCCGGGCCAGCGAGCGGACAAGGCGTTCAAAGTCAGGCTGTCTCGTGCAACTATTTGAGTGTACGTGATTGTAACACTGGAGACGAAAACAAAAGGGATTTCTCTGGCGCATTCTCGAGGATTCTAGCTGAATCAATTGGGGTGCGTGTGTGTGGGATCAAGAAAGTCCAGTGTAACATCGTCCCCAGTATAAAAGGACGCTAGACAGCAGCAAAGTTAGTTAGTTTGAGAGTTAGAGCTACAGATATGAATCGTCTGTGTGTCAGTGTGTGTGTGTGTGTGTGTGTGTGTGTGTGTGTGTGTGTGTGTGTGTGTGTGTGTGTGTGTGTGTGTGTGTGTGTGTGTGTGTGTGTGTGTGTGTGTGTGTGTGTGTGTGTGGTGTGTGAGCCAGCTCTGCGTGTGGGTGTGTCGTGAAGTTACATCAGTGCGTGTATAGAAGATCAACGCGCGTTGAGTGGTTGCAACACCATAGTTTTGTGTATGAGGAACAGAGAAAGCGGAGAAAGAAACTGAAAGGACAGAGCAAGGCTGTGAGTAGAGCAGGTGTGAATTGTGATAGCCCGAAAGGTTAACGATGAGAAGAAAGCTAGGTATTTGTGCCAACATTTTAGAAGATAATAAAATGATAGAAAAATAACCGGACTGATTTTGTCGTTTTGTCAAAATATTTCAAAATGATTTTTCTGGATTAAGGGAATCTCGGAGCATACATTTCCGGGAAACCTGATATCGAATTTTAGGGAGGAATATATTGCTTCCTCTACTTACTACACGTAGTAAAGAAACTGAAAAAGTGAGTGATTTTACACGCCATTAGGTTGTGCAATTCCTTATATTCCCAGATGTATAATCAGCATATGTGTCATAGATGCTATCAATATTTTTCCACTCAATGAAAATTCAAATGCAATCCTAAATGGCTATAAGGACTGCTTGTAACAAATTATCTGCAATCCCCAATCATGTGTTGTTGAAACAAATGTAACGTTTGTCCAGAAGCTGAACATTCAATACACCTAATTATACACACCTCAAGCTATTAAGTTGGTCTGGGTGGCTCAGTTGGTTAGACGCTGGCCTACGGATCCCAAGGTCGCGGGTTCAAACCCGGCCCAGGCCGATGGTTTTTAAGTGTGCTTAAAAACGACAGCTCCATGTCAGTAGATTTACTGGCATGTAAAAGAACTCCTGCGGGACAAAATTCCGGCACACCGGCGACGCTGATGTGATCCTGGCAATTGACAGCGTCGTTAAACAAGAAAATAATTTTTTTAATTAATCAAGCTATTAACAGTGAAGCAATATGATCAACAAATAACACAAATTATGTAGAGACTCACATTTCACTTCAATAAATTGAGTTAAACTCAATATACCTGACAACGGTCGTTTCGATACTCCTATGTATCATCATTAGGTAATTTCAGTTTTGCCTCTCTACACACTTTGTTATTTGTAAATTTAATACGTCGTTTACGACAACTCCTAGATGAACAATCTATCAAAGAGCTTATCTACAGGCAATGGGTGACTGTGGATCGCACACATTTAGAAAACTTAATATCGCCAGCGGAGGATTTCCTAGACAAATTATTTATCAAAACAATATTCACTAATTTACTGCCACCTACATTCATGGCTTAGCAACAGAATTTATTTTTGAAGGGGTGCAAAGAAAATCTGAAATTAGGTGCCTGCATACTGTACTCTCCTCATCGAGGATTCTGTTCAAAGGACAGACTACGATTCATCCTTTTGAGGCCTACTACAAAGACAACAGTGGCATAAAATATAAAAATGTTGTTGCTATTTCTGAATACCTAAACCACGACATCAGAGCTGTCCATATTTTCCAAACAAATATATTAGGTACTGTTTGTGAATCAACAATCGGGACTATTCTATAAAATGATACACGTTTCAGATGGCACAAGCGCTCAGTATAACAATAAAACGAACTTTTCAAATATTTGTTGCCACACCCAAGGACTCACAAGCCAGTGCCTTGGGTCAGACACCTGTCGGGGAACACAGGAATCTATGGACCGGACGGAGTGAAGACCTGGAAGCGGGTAGTCAGCCCACCACCAGATATGATAGTGAGGAAGAGGATGATATGAAATACAGGTGAAACCGATTATTGGAAAGGTGACAATGGAGCAATTGCTGAAATGAGTGGCGGTGGAAACCAGATAGCCCGGAGAAGATCCACCCTGACGCCATTTTGTCCACTACGAATACCACATAAGGGTCACTGGGATCGAATCCGGACCACCTGGGTGGTAGGCAAACCTTCAAACCACTCGTCCTCGGCGTCGCCCTCAGTGAAGATGCCAAGAAGCAAAAGTAGTGCGAGGCACTCTACAATTGCACTGTTTTGTTTCAGTGTCCACATCCCAGGCATTAATAAACACATATTCGTTTTAAAGCAAAGGAAGAGTAGTGGATATTTAAAAAACAGTGTAACACGAAGTCTAATGACTGCAAATGTAAATCTATTATTGGAATTTTAAATCGTAGAATGTTAAATTTGTGCCTTGTGAAGAGAGTGGTGGGCCAAAGTATCAGCTACAGCTATTGCAGAATTTGTGCTAACAGTTTGACCTTGATGGAACTACAACACATGATACGCAATCAGCCAGCACCGGTGTGAGTACCTCTTGCCTACGTGAAGGCAGAATTGCAGCGTTACCGCTCGTCTGAACGGCTTCGTAGCTTATTTAATTTCGCTGTATTTATCTGAAATTCCAATCTGAACTCTAAGATTATATGACACCATCAAACTACGTTCTAACTCTTTTCCGGAATTTTAATGTAAGGAGTTAGAATTGT
This sequence comes from Tenodera sinensis, assembly GCA_030765045.1. NCBI lineage: Eukaryota > Metazoa > Arthropoda > Insecta > Mantodea > Mantidae > Tenodera > Tenodera sinensis. The sequence goes on along the minus strand of CM060964.1, from coordinate 83,868,541 downwards.
TAGTGCTCTTGTAACGATAATGACTTCATGAAAATAGAAAATATTAAACTACTTATTTCTTGTTTAACCTGTAAATGAAGTATATATTTTAATATTCTAACTGAGCCAAATGTCATATTTATCTGTAAAAATAATATCAGAGATATTTTTATTTATGTAGAAAAGCGTGTGCAAAGTATCCGAAAACTTAATGCTTTATATTTACCAAACTAATTAATTTACAGACTAACAAAAATATAGGTTTCTCATTTGTTCATTCACAGAGTACGTAAATTTAGTGTGAATAAAATCGGAGACTTGAAGGTGAAATTTCCCAGAAATTTGTGCGATTTGACATGGAATGACTCGTATGCGGTTTTTTTTTTTTTTTTTTTTTTTTTTTGTTTTTTAAATTAACGTCCTCCAACATTGTGTCATATCGGACGAATGAATGAAATGAAATGGGTGAAATGATGCTGAAATGAGCCCGAGGTCCATGGAGCTTTAAGTTACCCGACATTCGTCTTCTCAGGGTAGGGAAAGCCTCGGAAAAAAACCTTACCCTAAGCGAGATTCGAACTCGCGACCTCTTGAACGTGAGGCAGACACGCTACAGAGGCAGGCGAGTATGCGTCTGACATATGTGGTGCTACTGAACTTTCCTAACCGAGACAGAAGCAAGAGCGCTTCGGAAAGTTCAGCAGTGGCCCTGAAGTTGTCAAACCCAGTAGCTGACGAAACACTTTAGAAGAGAAACAGTTCTGGCTTTCTAGCCCGAAATATCTAGCTCTTAATTCTGACACCAAACCATTATAACCTACGCATTTATATTTAGGAAAATGGTTTCCTTTGTGTGGTGGGAGAAGAATAACAACAACAAGTACGTATATTCGAGAACCGCCTAGGGCACAGTTGAACTTCAAAGCGTCGTTGCTTTTTTTTCCTTTTTCCTAGGTTTTAAGTCCCGGGGCGGGGGTGAGAGGAGAACTGGAAAAGGAATTCAGGACGATGAATGAAATGGTGGTGCAAACGAGCCCAAATTCCGTCGTCTTCAACTTGGATGCGGGAAACTAAAATAAAAAAGGATGAAACCAAGGTACTGGATCGTGTCCAGACTGCCGGGTGGTTAGGAAACATTTGCCACCTGAGCAGTCAGAACACTTTTACGCCAGCAGTCTGTTTTCCTGGAAAAATAAAACCACGAAGAGTAGGAAACTAAGTAACTAAAAGTCTAATATTGGGTTTTGAGGTATAATTCCGTTGCTAGATTGCTTAAGGTAATAAAATACATCTGCGCTTAACGATAAGATCCGCATTACAGGACGGACTGTTTTAGAATGGAAATTGTTTCATATGAACTTGAAGTTTATATGGGTATATAGGTTATGTAACAAATGCGTTGAATCCTGCTAACATGCAATTGTACCCTCTACTTCCATAGCTATTTACTTCATTTTATTATTCCAAATTTTTAGAACGTTTCTATGTAATTAATATTTTCTCATCTTAATATACCTATTGTGACAAAATGACTAAATCAGTTCCGGTTACTTTTGTATCAGTTTAGTGTCTTCTAAACTTTTGCACAAATACACAATTCTCTTTTGCTGACGTTAACACAGCCTCTAGTGTTTCATGATAATACAACTCAAAACTGTTTACTTCTCGTAACCCTGACTCAGTCCTTTCACTCCCTTCACTTTCTTTGTATCTCATACACTAAGTCTAGCGATACAATCACTCGACGCTCATTAAGCCTTCTTCACGACACGACGTAAAAAACACACACACATACACACAGATGTCCCGCACTGACACACTGACCGACTCATGTTTGTAACTGTAACTAACTGCTGTTTCCTCGTCTCTGTGTAGCAGGAATGATGTCACACGGGCCGTTCACGAACTTCTCAAACACGCCGGTGATGATGTGGTCAGATCTTTCTCGAAGACTCCGGAAAAAAAACTTTTGGTTCTGTCACTCTCATTGTTGTTAGTCACGTACACACAAAAACTCGCCGGAGGCAACCTGATCTAGAACGCTTTTGTTTGCTCGCTGGCCTGAACGTACCTTGTAAAGCAGCTTAACCTCGACAGTCCTCTGCTTTGCGCCACGCCCGGCGTCACACTACGCATACCCTTGTGTGTGTGTGTGTGGGGGGGGGGGGGTGAGTGGGTTTTTCTTATAGGTCTGTACCGAACCGATTTAAACCAAACTTGGCACAGATAACCTTTCATAAAGGGCAAAAATTACTAACTTAGCATTCAAAATTCCACTCCATTTATCACAAATAATTAATTAATTTGATGTAATATCTACAAAAGCTCACAAGACTGCTAGCTATACCTTTGTGAACGATAATAGTAGTAGATCGAACATTGCCAACCTAAAATTAATTAGATTACGTGTACAGTGAAGAAACCGCGAGTTCATTAATATTTGTTGATCTCATATCCATATTGACGATGAAGTAATAACATAATCAAATGTGAGCTTTTCTGTCTTTTAAATTTCTTGCGCTTTCTTAGTAGCTTTCTACATGTTGATTACTGAGAATAAGCAAGGTTATATTGATGTTACTTTAACTACCATCATTTATTTCCAACGAGATTTTCTGAACATATCATAGCCCGCATATCACAAGTAGGAAGTCACTCAGCTACATTAGGGAAAAACCATCACTAAAAGTTGTAGTTCTTCAATATTACTTTTGCATAGTGTTTTTGATATACTGATAAAAAACTACATTTATGAAGAGCTAGAAGTAAACTAAAAATACAGCTTCATAGCTCAGATTTAAATAATTAATCTTCTTCTTACCGTGTCGCTGTTCCAGCTAACCGAACTTCCATGATTACACGAAAACACATTAAACTTTCCAACTGACTCGCATATTTCCAGTAAATTATAATGCGTTCTCCTTTTCATTTTGAGATACTACGGTGGCTTACAATCTCGCAAGTATCTGCTTTCACAGTTACCATCATTTAATGTTAATTAATTGTTCTTTCGCACACACCATGTTTGCGCGAATGTTTTACAGGTAGTCGGACTAAATATTAACGCCATGTCCAGGATTTGAAACATGGATCTTTCATCCACGGAGTTACCATTTAAAGAAAATAAAAGAGTTTCATTGGAAAGGCGTAAATTTTTTCAAGTTCTATTTTATGGGAAGCACCTAACACTTGAAAGAAATTCAATGTCTGGATTTTTGTTAAACATAAAATTCTAAGTCGCATAAGCGATTAATAAGTAGAATTAAAATAGGTATATATGCAAAAAGAGATGACACCTTTTCTATCGCAGATATCCATCTAAAGAAAAAAGAAGGCATAGATATTAGGAAACCAAATTGTGACGCACCTGTGGGCCTCAGTTATCAAATGGAAGGTCCGAAAGACCGACGGCCGGGTGAAGAAATAAGGCGAAGTAACAGCACTCTCACCCAGCGTGAATATCAGTGAGTGAGTGAGTGTGTTGGGTTTAAGGGCCCGTCGACAACTTGGGCGTGAATATCAGAAGCGCGATAGAGACATAATGGGATTACTAATTATATCTTCACGGGTCATCAGCCTTGTAAACTTAATGAACGTTGAGCTGATGAGTGTATTAAACATTGACGTTCACTCGCTTCATTCAGTATCTGAAAACGGCCATGGAGTTTACAATGTCCGAAAGCCCGACATTTATTAATTTGAGTTGACTCATCACACATGAAGTAATAATTAGCAACGATCGCCGTGAAAGCTTTAGGTCCCACATAACAGTATTGCTCTTGAAATGTCCTTCTCCTCACCTCCCGAACATTCTAGAAATCTTGAAAACTCCAGCGGATATAGAAGTGAGCGTGCTCGCGAGTTAGCTAGTTAATAAGTGAGTGTGTTTCCGATGCGACAAAACGTTGGTAATTCAGTGCGTTCTACTGGTGAGGTTATAACGACATTTGTTTCATACAGTGATTGCAGCGATTAGTTAAGACCTTATTTTATTATGTCAATCACCATATGCCATTTTTGTAATATTACAATACTGCCTGCTATGTTTATATTTCTGAATTAGTGCCTACAGTGTTTCTCTCATTAATATTGCTAGTGTTTATATACGAGTAATTATAAAAGAAAGATAAAGTGATTATTTACAATATTTATATATTTAGCTTTAGCTTTAAGTCCCCACAATTAATATTAATTATTACCTTAAAATGTAACTATTCTATTTATTTACTATGCATTCACAATGTGCTAAAGTCTATTGATGCTATGAATTTTGTGGACAATTTATGGTGTTTTGTAATGAGTTGATCTGGAGTCACTGACCACTTTCCAAGATTTGCCACTATTTGTTGTCTTAATGTCTCCCTGATGCTGAAGTTTTCCACCTGTACAGGTGGTCAACAGTTTGACCTACCTGCTGACGGGAACATGTAGCATCATCTACAATCTTGAATCTATGTAGATAGGATTTTAATATGTCGTGTACTGTTACGATTGCAGCAAGGGAAACCGTCACAGCAATCTTGAGTTTTAATCTGTGATGAACCGATGAGAAAAGGGTTCTACATGCTGCCCCTCTGGTCGAACTTCCCCATTCCTCCTGCTATTTTGTTAGTCCCTCTTATTTAATTTTTGGAATAATAGCAGTTTTGGGTTTTAGGGCGTATATCGCTTCTCTATGTTCTTATTCTGCTGCTTCCTAAGCTAGTTTATCTGTTTTCTCGTTCCCAAGAATCCCCACATGAACCTTTATCCATCCAAAATGAAGCTGTCAGTTAAGATCCTTGAAGTATTTAACTTAGTTTCTGATCAGCTCTATTATATAGCTATGGTTGAGAGTGTTCCTGAGTAGTGCTATAGTGGTTTTGCTGTCTGTGAAGACCGCCACTGTTATTTCTTCCGTCTGAATGTTTAGGTCGTTATGGTCAATTATAGCTTTTAGGATGGCCATCTGTTCAGATTGGTTGTTTGAGCAACCGTTGTGGAGTCTATTCTTCATGGTATGTATTAGTGTATCCTGTTTGTAAAATGCAGTAACGCCCCCACTTTTCCTTGAATTTTATTTCCATTTCTGTATATTTTCATACCATATGTTAGTGTTAGTGTCAGCTGGATGTGGCCAGTATTTCATTTGAAGTTTCTGTAGTAATCTTTAGGGTCTTCCTCACCTTTGTGCGTTGCTTTGTAGATTTTCACCATTTCTTCTATGCTTATACCTATAGGTCTCACTCCGGCTACAACACAAGATGCTGCATAGAACAACGTTCTGTGTGGTTTTCCTATTTTTATGTTCGTTATTCAAGGCCTGTGTTTGATGCTCGCGCGAGTGAAGCCGAAGGAACGATACGAGCTGTGCTCGTATTTCGTTACGGTATTACGTCGCCAGGGCAAGTGAAGTAACAGTGGAAATCGAGCTAATCCCATTAGTCAGGGATCGGCAAACATGTACTCAATGAGGGGTGAGTATGACGTCTCAACATGCAACCCGCAATACACATGACGTAATGTAGAACAGGGGATGGCATTGACCTTCGTTCAGTGTCAGTGCTGGACTCCCTCGCTACAGAGTACAATAAGAAATAGTACACATACTTGAATACAGCTACGAGTGGTCTACGATACTTTAGGCAGGCCTAGATATTTGAGCAATATATTTCAATTCACTTCTATTTGCAATGTACCATGAAAATCTAGTGATATATCACAAGTAGCCACTCTCAGGATAGCACGCAAATTAACATCTGTTAATCGCGATACAAGATTGTTTTGGATTCAGTTTCTTTCCTTCTACATATTTCTTAAATGCTTGAGATAATTCTGTCCCTATTGTATGTTCCCTAAGTGGAATGACTTCAAGCATATATTCTTGTATCGAGAGGTTGTTAGTGACTCCACGAGTGAAAATTACCAATAATTGTGGTGTGTCAACGTTGTCAGTGCTTTCATTCAACGCGAGAAAAACGGCTATAAGTTCCTGGACCTCGGTTTGTAGCCTTTTTTCGGTTATTTCTGCTATTTTATGTATCCTTCTCAGTGTGATTCGTGGTGATAATGCAATATTACTAAAAATATATTGTTCAATTATGTTGGCAACTTTACTCTCACATTTTTTATGAATTCTCCATCACTAAAACACCTCAGTGACTGAGCAATCTCCAAAGCAACAGCCTAGCTGGCGTGAAGTTGTTTATCAGTTGTACTATTTGGATTAATATTAGGTGTATTATCTGAATATTGCTCTTTGAGCTGTTGCAGTTGGTTCGTCCGATCTAGATCTGAAAAAAAAAAAAATGAATAAACGACATTACGTCAGTGTTATGCTACTTTAAATCGTGGTATAAATTTATGAATACATGCTTGTCTATAATTGTATGGTGATCTTATGACATGTATCATAATGCAGCTTGATGTTCCATTGATGAGTGCCTTTTTGAACTTTAGAGCACAACAAACACCTTACGATCCTTACATGATGAGAGAAGAAATAATCAAAGTGCTATTCTAGATATCAAATTTAATAGACCAGGAATAATTACATGCGCTCTAAAGCGCAGAAATTTATCTTTAAGTGTTAGTATTAAATTACACTTTGACAGACATGTTTAGAAGTGCAGGTAAATACGAGAGGACAGTTCGCCCGTGATCGGTGTGTATGCAGTGCCAGTTAAGGCTGCGAGGGAGGGGGAGACAGAATAAGCGCTGCCCCTGACACGTTATAGTTGCGAGGCCTCATTGAATACATATTTGCCGATGCCTGCCATTAGTGAAGTGGTAGGGAGAACTATGCTGAATACTGAATATGTGCAAACATTTTCACTCCTTTCTCCTATTACAATCAGAGAACATTATTAGTAATAGTAATAATAATAGTAATAGTAATAATAATTGTAATAATAATAATTGTTATAATAATAATAATAATAATAATAATAATAATAATAATAATAATAATAATAATAATAATAATAATAATAATAATAATAATAATAATAATAATAATAATAATAATAATAATAATAATAATAATAATAATAATAATAATAATAATAATAATAATAATAATAATAATAATAATAATAATAATAATTGTAATAATATACCTTAATTTCCACATTCGTTATCCCCGTGTATCAACGTTGTAGGTGTTCAGGCAGGAGCTGTCCTTATTTTTCATTTCAGTATAATTCGCATATGTGTTCTGATTCAACAAAGTATTTACAAATTTTAATTCATTAACGTGCCTAACTTTGGTAGCTATGAATCGTTGGTGTATTACACACAAACACAGCAACATTGCAATACAAATTCGGTCATACTAGCCTTATCTTCTCTACGCTGAATCCTTCCCAACCGTGCACATAATTTAAGAATTCATGTTTACATATACTGTACTGAAGCGTGCTAGCTTTGCTGTGGGTAAGCCTAGCTCTAATTGTGTTTCTGTGAATGCCGTGTGGAACAATGAAGGGATGTAACGTTCTGTATTTAAATATTTATAAATGTCATAACAACATACAACATACTTTTCGCTTTTCGCTTAATATAAACAAGACGTTTGACTTGTATTAGCCACACAGAGGACAAACCGATCTGCTAAAAGGTAAAATTGCAAACACAAGCAGCTATCTTATCCAGCGTAGCGTTAGTGGCGTTTCAACGGATGAATACTTAATGCAAATATTTGTCTTCCATATTCACCATAGAACCATATTTTAGTAAAACATTGATGTGTATGGTATTTAAATCGCTTGATATTTGCGAACATGTGAATGAAACATCGGTGTTCTGGAAGTTTTGGAAGTGTCGTGCGATAATCAACAGTAATTTTGCTGACAGTTTCTAACAAGTTAATTCCGCGCAAGTGAACTCTTCTCGTCTTTAAACACAAGTTTAAAAGCGAAATTGAATTACCAAAGAAAACCATCTAGAGCAAGTGAAATTTGGCTAGACAATTTAACCAGAATCCGTGACATAATTACATTACTTTCCTATAGCACCAGGGATTGTAGATTCATCTACGGACGATCAGTGGAGGCGAGCTTAACATGCTTGACTTTGGCTTTTTAGAACGTCAATGCAACTCAAGCATAACACGATTAGTTCCCGTTGCTCCACACCTTCCAGTTTATTTTCTCTAGCAGAATACGTAATTTGCGTTACTCTATATGCAAGGTGTTTAAAAAGTATGTGATACAACAGGAGTTGGGACTGAAGAAACCTAGAATAAATGCTCCTATAAACATTTTTCCGAAAACAAATACCTGTTGAGAGATGGACCATTTTGCTTGTGTTGAGTATCTATCCCAGACAATGGACATCATCCAAAGAATACATTGGTCCATATGGTCCGGTAGTATGGCCCCCGTTTTCCGGACCTTAATCCATCGAAGTTTTAGCCTTGGGGACATTTAAAGGCATTGGTGTTTGCCAAACTCATCGGCAATGTGCATACGTTAAAATAACGTGTGATCAACGCATGTGCCCAAATCCAATATGATCAAAGGAGTTCTGGATTCTTTGAGAAGAGGAGTTGAAGCAAGTGTAAGAATGCATGGTGACCACATGGAGCATCTCCTGTAGTAGTATCGACATGACGTGCAGATGTTACCAGAGGACAGAATGGAAGGAATCATCACAACTCCTGTGTGGTGTCTATGGATGTTTAACTAACAATTGTTCCGTTAATAGTTTGTGAGAGTAAAATGTTCCCTAGAATGAGTTTGTTGGATGAAGTCCGTTGTCAGGTGTAAGTACTCAACAGTGGTAAAATGGCTCATATATCAACAGGTATTTGTTTCTGGACATATGTTTATAGGAACATTTATTCTAGTCCTGGGCAGTTCCAACTTCTGTTGCAATACCAGACACTTTTTACACACATTATATTATCGGTACTTTAGTGAATGCGTAGCTATTCGATAATGTGAGTGAAATTGTCAATAGCTACATTATCTCATTAATGTTGTCGCTTCCAAACCTAGTCGCATTTGCTTCAAAACAATCGTTTGATGTGAGTATAAAAAGAAAGTGAATTGATTGCAGCGACCATAGAAAGAAAAGTAATTGGTATTTGTATAGTAGTAGCATTGATGATTTCAGCAAAGTAAGTGAATCGAAAATGAATATAATGGCAGTGAAACACTTCTAAAAATAAGTAAAATGTACGCAGAGGAAAATACTATAGCTTAATGGTTGATGGGCAGCATACAACGCAGGACCGTTCTAATTAGAGCCAGACGGTTCCTCTGTGACGCTCGGATGTTGTAGGTTCTGGGTTTGATGTCTCGTGACCACTCACCCTGACTAAGGGTTTTAGCAGTTTGCTACTGATCTAATTGGTCAGTTCAGTACTACAAATAAGATTCTTTTGCAGAGAAACGTATGAGTTAAGTAATCGGAATAGTTGAGTAATTTTCAGACATTTACAGTATATTAAATGTTAAGCCGTTGTACTTTCTGTTTTATCACATAGATAGTTAGCAGTCTACGGGCAAGAGAACTTCCTCATTTTGCAAATACTCTCGTCAGCAATATACCAACAAACAAAGCAAAAGTGGTGAATATGAAGTTTTCCTACTACCAGAACAACAAGTTGAACACATATATTTAACCATCGAGAGAAATAAACTTCTTAAGTAGGCTTCGGTTCCAGTTACTTGTGGTCAGCATTTAAGTTAGGTATGTTTGCAGATAGGCTTTTTGATGTAGCACACTTTGCGTAGGGGCAGTTCAGTCACATCGCCTTACAAACAGGTTACTGTAGCGGTGTGTCAGCCTTTGCTTCCCACCTCTTCTACTATGAACAAACATGAAGTGCAAACGACTACAATAAATTAGTTCTCAACATAACGTCATTTGCAACACGGACCGAAGCCTAATCATATGTTGAGTATCGGTTGAGCAATTTCTTATGGTTAGCCGGAATGTTTCTGCGTTTATATATAATTATTTAATAAGAAAATGGACCACAACATGGAGAGGATATACAACAAATGTCACTTAAAACCGTTTAAAAGTTTTGCCATAAGTATTGCTAGCATATTGTATCGTTGTAAGGCGATTCTATTGCCATGTGTTTCGCCCTGCATTATATTTTCCTTGCTTACTAAGTCGCGTTCGTTTGTGTGTATTGACTCGAATTAAATATCTGTGCCTCTTGTCTTAATTTTATATACATTTTTTCTGGAATAACCACAACTGCTTTCCACTTTATGAGCACATATCTATCTACATTAAGCGCCTTATTTTGTAACTCAGGCTTGTTCGTATTCTAGTTTCTAGGTATCGTAAATCCTTGTAATCTTTTAGTTATTTGAGAATTAAGAAACAGGTGCTGGCTAGTGTAGTTGTGCCTTAAAATGGTGGCTGTGTGGTTTCGAAGATTGCCCTACCCACACATTTTTTCTCTCTTTATAATACTCATAGAAATTACAATTTCTAACCACCTGGCATAGCATAACGGTTGTTCAGAGGGCTCGTAACCAATCAAATGTTGCTCACTACCGGTAACTGATCAGTTCTTATTTTAGATACTGATGAAAATGAATAAATACGTATTTTTGATGTCAAACAGTATTTACCAGTAGCTGGTTTTAAACATAGAATGAGACAGAAGTAAATATAGAAGCTTTGCCACAACTTTAATGTTAAACAGATTTACTCCGACCACAAGCTTCTCTGTTCCTTATACTGATATAGTGATGTTGAAGTTAAGAAAGTGTCTGGAGTTGGTGAACGCCGTTATAAGAGGATTACAGATATTAGTAAGACAATACTATAGGAACAGCCGAGAGAACGTCAACACCCTCCGCTGCATTGTGGCAAAATGTCGGTGTGGAGTGCTTAAATGTCAAAGTAAATTGTCCGTGAAACAGTGCAAGCTGAATGGGAACCTTGCCTGGAACGCGAGGGTGATAAAAAGCCTTATGCGCCTCGCGAAGAGGGGCCAAATGTGGCAAAGCCTGGGAAATGGGCTTAAGAAGGCTTTAGTTATTAATTGCAGGAGTCTATCAACCAAAGTGTTTCTGGGAGAAAGTTAAAAGGTATTTCGTTACGTATGCTCCTATTAATTGGTTGCTATAAAGTGTATACTGACTGACGTGTATCAAAAGTGACTGATAATGAAACGCAGACGCTTATATTGTTACTGACAATTCTAGCCCACTCCTCTGTTGCTCGAGTGTAATTAGCCATTGAATTGGCAGGGTACTTTACTTCCCTAAAAATATGACCAACTAGCTGAAGTGTAACATCACAAGCTAAATATGTCCATGTTCCTACTAGCGGAGTACAGTTACGGCAGAGTTTTGTTGAATCATTGCATAAAGGAAATAGGGGTAATACAAATCTAAAATTTAGATTAAGAAATATTTATTTTTGTTGTATCAATACTCTGAACCCCATATTTTCATTTAACTATCGTTTTCTTGATATCGGTTTCCTCAGCGCCATATATGGCGGCCATAATTTTATATTCCGTCTCCAAGCCAGCGATGTGAACTCTTATGTAAATGTTGTAATTGCCGTTCAGTTTTTCGACTCATACAAATGGTTCGCCATCATTTCCTTTACAAGGCCGAATTAACTCGTACTGTTTTATTCTTTCCTTGTATCAAACGTAGTAAACCTATTTCATAGAGGCGATATCCTAACCACAAGATCGTTTCATATAGATTATAAGAATGTTAATTGCTTTGAATTTTTGTACCCCCAATTGCTTTTCAAGTCAGAAAACTGACATCGTCTGGACGAAGATAAAGACTGGTTAGCTGACGATATATCACCTCAGTCACGATTAGCCCCGCTCGATCCAGCTTGTTCTAAGACTCCACTTAATGTTTGCCTTGTTTCCGTTTTTCCTTCGATTTTAAGCCTCCCATTCGCATCTGAAATACATCACTTTTACTCGGTAAGTTGCTAAATTCTAACATTTCTTTCCTGCTTCTAACTTTCAGAACATTGTAAATGTACATATTTACAGCTCTGGGATTTTTTAATGTGCTGAACTCTAATGCCGTAATCTTAGGCTAATGGGTTTCTTGTTGTCTGAATTTACCGAAACTCTCAATCACCATAGCTACTCTGACTTACAACTAATTCTTTTCCTGAACACACAACTATCCTTGCTAATGACTTTCTATTCCCTAAGAAAATTGCAACTTATGCTTCTTACTTTATTTATTGGTTTTAACTTTTCGAAATGATATGCCTACCAGACTCTCTTTCTCAAGCGATTTGCGTTACCAGTCATTAATTCCAATATCAGCCTGTATCAAGCAGATAAATGGTGTGCTTAGTACCAAAAATGCTACATAGAAAAAAATATGTATAGAATACAGGCTGTGAATTTCAATTTATTTCTACTTTTGTATTTTGTGTGGCCCGTCCTCCACCACAAGATGCCGATCATCCGAAAGGGGTCTACATCGCCTTCCCCACCATGCACTAGCTACAGTAGTAGATGAATGGGAAGAACTGGTAAGTAAGGTCAGGTACCGCCGAAGCACACCTCATGTTACTGGGTGATTACTAAACAGAGCACATGGAAACAAGGGAATAGACTCACAGATTGAGGTTAGGTGCTGGCTTTGACCAGAGTCCACCCAGGCCAGGATTTAAGTGTCACCAGAGACATACATGCATAAGGTACAATTCGGGGTGAGGTACACAAAATTAATTTAGTCATATGCACCGTTTGGGATCGCCTCTAAGTTTCTAGTTAAACCACATCTTAATTTTCTTTAGATTTATCTTCAAATTCTTAATGTCTGTTATGGAAAAGGTTGCAAATATTGCTTGAAATTAGCAGCATCTATTGAGTTAAACGATTTTATGTTATATGAAAAACGGAGTCCTTAGAATCACAAAAAGGTGCAAAGCTTTACAGTGAGCATAATGTAATATTACATGGAAAAGTATAAAAACGTTTAATCCTTGAACAAATCCTCCCGATATTTATACCGGAATTAAAAATCAATGTAGGTGGACTACTAAGCCTAGTTCTAACTTTGTCCAGCCAGTAGCATGAAAGTGTTGTCATTGCAGAGGTGTAAAGAAAGGGAAAGGAGAGGAAGCTAAGCATTTTACTAAGTTCGTTTTCTGTACATGCTTAGTAAATCAGGGTAATACTATACAGTGACCGGTGGGTTCAGCTGGAGAGGGAGCTGACTGTTTTGTCCGCAGCGATGCTGTTGGTTCTGAAACAGTCTGTAATGGTGAATTCATTTTTATTGTATTTTATGTGTTTAATATTTTCCCTTTTTTAATTTAACCTAAGCTGATTAATTATCCTACGCGTGTCCTTAGCGATGGCTGGGTCGACATAAATTTGGGGCAGGACCCCGAGCCCATGATCTAAGTGTGTATAATATTTGCTATAGGGGAATAAGGCTTCGGAGATGCTGTAGGACTCCGTTATTGATAATTGTATCATGTCTGTTGAGTGGCATGGAACGGTGGAAGAGCCAGAGAGGGTGATTATGCTTGTAGCCGTCTGTTTCGTGGTTTCCTAGTTGTTGGATGAGAGGATTGTGCTGATTGTCTGTTGCTTTGTACATATTAAATGCTAGTCGTTTTATAAACTCAGGTAGTGTGTGCATACGCAGGTCCTTGTGCAGTAAGTCCAATGGGACTGTCCTGGGAGTCTTTGCGATTATTCTTAGTGCTTTATTTTGGAGCAGCTGCAACTTCTGCAGGTGCCCTTTTACACAGTGACCCCATGCAGGGGCGGCGTATGTGAAAACAGGTCTGATTAGAGCTTTGTACAAGTTTTACTAAATTAATTTGTTGTTTAACGACGCTCTCAATTGCCACGATCACATCAGCGATACCGGTGTGCCGGAATTTTGTCCCGCAGGAGTTCTTTTATATGCCATTTAATCTGTTGTTTTTAAGCACACTTAAAAACCGTCAGTCTGGGCCAGATTTGAACCCGCGACCTTGCGATCATTGGGCCAGCGTCTAACCAACTGAGTCACCCAGACCGACGTTTTGTACAGGGTTAGGCCGATCGGTACAGATTAGGCCCATCAGCATGCTAAGGACCGACCTGCGATTTAATAAGGGGTATAGGCAGCCCGATTGTGCATTCGCTTTTTGCGTCTTTGTGGTTACATGCTCGGAGAAAGTAAGCTTGGAGTCAAGTATTAATCCTTGGTACCTGAGGCCATTGGATCAGCCCGATTTACGTGCTTTACTACGTTTCCCTGTAGTACCTTTTTAATTATTTCCTAAAATTCTCCAGTTACACAAAGACATACAACATTAAAATCAGTAAGGTAAAATCCTTATAGGCTAACTGAAAACCTGCATTACATACCTTTAATTTTTCATACAAGTATATCAAATGTATTGAATTCAAATATTTCTTTGCGGAAAATGAAAGAAACACAAGAAACATTTTCCTTGTAAAGAGTAAATATAAAAGTACACATCAAGGAGGGGCCTCCGCAACCGGTACAGATCACTATACATTTGCTAGTGTGGCCCTTGGTGCTTCGAGCGAGAGCCTGGGAGGGACAGATGAGGGAGGGACCTGAAGAGTAAACAGATCCGGAACTATGTACATGCGTAAGCGTGGAAGGAGTCCCTAACTTTTCCAGATGGAATGTATCTAACGCCGCTCAACTCCAGTAACAGTCCCCAATACCCTAGGCTTCCATTAAATGGAGTCTGCTCAGTCGTCACACGGATGGTGGATCCGTGAGCAGTCCGACCAATGCCAGGAAGAAACCTTCACAAAGCGCACCACGACCGCCCAACCGGAACACGTCGGGCATCACCACCTGGTCCTTCAACCTTGAAACAGATGGTGATGAAAGAAATGATGGACAGGAAGGTCGTGTTAGAGGAATCACCCCAGCACTCGCCTACTGACCCGGGAAAACCACAGAAACCTCGCGGTTGTAGTGAGCGATCACCGGTTGTCGAAACCAGGACCTACCAAACGCGAGCCTCACATGTAACCATGGAGCCATTTTGCTCGATTTATATAAGAGTACTTCGTAGGAAGAAGTTCTTCCGAACATTTTGGTCTGACGTTTTCAAGCAAAGTTGACTCTCGTATGAATTTTGGTACCTGTCTTTTTTATGGCTCTACAGCCCGACGTGCGCCTTGGCCTTCTCTACTATTTTCCTTCATTCTACTCTGTCATGCGCTTTCCTTTTTCAGGCTCTGACTCCCATTGCAGCAAGATTCTTCCTCTACACAATGTATCCACCTTGTTCTCGATCTGCCTTTCCTTCTTCGTGAGAATATTCTCCCCTTCCAGCCCAAATGACCTAGCTGTCGACGGGCCCTTAAGCTTCACTCACTCCACTTACTCTCCCCTTGCACATTTTCTTTGGATTCCGCTCACCCTCCATTCTTTCTAGGTTTCCCAGTCACCTAGATCTCTGGGATTTTATAAATCTAACAATATATTGACCTTCTATTACTTAATTTATTTCCTGATTGTTTCTGACTCTCCAATTCTGTTCACTACAATCTACAGGTCCAACTTTTTTCTGAGTTTTGGTACTTATTCAAATCCTTATTTGGAGGTTCAAACACACACACAAAACGAAATTAGCGAAACTAAATTGCTTTTTATTAGCCCCAAAGTGTATCTTTCTGGTGAAATCTCGGTATGAAAATCTTTGGTGGAATGCAATATCTCTTCTACCTTAAAAACGCAGGTGATGTAGAAAGTAAAACTTTACAATATATAAGAGAAATTTGTGCTAAGGGCATTCTGATTCAGGCTATTTTTGAAACGATATTATTCAGGTGAACATTCATTATATTGCCATTCAGAGGACAGTCATTACATTCCAAGGCGTGGAGACAAAGCCGAACCGCGATAATGACTGGGAAAGAACATGCATACATCTTATTAGTCAGCATTTCGAGCAAGGTGGCACCGCGCTTATGTGTGCGACCCGCATTCGATCCCCGTCGATCACTATTTCTTTTCCATCATTTCCGCTTCACTCCATTTCCTTCTGACCTTTCAGGTGTGCTTTCAAGCTTGCAATGTATGGTGGTGCTGGGCAGATGGCGCAGACGCATGCTCTCGGCCTTCGGACAGCATTGTGGTCGTTGTCCTCACGAGGAGGGAGGGACGTTCTTCGGGAGCCAGACCATTGAGTTGGTGGCTGCACGGCGGACCCTATTGCCGAGATCAAGCACTTTCGGCACCTGCTAAGGACTTCCACTCATCCCTGTGCCATGTCTGTCTGCGGCTTGCGGTCTCCTGTGGTTCCCTCCACTCCGTTGCCTACCCTCTACTCCTTTTACTAGTGAAGTCTTACGCAGGGGTTCCATATGTGAACAATTCCAAACCTCTTTGTGCTTACCTTATAAATACCGTGTGTAAATAAAATGGTTCCCCCTTTATAAAACAAGAACGAGCGATTACCATTTTTGCATGTTTGTGCTGAAAGTGCTTTCCTCTCGTATTGTGGCTTGGAAAAGGAACAGGTTTCTTAAGTTAATCCTCTTAGCAGGCCGCCTCCCGCCGCTGTGTAACTGCATACAAGCAGTTTTGCAGCTCATTGCATGCTACCTACCTGTTATTTTGGAGATCTCACAGTGATAAAGCTAATGCAATTCTAAAGCGGAATACCTCACGGTTTTTGCCAAACCCATTTGTTTTATCAGCTCTGGTTTACTATTATTTGTCAGCATTTGGAATGCAAATGCACACGACTTTTTGAAACCTTGGCATAGTAGCCCGGTTCTATGTATTTTCTAAATTGCTACTCCAGAAAACAGTTATATTTCTAAACACATTTCTCAAGGAATGTAAAGTGTATGGTGGCATCGTCAATCCAGGATCTACATATATATTAGAGGATGTGTACGTAAGTCTGGAATCTAGCATCACACTTACAAGGAAAATAATACATTGGTTCTACAGTGCTAGGTCCCAGTCCATATATAAATGACTACTTATCAAATATTCCCTTGGGCGTGGCATACTAGCGACAAGAAGGACAGGATATAGTGTGACGCCGGCCGCCCGTCCATCAGAGGCACTCAAGGTCAAGCTACCTCATATTACTGGGTGGTGGCGCGCCTCAAAAGGGAAACTTCGTTAGCTAGGAGCAAAGGCAATTGTTCCACACTGTTTGAGATAACTGTTTACTTGTCGGACCTGTTTATGGCAATATGGATTTCAACAAAAATCCGTGCTACGTTATTCTCATCTATAAAAGTGGATGCGTCGGCGACGAGAGAGAGAGAGAGTGACAGAGAGGGAAGTACATCGGAGTGGTTAATTGTTGAACGAGACAGCTGTTACTTTGTTTTAAGAGCGCGCGCGCGCGCGCGTGTGTGTGTGTGTGAGTGTGTGTGTGTTTTCAATCAGTGTTGAGAGTGAGACAGAGAGCTTGAGGTCATCAGAGACAGTTGTCGACATTTAATCGTTGCCAGCTGTTTATGAGACAGAAAGACTGTGAAGTACGTGTCGAGGTTACGAGACGACAGAAAAGCTGTTAGTTGCAAGGCACGACGAAATGTAAATTATTTCAACGATGAAAAAGGAGGACTGTATTTTAGTGATTCAATTTTAAGGGAAATAAAGTGACAAAGAAAAAGTAACTGAACTTCCCATTTGCCACTGCGGTGTCAGAAGTGGGATTTGTTATATTATTACAATATAGACAGACGGAATGAGAGAGAGAGAGAAAGAGAGAGTTAAGTCTCAAAATAATAAAATAAATCACCACGGAGGAAATCTAAAGAGATATCAGTTTTAGAATTCTTTAAGCATTACCCTCTATTTGTAGATGTACTCCAAGTTTTCACAATAGTTTCCAAGTGCGAGGCTGAAACATGTCAATAACTATATCATGTACCAAGTTCTAAGTTCTTGAACGCCAAAAATAACGACTGTGCTGTGCGTGCCGGGTAAACTAATATCCAAGGGAGGCAAACTCAGGCAAAGATCATAGCTGGACATTGATTTTATTGAAATCACACAAGAAAGCGGGTTTGAGAAAGTTTAAGAATAGTAACTAAATTGTGTTTAATATAGGAGGATATCTAGTCATTCTTAATATAGAATTGCTACAGAACTTTGAAATGTATGTATCAAAACACAAATTTCTTTACCTTAAATTACTGCTGCCAGCAGTAGTTACAGCTCTGACCTTCATTGCATTAACTGCTGAAGCTGTTCTCTTTAGCTTCTTGCCCTCTCTTCCAGAATCATAGTCCCTCTCTCTTGCTCTCTTTCTCCCCTGCCTTTTCTGTCCTCCCGTCATTCTCTCCGTACTTTATTTCCCTCCTGCTGTCTCTCTTTCCCATCTACCCTCATACATACTCACTCCACCACCCTCCTTTCTCCTCCTCCTTCTTTTATGATGTTCTTTACTACTGTGTACTGCCCTACACTATCTATATCAGGCATGGGGAAGAGGGATGACAGCAGTGCAATCGAGTATTTACGCTCTCCACTTACTGACACAATTTTAAGGACTGGCCGATTCTCTAAAGTCAACAGACAGTATGCAGGAGGCATGGCCTGGCAGCTAATCGCTGTGAGGCAGTGGAAGGGTTTAAAACTACAATATGGGGAAGCGACACAATGTGGCGGTTCACCCCATCTATGATCCACACCGAGCGAGGTGCCATCACGGTAACGTATGCGAGTCACATTCGGAAGGCGACCTTTTGTATTCTACAGTCTCGTGGTATTTTCTCATGGCATCGCTAATAGTGCAATAACCAGCACATTAGAAATGTAACGGATGCTGCGACCATCTTGATAAAAAATGAAGGATCAAATAGTGTAAGTGAAACAAAATGATAATAGGCGTAGGCTTTCACGGCCGGTGTTTGAAATTCTGCAAGAGTCTTCCGGGCTGATTTGCCGTGGTCTGCTGGAGTAACTTGGTCCAGACGTTTCGTCCACTACTGACAGTCAAGCAACACAACACAGACAGTCAAGCAACACAAACCAATCAGAATCCAGTAGCGCCCGAGATGCAGCTAGCCCCCTCCCACCAACCACACTGCCTCAGCGAGCCCCGAGCCAATCAGAGAAGACCCCTCCGTGTATAAAATCCGCATCCCAGACAGTCAACGCCTCAGACACAAGTGTACCTTCACCAAGAAGACTTCGACCACGCCACTGATGATGTCCACCGCAGTAGTGGACGAAACGTCTGGACCAAGTTACTCCAGCAGACCACGGCAAATCAGCCCGGAAGACTCTTGCAGAATTTCAAAATGATAATAATTCATGTTATTAAAGGAATAAGGCAAATGGAACAAATTCATGAAATTATATTTTCCAGCTAAATTAAACTGAAGTTTAATAGTGTATTATTTGGTAATGCATTAAAATCAACCTTTAAAAATGTAAGTGCCCACAATTTTTTACACGCTGGTGTAGTTGACTGACTGATTGATTGACTGGTTCACTGATTGATTGATTGATTACATATAGGAGGGGATTCCGCACTTGTCACGCTGATTTGAATAATAAAACTCAAAGTCGACTAAAAGACATTAAGAGTAAATACAGGCTATTATATTCTGTACTCTTGAACATTTAAGCGATCACGTGTTGAAGGTTTAAAAGGCTCTGAGAGCAAAAGTCATAGTATGTAATTGAATTTGAAAATTGAAAGTACTTTTTGGATATATCACAGGAATAGGAGAGACACGGATAGGGTTCGGCACTGAAGCCAGGCTTATTGTACCTATGCCCCCGATGGGGCATCACCGGGAGGAAGGGTGGCGTGGGGGAGACACTGGGCGCCCAGATCCAGGCTAACAGCACAGACATTGAGAGAGGTCCCTAAGGTTCCCAAGTTTGACGACACTTCGAAGTCTTTAGATGATCCGGAGCCATCTCAGGGAGACCTCGGTACGGGGTTCAACGTCCCCAGATGCCCCCCCCCCTTTTCCACCCGGATCCCACGGACAGTGAGGAACGGCAAGAACTCCTGTGCGCATAACATCCCTGACAAGTTGCACCTAACGCCTTCGCTGACAGTTGCGACCCTGAAGGAACCAACGGGATGAAGGATGAAACGAAATGGAAGGACAGAAAATTTGGCGACCGGGGAAACCCTAAAAAAAACCATGGATCATAAGGTTCACTCACGGGAATTGAAACCACAACCTCCAGAATGTGAGCCTCGCACGTTACCGTGGAGCCATTTCGCTCGGTTAATTTACCAAAATAAAATAGCTCTATAATAACATTCTTATCATTTAATAGCGTTTTATCAGTAAGATCGCATGCAACATAGTGGCGCCTCTAAAGCATTCTGTATTTCAAGAACTGGTTAATGAGCACAATATTGCGTCCGACCAAGTCGACGGAAACATTAGTTAAGGCACTGAAATATACTGTCATTACGATAGACACATTCTAGTATTGATATTAATAATACAGCATTAGTGCAATTATAGAACTATTTCTGTGTCCAAAACACTGTTCCACAAATTTCTGTTGGTATGGAGTCCAAATGAGAGCAAATAATCCTGTAAATTTCATCAGTACATTTCATATAACTTGGCAGAAGTAACACAGATGTGAGTGAAAATGTAACAAAGAAGCCTGTAGTCCCTGGCTTCAGCAACAGTTATCTGAATTTCTATTCTTGTCTTCCAAGTTGCTCTATTTTATGCTAATATTTCTTTCATGCTGTGTTGCGCTTTCTTAGAGGCAGAAAATCTGTCAATTTCGACCCAGAAACCAAGAATAGAGACGGAAACCAAATT
Organism: Tenodera sinensis; assembly: GCA_030765045.1. Classification (NCBI taxonomy): domain Eukaryota; kingdom Metazoa; phylum Arthropoda; class Insecta; order Mantodea; family Mantidae; genus Tenodera; species Tenodera sinensis. Next base: position 83,847,846 of record CM060964.1, on the reverse strand, counting down.
ATCACATATACTGCTCCTTAAAGTTGTCTAGAAGAAATCACAAACGCTGTTGCCTAGGAATAGTATGTATGCAGATAGTGTTGCGCATGTGAACATTTGTCAAGTTAAACTTATGACAATCTAAAAAGTATATTTAAAAAGAAATACAAGTGAGCACGTTGATGTACAGACAACCATCTTCATCTCCAAGTGCCTAGAATCTACAGTTCGTGCTGAAGGTAAACGCAATGTTTATTTGTTTATTAAACTAGCTTACAACTAAATATTTTCTATCCACGTGACATAGTGTGCAGTTGCAGTCTATCAGGAACGATGGAATGGTTTACATTGGTAGACTGGGAGGCATCGAAAATGACTAATAATTCTGGCAAGAAATTCCGCCCATTCTTTGAGTTGGAGGAAGATGCCATATATTTTGCCGGGATGCATGTAACACCAATAAATTCAAATAGCAGAAAAATCTTAAATGCAGCCAGAAGGGACCGGCATATTGGGATCTAGTATATGACCAGAAGAACTGACAAAACATGAGCAATTTCCTTGTTAAGGTACGCGATGCCAGATCAAATTTGTTCAAACCGATATCAGAAGACTGTGTAGTCTGCAAGCGCTAACAGACTTTAAGAGTGACCGGGTAGCTTGTTGCATATGAAGATCTGGTCTAACGTGGAGTTAAAGTTCTATTTCACTTCATTTGGTCTTGGTCCTGGGTTTAATGCTTAGAAATTCATTTGCTGGGAATCAGTTTGAAGCATCTATTTCTTTTCTTTCTTTCTGCTAAATTAAACATGCCGCTGGCACAATGTTGTTTATCTTCTGCTAGGATATCCTCAACTACACCCACTGCTTTTAAAGCTTCTGATGTCTTAAATGTGCACCAAGTACTTTGAAGCAAGCAGCCACAAAAGGGAGGGGGGGGGGGGGGGGTAAAATGAGAAAAGACCGGCAATTATTTAAATCCCGTTACAGTAAGAAATATCTGTCCATAAAGCAAGTCTTAGTATCTGTAAGGAGAACAATTTTACACTGAAGAAGTCTGTGTCTAAGTTACTGGAAGTTTACCTTTTAAAGAAGTCTTAAGAGCTTTGTCACATGATGCTCAGTTTATGTTAGTAGAATTTCAGAGTTCACCTTTTAAAGGATCACAGTTGGTAGTATGCAGTTAATGAAGTGCCAAAGGTGTGATTGACTTCACAGTAAATTTAATCAAGTTGCAATGTAAATTACTGCAACCCACAAGGGTCATGCCTAAGCAAACCATGTCGGTCTGGGTGGCTCAGTTGGTTAGACGCTGGCCTACTGATCCCAAGGTCGCGGGTTCAAATCCAGCCCAGGCCGATGGTTTTTAAGTGTGCTTAAAAACGACAGCTCCATGTCAGTAGATTTACTGGCATGTAAAAGAACTCCTGCGGGATAAAATTCCGGCACACCGGCGACGCTGATGTGATCCTGGCAATTGACAGCGTCGTTAAACAACAAAATAATTTAATTTAACCTAAGCAAACCATTGATAAAATTTCAATTACAGTAATGTAACAAAATTGACTACAGGATTGTAATCTACAGACATTGCACCAAATGCTGTGATACTGTGGCGCCATTAGTTTCTATCATGTGACACAGGCAGTACGTCCAAAATGGCGGACATGAATATCTCATTTCGACAGCCTGATGTCTTTGAATACTTTGTTAGAGGCAAAATATGTTGCTGAAATTCAACTCAGACTTCAACGTGAAGATATCTGCACAGGTACCAGCAGTGTTAGGAGATGAGTGAAACATTTCCAAGAGGGATACACGATTAACCAAGATTAGTTTTCCAGCGGTCGCCCTCGAACTGACTCCACGGAACGCAAGAGCGAAAGAGTTGATGACCCCATTGGAGAAGACAGGCGTGTTACTGTGGATGAAATTGCTGAAGAACTTAGAGAAGGATATAGTGCAGTGCGCGGAATAATTGTAAGCTTACATTATCGAAAAGTTTGTGCTCGCTGGGTCCCACGCTTATCGACCGAAGTCCAAAAACTTCAGAGAACAACTATCACGCAAAGGTTTCTTTAAATATTTCGAAACGTTGATAATTTTTACAAGTATTGTGACAAGTGATGAAAACTCATGTAAATATTACAAATATTGTAAATAATTATTTTATCACTTTCTTTTCTAATTATATAAACACTAACAATATTAGTGATAGGAACACTGTAGGTACTAATTCAGAAATGTAACCACAGCATGCAGTTTTGCAATATTGCAAGCAATGGGACGTGCTGATTGAGACAATAAAAAAGTGATAAAAGCTGGTTGTGCTGTTACGAGCGTGAAACGAAACGCCGGGGCACGGCATGACATTACTTGGAACGAAGTTCTATCGCAAGGGTATTTTTAAACTTCCATAACGATGTTAAAATGTGTGCAAATGAAAGGAAACTATGTGGATAAATGACAGAAAAATCTTTAAATGAAGTTTATGTACTTTGTGTATAAAATACAAATTAGGATCTACAAACGTTTTTGCTGACGCCCTTTATGAGTTTATGCTTACAGGATTCCAATCTTGAGCATATTATAAGAAAAAAGCTTTCGTATTGTCGTATTGTATGAGAGGACAGAAGTCCGGAAATGCGTGGCGTTTAACAAGAGCTGCGTAATCGCTAGCTGTAGGTTGGTACGTTTTTGTGGGATCTTGAAAGTTTGTGGAAGGGTAGGACATATTGTTGGTGGTCAGTCTACCACTTTTGCTATATAAGAGATGGGCGAACCGAAACGTTTTAAAGTCAGCAAACCTCGCGGTAGTTAGGGTAGAACTTTCAAAACTGTTTCAGTAGTACTTGTTCACCAAGCGGGACGGCTCAGACTGTAACGTCTGTGGCCTGCATTCGGAAGGTCGTGGGATCGATTGCTACGGCAGACCTTCCTGACCTTGTGTTTTTTGGGGGTTTTTCCAGGTCACTCAGCCGAATACTGGGAAGCATACTCACCTTGCATCCCCCGTTTCACTTTCTTTCATTTTATTGTCTCTATCCGGTCTTTCCAAGTTGTAAAAGTCAGCGGATTCACCATCAGGCTGCGCTGCGGTGGTGTTTGCGCTCTGGAAATACGGTGCTCGACTGCTGGGAGGCGCTGCGGTTAGCCGGCCGTCATCCCAGGTGAACTGATTGCTCAGGCAGAACTGATTGGTACCGGGCTCTCTGTCGAGCTGTAGAACTGCCTGCACCTGTTAGAGACCCACCGTAAATGCAGTTCCGCTTGAGATGTGTTCTGGCCACCTGTAGGATGCTTTGATATTATCCCAGGGTCTGGCGCACAATAAGCCATCGGCTCACGTGCCGGTATCCCCATCATGACGGCCAAAGGGCAGAGAGGTCCTTAGTTCGAGCTCAGAAAAGTAATGCCAAAACAGGACTACCAGCTCTTAGAGCTATAAAAATTGAACTTCTACACATTGTTGCAATATTATTTCTTTACAAAACAAAGAGCTGGCAAAACGACATAACACGTACATTAAACGAAACAAAGCTTTAAAGTATAACATTTTATGAAACACCAACGCGATCCTGGACTGAAACTATCAGAATAAAAGAACCAAACCTGGGTTTCATGGAGTTCCGTTTATGTTGCGTGACAGCTAAATGACGTTCTCTGTGTCGGCAGCAACTCCAAGCTTTTGCGTGGAACGGATGTCATTATATCTCACAGTATCTTATTTACATTAACTTCATAGACAACTGTAATTTTGCTTGCCAGAGGCAGCACTTATTTCAACTTTTCGTTAGTAATGTATAGGTGTGTGTCAATTAAAACTCTGATGTTACATTTGGTTTTAAATAAATACAGCCACTTTTTGTCCACTTGTATCCTTCCACAGTGTGAACAGTTATTTTGTGCAGTTTGTGTTTTAGATTACAACAAGTTACGTCATATCTGGGGATCTAGACGGACACACGCCAACATTAATAATTGTATCTTCACATACTTCGTAAAATTTGCCACTAGGCTCATCTACTCTGTGAGTGGTGGCAGAATCTTGTTAAAACCAGGCATATCTTGGGTTATTATGATGATATGGTGGCGCATTCGTGGGCACTCTCCGCTGCGCGAGAGAAGCGACAATCCCTGAGGGAATAGTCCAGCAGAGGCACACTATAAACCTTACCTCTCTAACACGCACTACATCTGTTAATATGTCATTAAAAATGGATTCCATTACTTTTCTAGGAACTATCGCATACTACAATCCAATTTTCAGTTCATAGTTAAACGTTTCAAGTCTCGGGTTCGGTATTAGTAAACAATACTTTAGATCAGTTTAACTAATAAATGAATGAATGAACGAACGAACGAACGAACGAACAGACAAACAAGTAAACAAATACATAAATAAACAAAAAAAAAATAAACAGGTAAATAAATAAGCGAGTGAGTGAGTGAACATGTGAACGAGTGAACGAAGGAACGAAAGAACGAACGAATGAACGAATGAATGAATAAACTAATTAATTAATAACTAAATAATAAACAAACAAGGTGAGATCCAAGCTAGTTTAGAACGATTGCCTCGAAAATCCCCAAAGCAGCTAGCTCGACAAATGAACCCTACATTGCATAAATTATTTTGCTACATGTGCCACTCTTCCTCTAGTTGCTGAACTGCTTTAGGTATACCTGTCACAGGTACCTTAAAGAAAGTAATGCGAATAGGCACGATTGTAAAAGGCCAGACGAAAAGTACTGGCCACAAATTCAAAGTAGAACGTGGTGAGCTTAATCCTACAGGCTGCAATAAAAATATAGTTTTCTATGGGATGGGGAGGGCTCACGTAAAATAACTAGTGACATGGTACGCGTGGATGATTACGGGGTAGCATTATACTACAATTGCATGGATTTTATGTTTTGATAGAGAAAATAGAATGACAAGAACTAAAATAACACTTAAAGAAATTTATACAGTTCTGACATAAATAGCTACAAATAACCTTATTTTATTCGTAAATGCCAATATAGTATAAAAATAAAAAAATTGCACTGCCACAATATTTTAAAGCTTTGACTAAACATCTTTGCACTACGCATTATGATTACAGGGTTAATGTGAACGCCGCCGATATTGGGTTTCAGAAAACCATGTAGTAATGGGTGAAACATTTCTTTCCTATTTTATGGAGTGTACAGTCTTGCACTTTATGCATTTAGCAAAACAGTTAATGAGACTATTAGGATACTTAAAGTTCAGTAAAAACATATTCTACATGCAAACAACTTTAAAGCAAAGTTGAACCTTCAGAGAATTCATAATGGGCATTAGAAAGGCTTTGAGTATAAACGTAAGTCCAAGTTTTTGCCTTGAAGCAAGTTACTGATCACCCTGGCAGGTACAAAAATAATTTTTAGTATGGAATTTTGTATTCGGAATCTTTGGCTGAGACCTTTAACTTATTAGATTCATCATATTCTTCTTATTTGTGAAAAATCTTTTTCGGCGAAATAGTAACCACAGGAAGAAAGCTGATTTCGCAAATAGAAGAGCACATGAAGTTACATAGCAGAACCTTAGGTTCTGAAACTTTGCTGTACTGTTGCTCTAAATGAAAATTAATATGGCCGTTAATGAAAGCTGTGGGTATTAATAGGACATAACATTTCCTACATTGCGACTATGAGATGATACGCTTGTAACACACGTAGTTCTATACATTCAAGTAGATCAGGTATGAACAATTTGTTCCTTGTGTTTAGGTGCCACTTGCTAGCACTCTTAGTTTAGTTGGTAACTGTAACAGCAAAATACTAGCGAAATATCTATCATCAAGTATGACGCGTACCTAATGTATTGCTGGGACCACATATTGTGTTACGAGATTGGCCTGTTAAATGGATTTGCGTACGTATTGTATTGCTCAGACCGCATACTGTGTTACGAGACTGGCCTGTTGAATACATTTGCTTGCCTACGGCATTACTCAGAACACATACTGTGTTACGAGATTGGCCTGTTAAATATGTTTACCTCGTGCAAGTCACTAAGGAAAAGTAAAACTTGCAAATATAAATATTGCTGAAAAAAGGCAAAAGTTCTGTCTCTTTTTTTGGCCTTGACACAGTGTTCAGTACTTCGTGTTATTACAACTCACAACTGTTTTCTTCACGTAAGCTTGACTCACTCCTTTCTATGTTTCCTCACTTTTTCTGTCTTTCAAACAGCTGACTTTGACAATACAGTCACTCGACACATGCAGCTGACACACATACACCAACATATACACTATAAGTAAGAACTCAATGACTCCGACGGTTCATGTCAGTAACTACTAAATCCTGTCGTCCCTTCCCCTCCTTATATAGTGAGCATACCGTAACTGGACCTTTCTCGAGCTTCTACAACTACTTAGGCCGCCGAACACCTCTCGAATAATCTCGAAAACCCCTTTTTGTTTTGCCACTCTGTTATCACGTGTTCACGACAGCGCCCAAGGTTGGACGCACCGCCAGTGCTGTCAGACATCCCGGCATCGAGTGAGTGAGTAGGGTTTAAGGGCCCGTCGACTGCTCGGTCATTAGAGCCCCCCCCCCCCCCCCTCTGGCATCGAGCCTTTGCTGTTGCCGCTTCCGTTGGCCGGCGTAACAATTTTATGAAATTGATCAGTGTACTAGCTTTAACCGAGAGAAATAACTCAGGCAGTAACATCTGTGACGCATCCAGGAGTTCGCTAATTTGACTCCAGACAGCCGCGCACTCGACTTGGGTTTTTTCGTAGTTTTTCCTTATCATTTAGGCAACAGTTAGCATGTTGGTCCACCTACCAGAAAGTTCCTGTCTGTCATTTCCAGTTCCCATCATTACCTTCTCATACATTTCAGGGTTGAAGGACCAAGTGAGAATGTGTGGCGGGTTGCAGTGAGTGGTGGCTTGCGCTCTGTAACCTATTCGGTGTCCCGCCTCCATGTGGGTCTTTACCTTTGTGGGTACCTCTGTGAGTGAGCGGTCGCATAGGAAGGACACGATGGGCGGCGCAAGCCTTCTACCTGAAATCGTTAGGGACCCCGTACATGTTTGCACTTTTAATCCGGACCTGGTTACCTTTCGTGTCTCTCCCCTCACCGCCCCCGTCCAGGGTTATGGTAAAAGCACAAAGGGCATTAAGGTCTTGCGTATCGTGCTCTGCCCCTTTGTGGGGGGCCCCCCATTGTATGTAGCTTTACCCTTACCTACTAGCTTCACTGTTTCTATTGCCATAAGTCATTTTGACAAGCTAAAATACGATCTAAAATGTGTGTACATAAGTATGAATCTACTCAAGATCATATGTTAACTTATAAGTGTCCAAAGGATAAGTATAGCGTTTTAAATGCTACGTTAATTATAAAGCAGTGCCTTTCTTGAGCAGTAGAAATATTTATGACGTCAGCATGTCACTTAGAGACATGCGAATTATGAAAATCAGTTCCCAAGATTACAATTGCTTTTATTTATTTTTTAATATGAAAATATGAAGAAAGTAGCCCAAAACATTATTATATACATATAACTTTAAAAGCAACACACCTAATACTTTAAGGGTTTAGAGCAGGTACACCTCCTTGAATGAAAAAGTACGAAACATAGATTTATGAATTTTTAATAATAACATATTAAAATTGAGTTTATAGATTATAATCATTGTGAAATTACTAAACTTAGAAACAAGCAAAAAGAAATAAATCTTTACTTCACCGTTACTTAGTTCGGCATAGCAATTGCCAATCGCATAGCAATTGCATAGCAATTTCCAAACATTAAACCCAGGACGGACGGAAATAAGCCTCAAGGTCACTCGACTATTAGCAGGGACGTCATAGATATCAAATAACACAAAAGTTCCTACAATTTTTGGCATTTGCAGACAGCACAGGTACTGTCAATGACTCTTGGTCTCTGTTACTTGATCTCAGTGTAGACTTGAAGTCAACTGCCTGAGAATTCATGTCTTACAGTTACAATATGCTATTTAAAGCATTGCTTCGCGAAAGTGAAAGCTTTTCAAGAATTGAAGACTTCGATTTCAGTACCTGACATCATGCAGACGAAATGTCACATGTTCTCAATTCGACTCACTTATGCGGAAGCGTGGTGCGAGTCTTTCCATGTGTGGAAAGAGTGGATTGGATTTCCCAAATATTTTTGCAGAAAATCTTCCCAACACGAGTGTAATTTGGAAAGCAAGGTTCGCATCATTGTAGCTCTTCATATTTCGCGCCAACATTGAAACGCGCATGTGCACCGCCTCCCGGCATGCCTTTCACGTAAAATGACATTTGAATTGGTAGGGTTGCCCTACCTTCATCTCTTGCTTACAGCGGTCACGTTGGAAGCACAAAGACCCCATTATGATCTATGTGCGCTGCTCTTCTGCAGATATTGGTTGCACCACATTCTGTTGTGCTCAAGTGATTAGCATGTCGTAATAACTAAAAGTATGACAGACACAGCGTTTAATGGCTGATGATGCCTGAACATTACTGTTCAATTTCCTGTTGTGGAAATAAACTTTCTGGTCACTAATGATATTTATATCACCGACTTTACAGCGTGGTTTCATGGCATGTTTAGTTATACAACGCAGCAAAGCCTGACAAGTCTCTGATTGGATTTTGTGCCGAAAAGCTCCTCCTGCCACCCGCCATTAAATTATGTGCCAACCATAATGAAAGTTTGCTTTGAAGTAGGCTGATTTGAACTATTTGTTAAGGATCTGTGAAAAAAGGCTAAAAATTTCCAAAATTGCCAAAAATGGATTTTTGTTTTATCAAATAGTACAAATCTTCTGCTTTATTTTGATATGCTTTTTACAGCCTTACGGCCTTTTTAACTATGTCACGTGGCCGCCTAACTGATTGCCTGTAAGTGGCCGTGTCCATTTAAATCCATACAGTTCCATTATTCTTGCTGTGACTTCAAACTTAGTTTTTCCACGTTTTTATTTTTAGCGCTGTTTGCTCTTTAAAATGCTCCACATGGTGCAATTTTCAGTACTTATGCATGAAATTTGGTGTACCTGCTTAGAAATGACATTAAAAAGAAATTATGAGATAATTTTTTCATAAAGTGAATAACTGCTGAGTAATTTAACATTAAAGTTTGCATTTCAAAATTTAAATGAAAAAAAATAATAAATTTAAACTTTAAAATTTATTTTTATCCAAACTAATAACAAGATTAAGAAATTATCTCATTAATTTGCTAACATTCTATTACAGGACATAACTGAAAATTATCAAGTTTTCAAATCAAAATTGCATCATGGGGAACCATTTATACAAATATTAAAAAAATATAATAAAATATTAATATGTTTGCAACTAATCTACCTAAATGTATGAAATTTAGCACCGTTACTCCTCACTTTACAGTGATTGTTGTGTTAAAATTTCAAATCAATCCAATGAAAACTGTAGATTTTCAAAATTTCACAGATGGGTATCCTTATACAGGCAAATAAAACTGTTCAGCTATTAAGGTTATTAATGTAGTAAATGGCGATTGACTGTAATGCATGATTAGACAGTGTACGTTTAAAGCCTAGTAGAAGGACAGCGAATTCACAATATTAAATAACACGGATTCGTGTTATAGACCTGCAACACTTCATTACCGAGTTACAGCATAAATTTACGAATTTCCTTCTCTAACCTATAGAGATACGTCGCCAAAAGCACCTTCATGGCAGTTTCCTTTGAAATCTCCCCTTTAATTATACCGTCTTTTTCGCTTTATGTCCGTCACTTTTTAGTAGGGCTACGGTCATGAAGATTTTTTTTCCGCTTCAAATTTTCTCTTTTCTGCGTTTTTCTCCAAATAAAATATGCAGTTTTTAAGCGACAGTCACCAACTTCAAGCTCCAAAAAGGATACATACTATTTTACGACATGTGGTAAAGAATATATGGGGTCGTTAGTGTTTTACCTAAAGAACAATTCACCAAGAAGGGAATTCTGTGCTAATTATGTTGGAAAAATACCTCGTTTTATGGTAGTACATTGGTGTTTCACTTTGTCATTTTCTGTAGTTACATCTGCTTCTACGCATGCAATGAGATAGCTAACGTGGAATGTACATTCTGACGGTAAACAGGCCTTCCTCTATTGTTTTATTTAACTGAGGTAAACCTCTATTATTCTTTCGTTTAATGAATGAGAGAGCGACTTGTAACATTTAGATTAGGTTAGGTTCTACAACGAGGGGAAGCACCTCACACACGGCGACATACAAGAAATATTGGGGGTAACAACCCCCCAAGAGGAAGTGATATACTGAAGCAACCACAGGAGGCGGCAGGTCACAGGGACGCGCAGAAGTTCCTAACATTTCCAGTCTCGAAGCCCAGACTATTGGAGGAGGAAGGTCTACCGAGGGCATGTTCCCTGCCTGCAATGCCGTGACTCCCGCTGGCACTTACAACCCTGAAACAGCCTGCCAGGATGAAGATAAAGGAAAACGAGAAATGAAGTGAAATGAGAAGGGAACTGAATGGAGGATTAGAAAATTGGGATGAAATTAACCTTCCCAGCATTCCCCTATCGACCAGGGTAGATCCCCAAAAAGGCACCCTGGGTCAGGAAGGTTGGCGTGGCGATCAAACCCACGACTACCCGTGTTGGAGTCGTACACGTTACCGCAGCGCCACCTCGCTCGGTTCTATTAAATTAATGTAATATCAGACCTCCTTGGTGCCGTGGCCGAGCGGTCAGACCGTTCACCAAGGCGGCCTGGGTTTGATCCCAGGAACACGCATGTGGTACTCGTGGTGGACGAAGCGGCGCCTAGGCTGGTTTCTTCGGTTTCCCTCACCACCCAACTACTCCATCATCACCTTTCCAATCACCAATTTCAGCTGCAGTTTATATCACCCTCTTCGTCACTCTAAATACCTAATGTTGGGCTGATCACCCGCTTCCAGGTCTTCACTCTGTTCGTTCTATAGGTTCGTGTGCTTCCCAAAAGGCATCTGACCCTAGGCACAGGCTTGTAGGTCCTAAAGAGTGTAAATCCTTCTTACGGGGAGGGAATCAGGAAGAGAAGAACAACAAGAAGAAGGATTTGAGATTTAGAAAGCCACCGTGCAACATCTGTATGAAACTAGTGTCACCGTAAAACTAATTTAAATGGAGTAAGATTACACAATAGAAATAAAAGGAACAATAACACTAGTAGAATGGAAATGCTTATAATAGCAGTAATGTCGTTATGGATAGTGTTGACTTTCTAGGGTACCTATTATGAAAGAAGAAAAGACCATTGACAGCAAGTGTGTCCTGCCTAGAAAGCTGCACCAGGTTGACAGGCATCTAGAACGGATGTTTGTATAGGTATGGGGCTCGTTAACCTTTCTACATGCATTATGTTTGCTATTAAGCGGACCAAAATTACACATATAGGTCTACTTTTGTCTTTATTTCACTATATTTGCTCCTTGCTTGTTTGTTATTCGGCCACAATGGGTTATTAGGAGTAAAATCGAAAAGAGAAGATCACGTCATTCACTATGGCGAGTATATACTCGACCCTAAAGTGTCGATGGTTATATTTCTTGATCTGCAATGTGTGTACTCGGAGAATAAATATTTCCCGTAATTCATCATCTATTGTTTATGCCAGGCAAGCAGTTTTTTGTTCTGCCCCCTCGAAACGGGCCATTTATCACGTTTATGAGCTTCCTAAATATATTGTTTGTTGGAATTAAACTGTTTTGAAAGAGCAGCGCTGGCATTTTATACTTCAAGTTCTACGTCACTCATGTGAAGCTCGCTTTTAATTTTGTTCAAATTTTGCTGTGTGGAGTTTATAAGGACATAGAGCGAAAGAATTAAAGGGGATAAAGGATAGACCAGAGATATCATCGGGTTGAAAATAAGTTGCAGATTGTGACATAGACTATAAATTTATTTCTCTTCGCTAGTTACGACTTGTTTCGCGTTTTCACATTGATATGTTTTTCATTTATTCAATCAGTTTACTTTCATTATGAGTAGGATCATTCTTCTAAGTGTATGTTACTTTGACCGATTGGAGTGACTTCGGCTTAGTTGCGAAAGCAAACCTACTTTTTCAACTATCATACATTTGTAAAAGTTTCAGAAGTCGTAATGTTAGCCTCTGTTTTTAGTTTGGCATTACTTCAAACATAACTATAGTATAATATAGTTTTTGAATGAATTTAATGCCAATAATTAATCTCTAACAGAGACGGGGACTTATGTACCTACCTATAACAAAAAACGCTTTATTCCACTTTAACCCTTACAGAGGAACATTATCATGTTGATGTTATAAACCGAGCTGGAATTTGTTTTAATGAAAGTAAATCGAAAATAAGGGTACCTTTGTCTAGAATTCCTCTTTCGTAGGCCCAAGATTGACAACAAGAAGCTTTATTTGCAAGTTAGAATGATTCTCTTATTGCATGTAAATAATTGCATACACTTACCGGCGTTTAAAACATATTAAAGGAGAGAACTCACTAAAATGTGCAACTTTTGTGACTTACTTTCTTCGTTCATGGAGGCATTCATCATTGAAAAAGAAAGAAGAAATGGAAATAAAATAGCTTACCATTTATACTAATTTTACGTCCATTAAAGCTCAGTGTTCTAATCCTCTGTGCAGAGCCTTACTTTGGACGTGTGGCCCTAATACAGAGAACTGTTTACTCTGCACCGCTCTGTTTCCAACCGGTTCTTCCCCCTCTACTTTCCCTCGACTAAGTGTGCCGTCCAATCAGTTGACGCGAAGTCTTTGCAAAATGAATGATACGTTGTGAGATCGCGTATTTTGGTGCTATGTTGTGCCATACTGTCATGATACCAAACATTCGTATGCTTTAGCACACAGAATCTTCAAGTACGATTCTTTGGTGACAGTAATATTTTGTAGAGAATTCAGAAGGTGATTTGTAGACACGATCATCGCTGTTTGGGCCCCTTATAGTGAAATAGTCATAATCTTTTGAATATATTTAGTGAAACGGTATTTTTCTTAATTCGAGACCGAAAGTAAATCGCAGCGTTATTCCAGAAGACCTTGGCAACATGGGAGACAATTCAGGACGTAATGCAATGACGTCCCTGGGAAAAAATTGCACAAGAACCACGAATTTCGCAAACTTCAGCTTGAAATTCCATTAAACTGCAGTTCAGAAGTTGCAATCACGTGATGTTGCGAGTGTAGCTGATTTGTGTTATTATTGGTGTTGGACAGAGGGGAACACATCCGGAAACCCCGGTAGGGCGACAGTGAACTAGCTCTCCAGGCTGTACCAGAGGACATTAAGGTGTCTCACAAACCCATCTGGACGTCACCGCCCAGACGTACCCAATCTCCTATAGCAGGCATGTCAAACGTCACTCTGAGGGTGTGAAGAGAGGAGTCCACCCCTCCTTAACTGCAGTAGCACGCGCTAGTAGAACCGGTTTTCGCTTTGTTTTTCCCGTTTTCCGATTTGATCATCACGGAGGGAGGGAAAATAGGGGAAAATTTTTCACGCCTGGTGAGTGCTGTTTGACACCCCTGTCCTATAGGTTTTGGGAACCATTGAACCGCAGAGCCCAACCCAATCCGAACAACTCTCTTTCAGGGGGGTCCAGATGTTCGGCCTGGCGTACTTGTGGTAATGTCCAAAGGAACTCGGGTGCCCACGGCGTCCGCACCACAATGGCTGTAGAGGTTGGAACTACTCTCCTACGGAGATAGGTTGCCACAGTCGATGCACAATCAATTGGGAAAGAACTCTTCCATGAATTTGATTTTTCTTATACGTTTGCGGGTTACAAATATTTCATATGGGGGAATTTATGCAAACCTCATATTTTCAGCATAAGGTCAGAGGGTTTGAACTTAGGGAATTTACATGTGGTTTTGGTACACTTCTAAATTCCTCTACACACGATACAATTAATTCGAGGAGGAATTCTTGGAAAAGATAATATACATGTTTAGCAGCCTTTTCTGTAACAACCAAAAGATTGAGAATGATTCTGTATGCCAATTTAGCGTATTACTTACTACTTTTTTTAGTGATTCAAAATTATTGTTTCTGCTTATGTGGGATACCTGATTAATTAGCATATGAAAATATGTTGTTTCTGTAACAATTTTAAAAATATCTGCATGGAATGTAAAACACAGTCATAATTGTGGCAGAGAAGCATGTGGCAAAATTTTGAAAACCCCTAAATTAAAGCTGGAAGATTTTGAAATTTTACCTATGGGTACTAACCCCGTGGCGCAGTAGCCCTTACCAGGTCAAGGACTACCGTCCAGCCGCTGCGTCTCCACCTCTTCCTAATACAGGCGTCATAAGTGGGGTGCAGTACTAGAGCGTGGAACGTGATCACTGCCCTGGGCCTGCATGACCAGGGGCTGCTACTTCTTCATCAAGTAGATGCTCAATTAGCTTCTCAGGGACCTAATGAGGCTGAGATGTCCCAGCCGGAGAAAATCCTCACGCCAGTATCAGAATCGAACCCGGGTCTCCCGCTTGGTTAACAGGAGCTCTACCACCACGCTAAGGAGATGACCTACCTACCACTACCCTTAAGTGAATCCACGAGAAACGGCACTTTCTTGGTTTCATAAAACACGTCAGAAGCTTTTTCCAGGCTGTTGAAGTTTGAGTCAGGTCGGTATAAAACGAACGGGACCTAGAAAGATCAGGGCTGAACTGTCAAACCTCTAGCACACAGTACTAAAGATCCGTTGTTCAAGTGACGCTTCTTGTTTCATTTTTCCCCAATATACCGTAAATAAGAGTGTTGGTTTTTGTTTTGCCTACATGCTGTTGGCACATACAGCAGACCCATGAAGCACACCTAACTTATTTACTTACTACGCTTGCCCATTCTCTACCATCGATCCCTGTGGGATTTCTAAGTTACAACGGAGAATGTTTTTCTCTCAGTCACTCCCACCCTCTCCACCGCCAATCTTCATTCTGCTTTCTTCATCAATCATTCCCTCACGCACATGTTGTGCTCCCATCTAGCTGGTCTCAGGATAACCATCAACATTTCTGCATTGTGTGATATAGAAAACTCCTAACCAACGAAATGTATGTGCTTGTCACCCCAGCGCAGTGTAACATTAAAATTAACGTATCCAGGAAGCAAGTTACTTTGGAAGCCAAGGCTGTTCTATAAGGGATTCAATTTGGCTCACGTTGGGTTAAAAGGAAACCTCTATAAATTGCTATTCTGTCGTTAGTTATAGGATTTACAAAAACTGATCGTCCTTAATTACATCACATATATATCAGATTTAGCAATTGAATAGGGGTACTATTTACTATTATTTCTATAGGGGCACTAGATATACAATGTTCGACAAAACTTCGAGAAAAAATCTCACATGAATTTCTCTACTCTTGTACACAAAGCTGCAAAGAACATCTTCGACAGATTTGGTATCGTTTTCTGGGTCTTTTGAGGCGTGTTGATGACACAACAATAAGGGGGAAATAGGGAAGGTTAATGCTTTTGCTTCCTCTGAAGACAATCTATGTATGTATGTCTATATAAAATCTCTATTTTTACTTCTCTTATTATTATCACTATAATAACAATTATTTTTGTTATTCTTGTATGGTAATTATTATTATTATTATTATTATTATTATTATTATTATTATTATTATTATTATTATTATTATTATTATTATTATTATTATTATTATTATTATTATTATTATTATTATTATTATTATTATTATTATTATTATTATTATTATTATTATTATTATTATTATTATTATTATTATTATTATTATTATTATTATTATTATTATTATTATTATTATTATTATTATTATTATTATTATTATTATTATTATTATTATTATTATTATTATTATTATTATTATTATTATTATTATTATTATTATTATTATTATTATTATTATTGTTATTGTTATTGTTATTGTTGTTGTTGTTGTTGTTGTTATTATTATTATTATTATTATTATTATTATTATTATTATTATTATTATTATTATTATTATTATTATTATTATTATTATTATTATTATTATTATTATTATTATTATTATTATTATTATTATTATTATTATTATTATTATTATTATTATTATTATTATCATTATTATCATTATTATCATTATTATTATTATCATTATTATCATTATTATCATTATTATTATTATCATTATTATTATCATTATTATTATTATTATCATTATTATTATTATCATTATTACTATCATTATTATCATTATCATCATGATGATGATTATTATTATTACTATTATTATTATTATGATTATGATGATTATTATTATTATTATTATTATTATTATTATTATTATTATTATTATTATTATTATTATTATTATTATTATTATTATTATTATTATTATTATTATTATTATTATTATTATTATTATTATTATTATTATTATTATTATTATCATTATCATTATCATTATCATTATTATTATTATCATTATTATTATCATTATCATTATCATCATCATTATCATCATCATTATCATCATCATTATCATCATCATTATCATCATCATTATCATCATCATTATCATCATTATTATCATCATTATTATCATCATTATTATTATCATTATTATTATTATCATTATTATTATTATCATTATTATTATCATTATTATTATCATTATTTTTTTTTTTATTTATTAACTATAACAAGCATGCCCCATCGCAGTAAGCGATACTACATGCTATTACATTGATACCTGTTATAATTTGTTTTATTATTTAATCATATAGTTATTTGTTATTGTCCTTAGTATACTGACATGTTCATGGTTTTTTTTTTTTTTTTTTTTTCTTTATTTCTATATTCACTGTCACTATCACTTCTACTATCTTCCAGTTGTCCTTTAAATTGAACTTGCTGTATTTATATCTGGTCCTTTGTTTATTTCATATCACTACACCATATCACTTCCACTATCTTCCTATTAGCAGTTGGAATATACTATTTTAATTCACCAAAATTAATGCTTTGAATAAATGTTTTGAAAGCCCTTATGTTGTTTGTGATTAGCTGCTCTTTAGTCACTGGCCATTTGTTGTTATTAGATTTGATGGCTTTCTTCATTACTTCCCTTTGCTGTTTTAGTTTGCCACATCGATATATCAGATGTTCTACTGTTTGCTCTTCTTGTAGACAGATGCATCTAGAGTCCTGTATTATTCCCAGCCGGTGTAAGTAGGATTTAGTTAGTCCGTGTCCCGTAATCATTGCTGTCAGTGTGAAATTCAAGTTAATTTGTGTGCTCATTCTTCGAACAACTGATGGGATGAACTCCTTGCAGGCTGCTCCTTTCGTTGTATTAGTCCACTCTTCTTGCCACTTCTGCATCCCTTGTTCTTGGATTTCACTGACGTATGTTGTTTTTGGTTTTTTGTTGTACACATAGTCCGTAGCATTATCAATCGCAGCCTCCTTAGCTAGTTTATCAGCTAATTCATTGCCAAGATATCCAGCATGTGCTTTGATCCAGGCAAAATATATGATCCACTTCTGTTCTTTAAGGCTTTTGAGATTCTTTTGAATTTCTTCTATTAAATTATTATGTTTTGAATTATTTCTGATTAGATCTAGGGTAATTTTGCTATCTGTATACACTGCAGTTATTCTTTCTTGTACACTTATGTTCATATCCTGAAGTGTTGCTAATCCTCTAATGATTGCCACTTGCTCTGCCTGGTTATTGGAGCATCTGTCATGTAATTTAGCCTTGATTTTATGTATAATTTCTCCGTGATTATCATTATTATTATCATTATTATTATCATTATTATTATCATTATTATTATCATTATTATTATCATTATTATTATCATTATTTATATCATTATTATTATCATTATTATTATCATTATTATTATCATTATTATTATCATTATCATCATGATTATTATTACTATTATTACTATTATTATTATTATTATTATTATTATTATTATTATTATTATTATTATTATTATTATTATTATTATTATTATTATTATTATTATTATTATTATTATTATTATTATTATTATTATTATTATTATTATTATTATTATTATTATTATTATTATTATTATTATTATTATTATTATTATTATTATTATTATTATTATTATTATTATTATTATTATTATTATTATTATTATTATTATTATTATTATTATTATTATTATTATTATTATTATTATTATTATTATTATTATTATTATTATTATTATTATTATTATTATTATTATTATTATTATTATTATTATTATTATTATTATTATTATTATTATTATTATTATTATTATTATTATTATTATTACTATTATTATTATTACTATTATTACTATTATTACTATTATTATTATTACTATTAATACTATTATTATTACTCTTACTATTATTATTACTATTATTATTACTATTATTATTATCATTATCATTATTATTAATTATTATTATTATTAATTATTATTATTATCATTATTATTATCATTATTATCATTATTATCATTATTATCATTATTATCATTATCATCATGATGATGATTATTATTACTATTATTACTATTATTATTATTATTATTATTATTATTATTATTATTATTATTATTATTATTATTATTATTATTATTATTATTATTATTATTATTATTATTATTATTATTATTATTATTATTATTATTATTATTATTATTATTATTATTATTATTATTATTATTATTATTATTATTATTATTATTATTATTATTATTATTATTATTATTATTATTATTATTATTATTATTATTATTGGATTGATCAGCCTTTTCAGTAAACCACATTTTCGGGTATCAGTGCCCCGTTTTTTCAAACATTATTGAATATAGCTGAGTCAAACCTTAGGATGAGGAAAACAACCTCTAGGTGTTGTTGTGGATCTACTTTTCTTTTAATAAGACTTTTGAACTTTTGTTAAAACGATAGTTGCTGACAAATTTTAATCAATGGATATATAGGTAATGCAGAAAAATAAACGCTATCATCCTTAGTAAGCGAACCTATAGTACAAAAGTTGGCCACTGAACCTAGAAGTTACACATTTACATCCTCCAAAAGATTTAATCTGGAAACAAAAATTAGCTTTAATAGATACCGGGCAATGTATTTAGAAACCTTGACATTGCTAACGTAGGGATTCTTAGTCTCCCCTTAAATAGACAAACAAAACGTTTAAATGTTCCTGTAATATTTTATATTACGCTTTTTTCACTGAGAATGTTACATTCGAGGCCGTCCTTTTATAGTTTTCATTCAGATTTCCATATGTACTTCGAAGGCAGCTGAGCTCAAGTCAGTTTAGATAGTAAAACTAGTAAAGTTAGTTATGTGCTGCAATTATGTGGATCAATTCTGCGATAATTGTTTCAGCTAATTTCTTTGAAATATGTAGAAACCAGCAATTTAACTCTCAAGTACTCCAAAATAGAAACTGTTACAAAATGTTTGAAGACTTCTCAAAAGTCCCCCAGGTACTGTGCACTGTTCTCTTAAAGAGGAAAAGGCTGACGCGAAAATGTTTCAGATGTGTACTTGAATTATGAAGCAATCGCGCTAAAATTCATCAAACTTCATCTTGATATTTGCTAAAAGACAGGATAGGGCTTCTTTGTTATTTTAAATACAATTTATAAGAACTAGCATAGGACTAGCAAGTATAGATTGCAACTGATTTTGTGGGCGTGGTCCCTTTAGTTCGAAATTAAGTTTTACAGGTAAACTAAATTATGCTCGATTTTGAATTTGCGCGCTTGAGAAGAAGCTCGTAGCACTTAGGAGCGCACGTTTTTGGTGTTTATAATTGGCCTGTGTAAATAGGGTAATCAGCAATGTCTTACGCTCATGTCTTTCATGCAAGTTGTGTTTTCTTTTTCTTCTTGTGTGTTTACGTATAGCTTTCATAAGGAATGGAGAGAAGTTAAGAAGAAGCTTTTATATAAAAACACAACTGTCAATAATAGCATGGTTTTAATATTCCTGAGAATGAAATTCCTTATCGTTGTCCTGATAATGTACAGGTTTAATAGACTGAACATGTGGAGAAAAAATTGCTCTTTTAAAAAGCTTCTTATATTGGTAAGGTATATAAAAAGTGACTTAGAACAGCGTGACATATTAAACGTCAAGGAAATTACTAATGCAAAGCTGATATCAAACAGTTTATAAAATAATATTTTGAGATGCAGGAAGTTGCACATAATTGGTCAAACCAATCAATCAATCAATTTATTTGTCCAAGATCATAAATATGTATGAATAGGACATTATCAACAACAGAAAATATATATATATATATATATATATACTACATTGTCAACAAGACATGCATGTATAAATTAATATTCAATTACGGAATAGTCCTTAAAATCACTAATAGAATAAAACGGCGCTTCAACTAGCCAATTGAAAAGTTTTCTCTTAAAAACACACATGCTCAATGATCTATACATAATATATAATTTATTATAAAATTCTACTCTCTTAAAATAATAAGGCTGCTTCCTCAGAGCAAGTCTACAATTTGATACATTTAGTTTATGTTTGTTTCTAGTGTCAATGCTATGAGTGTCTAGTCTTAAATCACATTGCTGCAAGTGAGCATAGGCACACATCAAAACATAAAATATGAATACATTAAAAACTGTGTATCTTCAATTGTAAAAAGAGTGGTTTACAATGTTCGTTTGGTTTCTTGCTTAGCATGATCCTAATGTGTCCTTTTTGACACAACAATATTTCTTTGACATGGGGGCTATCCCCCCATAAATGTATTCCATATGTAATATGACACTGAAACAGGGTGAAGTATATTTTTCTTAATCCTTCCAGTAATACACAGCATTTTAATTTTCTTATTAGATAAGTGGCTCGTGACAGCTTACAGCATACATTATGAACATGTGTTTTCCATAAAAGCTTCGAGTCGAGTACAAATCCAAACATATTTACAGTTGCAATCTCATCACCTGGAATCTTCAATCCTAGCTTCATTACAAGTGTTTTCTCCTGATTTAACAAAAAGCCATTTACATAGAACCAGTCCTTAGCAGCTGTCAAATTAACATAAGTTAAATTATTCAATACCTCAACAGTTTTGTTTCTGGTTCTCAAAGTAGTGTCATCTGCATACAGAGTTGATACATCTGGTAGAGCATAAACAAGTTCATTAATCATTATTATAAACAAAAGCGGACTTACTATCTAGCCTTGAGGCACCCCATGAGTTTTGAATTTTTTAACTTTTCAAAGAACATAAACAAACCATCGCAAAGTTTCGCTTAAAATAATATAACTTTTCTAAAAACTGCTGTTACATTACAACATATTAATATCCCTAAATTCTCACGTTAAAGTGCTTTAAACGGTTTGTTCTATCTTATGTACAATATGAGTCCTACAAGCAATAAATGTTACAGAAAAGATGTCTCAAAGTTGCTAAATTTTACATTGGGCCCGCTCCCCGTAAGAACCAACCTAATATGTGAACCAAACGTTCTAACCGTAGCTTCACAGTTGAAAAGTTGTAACGTCTAATTTAAAATAGTGGGCCGGTCACTTGTAAAAGTTTTCAAAAGTCACGATAAGGTATGCACAGTACGTTGTGGCTATGACCCTGCAGTTGTCAGAATGATTAAATTTACTAAATTGGCTGTTTAACACCATAAAGGTAGCAACTAGAAGCCTCCAAACATGATGGCTTACTTCATAAACCTCATAAATAATGCGCAGTCTGTAATTTGCGTTAGTTATTTAGTAGCTGATTTGTTGTTTATCTACCCAGTGAATATATTATTGGAGATGAATGCGGTAATCAGAGATATTTGCAGATCTCTAAATCAGCCCCTGTATATAATACTGTACTGCTCAAACTGGACATTGTAAACATTAGTTTTGTTTTTCTTACCACTATTTTGTTCCAGGTAAAGCTCCAACAAGTATTATATATTGGTTTGTTAGTTAAAATAAGCGTTATAAGAAATTAAAGAGTGAAACTTAATACTCATCTATCACAATGAACTAGAAATGAAAATAGCATTTATAGGTACAGCTATGCATTGGCACAGTGATCCTGTATTGGAATTAATTATTTACTTAGTCAATACAAAAGTATGTTTAAACACCTTAGTTAATAATACTAACGCAATGTAACACTTTTCTAATAATGATTAGCGGAGCAGTATCTGAATACTAATGAATTAATTCCAATATGGTATTCGTTATGAAATTACATTTTGAGACAGCATTGGGACGAATACAATACCTTTAGAGATTTATAAATACATTGTTTTATTCTCTAACCCAAACACAAAGTCATTTCATGATAAAACTCCACAGAGAATATCATGATGTTTTTTACATTTAATAAAATAGGTGCCAGTTTCTAAACCTGTAAGATTGAGGTAAAAATAATTACTCTCGTTTTATAACACGACCTAGTGAATACTCTTACTTTAATGTCCATGCTAATTAACATTTTTCTTTTATTGTTCTGGTCTTTCTCCTACAAAACGGGACCTGTGAGTCATTTGGGCTCGCATGCGTATCCCCTTATTTTGCTGTCTATCCCTTTGTGTAACGCGTGTTGCATATACAAGGACTAGCAGAAGGAAGGTGTTTTGGCCAACCCTGTGTAACATTTTCCCCATCATATTGTATTCTTTTTGTAAAACCTTGCAGAATTACATATTGTCACACAGTGGCAATTCGACGTGTCCCACTCCGGACACAAGTGTGATAAAATGACAAAAACCCAGTCCAATTACTTTCTCTCACTTTATTCACTTCTATATAAAGCTTTTGCACAATTACACAATTATCTTCTACTGCCGTTAACACAGTCCACAGTCTTTTGTGATAGTATCACTCACAGTTGTTTTCTTCTCGTAACCTTGACGCAGTCATTTCACTCTCTTTCTTCAATTTCTCTGTCTCTCATACGCTAACTTCGGCGATACAGTCACACAATACGCATTAAATCTTTTTAACGTGACATACCGTTCACGATAGCACCACATACATACAGCTGTCAGGCACTCACTGACAGTGACCGACTCATTTCTGTGACTCTCTCTCTCTGCTCTGTTGTTTTTTCGCCTCCTGATATAGCGCGAGGCCGACGTTATCAAGGCCTTGAGGCAGATCAATCAGCTGATCGCGGTGAACCGGGAGTTCTAACAAACATGGCTACCAGTGTAGGATGTTATGGGGAAACATGTGTTAATTTTGTTTAATTTAAAGTGAATTAGTGGTGGTATATGCTGTTTAAGTTATTGTGTTTATTTGTGAATATTGTAAATTAATCAAAATTCATTTTTCAGTGGTTTTCTTGTTGTAGTACGAGAATTATAAC